>OY856414.1:307265500-307865500 GCA_963693085.1 Alisma plantago-aquatica
AACGATCGATTCAGGTTACGAGTTGGTTGTTTTGTGGAAAATCTCGAACCCTTCTACTCCTGCTTTTAGTCCCGCATTGCCCGGGATGGAGAACCCTATCCCATGATCCTCCTATATATAGGGGTATTGGGGGCTTCTCAAAGTACAACTCAGTGCAAACCAGTTTCTCTGTGAAGTTGTCGTTCTCTCTAGTTTTGGTAACTGAGAGAGAGCCCGAGCAAGTGCTACCCGATAAGGGAGGCATAATAAGGGAAAGACAACTGCAGAAAGCAACTGGTGGCAGGAGAGTGTGTCGGCGACTAGTACGCTAACAGGAGGGTGCGACTCCTTCCAATTCCTTATGGGACAAGGAGATTGGAGTTCTAGGTGGTCCGTGTGGACTACTTCAGAGGCGGGAGGTTTCTGCCACTCAGGAGGACAACTGTCAATCCCAACAGTCCCGGTGAGACCAGAAGTCATCAGTCCCGGTGCGACCAGGAGCTGCACAGACACCGTCCAAGACCGGAGGTGAAGACCGAGCAAGCCGCGAGGTATTGTCACCGAGTAAGCCTTGGGACAAGGTATGATTCCACAAACCATCCTTTCCTATTGTATAGACGTTGACGCATTTCCTTGTTCCAGGTTTGGGGGAGAAATTTTTTTGTTTCCGCTGCCTTCTCTGCCTCCCCTAAAACCCAACATTCATCTCTAGAATAAAGTAGTTATGAAATTATCGAGGATATTATTGGTGGAATTAGAGGCACTATGGCACATGTTTATACTTATTTCTACGCTAATAAATTACATAAAGAATATGCGATTTTGATTGATGGTTATTGTAGATAAATAATGATGAAGCTCAAAGAGTAGTTCATTCTAGTATTATTCAATATGCTCAGTTTATCGTTTCAAGTATTTTACCTTATTCATGTTAGTGATTCAAATTATCTTCAGTGTTCAAAAATATAAATAGAATCCTTAAGTTTAGAGTTATGCTAAGAAAAATATAGTGGTAAATATATTAGTGAAACTAAAGAACCAACTAGACATTATCTAACGACCCCGCTTCCCGATAACCCCCAATTAAGAGAGACCAAAGGGTCAGAGCCATCAGCCCAATTTTCCGGATCAATGGTTCGACAAGTAATCAATACTAATTACTAAATTCTACCAAAACTATACTGAAAAGCTGGAATAACATAAAACTTTGCATACCTTTTTTTTAAAATCTTGGATTTCTATACTACGATTTACAACTAGAGTCTATTATAACTAATCCTTTGTGTACTTTAATTCGTATCTTCACATTGTATCAATTTACTGTTTGTCCTTTTCCATTTCGTACCTAAAACACCGACAAACAAAATGTCGGTCAGCATAAATGAACATGCCAGTATGTGGGGGAACAATAATCGTGTAATTAACTGTAACAACATATTGCAATCAATTATAGTTTAGCAAGCAAACGTTACACTTTAAACATAACTACTCAATCCATACATACCCTTACCTCTATGATGTCCTTGTAGTAGACATGGATGTGATGTGCGTCGTTGTACACGCAACAATCACTAGGAAAAGTCCTAGAGTTTAAACTTCTAACCCGATTGTCAACTTGTTGTGAACAACATGTCAACTTAGTATAGATAGGTATCGATCCAAGGGACGGAGAAAAAGAAAAGTTAAAATCCAAATCAGATTGCAAGTAGAAAAATTAAATCCCGATTTGAAAGAGTTATTAATACTAAGAATAAAAATAAAAGTGCTGAAATAAAGTTTAACTAATCAAAAAAATAAAGATCTGGGGTCCGGAAGATCACCACCAAAACCACGTTCCTATTCAACTAATCAAATTATAAACTCTAAGGATCAAATTAGGATCTTTTGGTTACATGTCCTTACGGACAAACTCACAACGGTCGGACTTCCCGTGAACCCGTTGGTCCCGACGTTCACAGATCATTACCCAACCGTCCAACATACTATTATCCACAGTCATATCAAAAAGCATGCGAATTCAAACTGGCGTTCAAACCCAAGGCTCAGGTGGTCGCGTCACCAAAGATTATAACAAGAATAAGATTAAATAGACAAAAAGATGATAATCGCAATTAAGGAACTATTGTTTCATTCTTACAGAGATCCACGGTCATATCACTCCATAAGAATATATCAGATCATCCAAATAACCACAAAGAAATAGAGAGAAGACATTTGTTCGATGGAGGAATATAATTGATTATATTGAATAGAACCGGGCTAAGGGGCTACTTCCATTCTCCAGAGAGATTTACTAAGATATAACAAGACCATAAGAAATGCAAACTAAAATGAGATCCAACATTATACAAGATGTGGTCTACAACTAAAAATTGGATGAAATAGAATGAAGAATGGAATGGTTTTACAAGTGAAGAGTCCCTCCTTTTATAGGATGGGAGGGGTAGGCTGCCCTCAAAAGAGGGGGAAAAAAGAGAGGGAGATCAATTTTTGAATTTTCTGGATCTGGTCAAATTGAAAGTTGATTGTCTTTAATTATCTTAACCATATAACTCCCTTTAATGCAGATTCTCACAGCAGAAATTTTGAACGTATTTCTCTCCCGTTAAAAGCACAAAATCGGTCCAAATAATAGTATTTTATTTTAGAAAATTAAATTCTCTTTCTAATGAATACTTGTGCACTCAATTTGGAGTTTGAATGCAAGAGTTATGTTACTTTTGGTGGAGGGTATATATGAATTTCAGGACTGCTGCAAATTGTATAATTTTCCTACAAAACCCAAGAAAATAGAATTAAAACTCTAATTAAAGATAAAAATCTAAAATAAAATAATTAATTATGAAACTAAGAGAATAAATAACAAAATAATCCTAAACAAATATCAACAATATATAAATAAAAGGGAGAAATATACATTTATCAAAATACCCCAGACTTGAATCTTTGTTTGTCCTCCAATAATTAAAATTACAAATTATTCCAATTTATACTAACAACATGTCTATCCTCACCCTTGTAACATCACTTTATTCCTTACCTCCAAATTTGGCCTTGCAACCCAATCTCCTAAAACCACAAAACACAAAATTCTATATTCCCTATTAAAAACAAATATCATATCTTGGTTCTAAATCAAGATTTTGTAGAAAAACATGCTTCATCTTACTTTTGCTTTGACACTCTCATTTTTATAAATGTATTTTTTTTGTGAGTTGTTTCACAAGAACAAGATGAGATTAGGTTGTGTGAAAACAAAGAAGTAAGTGATGAATTTTTTTTATCCCTCCTCTATTCGACTTGGGATTTAAATTTGTGGAGTTGTGGCTACATTGGTCACAATTTTTTTTAATGTGCACTTTTGTCATCTTTTGATGGTACGCCCCTTTGTGGGGCATGGAATTTTTTATATGGGAAGCATGCCACCCCAGACTTGATTTTTGTCTGGTGGTGATTCTTTGCTTCTATTTTTTTAGAAAGAAAATAAGGGGGAAACAAAAGGTGTCCTTGTGCTTATAACTTCATACATTTATTTTCTCTTTTTTTGAAAGTGTCATTACATCAGAAAGAACATTCATGTCAATCACATTATACATGATTTATATCAAGTTAATCAATAGTTTAAAAATAGAGAAAATTTGTGTTTGGTTTTGATTGATTCCATACAGCTTGCCAACTTTTCCAAGGAGTGATGCTATTTTGGGATCCTAGGTGACATGGTGGTTTCAGACATGGCAATTTGTAACAATTTTTGCAAAAGATTTACTAAATTCAAAGGGGTACAATGATAAACATTTATTCATATTGGCCGACTAGATAAAGGCCATTTTTCAACAAAAGAAATAAAAACATGGCTGACTAGATAATGGCCATGAACAAAGTAACTATATGAAAAAAAAGGGTAGAAATAATGCAAGAATAAAAAAAGATAAGGGGGTGGAATAGAAACATACCACCCACCTCCACCCCAGACTTAGATTTTTGCTCGTCCTGAGCAAAATCAAAACCCGAGATGGAGGGAAGAGAAGAGCGAGGATTTCCAGGTGGCCCAGGTAGCTCAAAAAATGTCCAACTGAAGGGGATGTGTATGAGGGCTGGGACCTTTATCTGAGGAGCTTCATAATGTACCCTATGATAGGGTAATTGTAGAAGCTCAGTGGGGTTCTCATATATTCTTTCACCTCGCATTCCCTCCAATAATATCCATAGATCTTCCTTCGATAGCAAGGGAAGTGTTGAAGATGGATGTGGATAAGGGGAGGTTGACGGGTACCCGACTAGTAATGCCAGTAGAGAATGATGAACTGAGTCGGGTGGAGGATCTGGTTTAGGTTTTTCACCATCATGATGACCTGCATATGGGAGAATTGATGCTAATACAAAAAATTTAAAATAATTTACAAAAGTGTTTTGTTTCTCCTTAAAATTAATGCCATCAACATTGGGTTTGGTAAGTTTCATTGTTGATGTAACATATGTCTCTAATTTTTTGTATAAGAGTTCTCCAAGTATTTAGGAGGGATGATGATGTCTTCCTTGCAAACAATAGAAGGGGGGGTGTGGGCTTCTTCCAATGGTGGTATCTCCCCTTCTAGATCAGCCATGTGTGGGATGGAAATTGGCTGTGACGGCTCGAGAAGAATCATAAAGGGGGTTAGATTCTCATTATCTAAAATAGACTCAAAAGAAGGGTATTGGTCTATGGTATCATTTATATTTATGTTGAGGATGGGAGGAGTTGTTGGATCTTTAAAATGACTCTCCTGCTTTGACATTTCATAGTCAAGTAATAGAGTCTCTAAAGGAAAGATAGGGATACCAACGTCCTCATCACACACAAAATATGGCTCCATGGTTTGTTCTATTTCTTCAGGATCTGACATATATGATAGAAAATAGGGATCATCATTGTCATCGTCAGGAAGAACCATCTTGGGTTTCTCAAGCTCTATAGGGGGAGTTTGTGATTGATCCTCTAGAAAGGTAGCTAACATGGCTTGACTGGATTCAAGTTTTTCTTGTGCTTATGCTACCATATTTTCTAGGGCCTTAAGTCTCTCTTCCAGTTCAAGATCAATTTGCATTTCACCATAGGATTTATACACCCCAAAATTTTGGTCATCCTCGCCACTCTCCCCATAGTGTCCTTGGCCATAGTACTCCTCATATTGTTTTGGGTGGCATTGCTCGTCATGATAATCTCCATAAGATGGTGGGTTGTAATTTCCATTGCGTCCATCTTGGTAGGAAGATTCAATATTATAAGGTGTCACCAATTCATGAGGAAACATATTTGAACAATCTATATTTTGGGTTTGGGCTTCTAGTAAGGTGGCCAATAAGGTATGGCTAGTTAGGAGTTTTGCTGCCATATTCTCTAGGGACTTAAGTTTCTCTTCTTGTTTAGGATTATATTGGGTATCATATATAGGTCCATTTCCCCCAAAGTTTTGTTGGTCGTACCCTCTCTCAGAATATGGATAGCAAGGTTCTCCATATTGGTTCTCAAAAAAATAAGGATTTACATTGTACCCACTAGGATGAAAGGGCTCATAGAGAGGGGTGCTATGGGATAAATTTGGACAGGCAAGAGATGCATGGTGACAATGACCACAATAATAACACTGTGGGGGATATTGCAATGCCCACTCCATTTGAAAAGAAAAGTTCCTGAAAGATTAGTCAATCAACGAATGAGAGAAGAAAGATTGCGAGATAAAAGGTTAGTCAAAAATTACAAAGAGAACTAAAAATTATAAATCTAAAATTTTTTATAAAATAAACTAAAATTACAAAAAAAATAACTAGAAAGCAGTACTGCTGGAATGGAAACTCAGTAGAAAGAGGAGATACACTTCCAGAATTATGCTCGGAAGGCAAAAAGAAATTATAAAAATCTAAAAGAAATTATAAAAAAGACTGAAGTTATGAAAGTTAGAGAATATGAACAAGGATTATACAAGATATACAGACAACTAGATCTGAAAAACAACTGTGCCGTCCCCGGCAACGGCGCCAAATTGATACGCGTTGTTGTACATGCAACAATCACCAGGAAAAGTCCTAGAGTTTAACCTTCTAACCCGGTTGTCAACTTGTTGTGAACAACAAGTCAACTTAGTATAGATAGGTATCGATCCAAGGGACGATGAAAAAGAAAAGTTTAAATCCAAATCCGATTACAAGTACAAGAATTAAATCTCGATTTGAGAGAGTTATTAATACTAAGAACAAAAATAAAAGTGCTGAAATAAAGTTTAACTAATCAAAAAAATAAAGATCTGGGGTCCGGAAGATCACCACCAAAACCACGTTCCTATTCAACTAATCAAATTCTAAACTCCAAGGATCAAATTAGGACCTTGTGGTTACATGTCCTTACAGACAAAGTCACAAGGGTTGGACTTCCCGTGAACCTGTTGGTCCCGGCGTTCACGGATCATTACCCAACCGTCCAACATGCTATTATCCACGGTCATATCAAAAAGCATGTGAATTCAAACTGGCGTTCAAACCCAAGGCTCAGGTGGTCGCGTCACCAAAGATTATAACAAGAATAAGATTAAATAGATGAAAAGATGATAATCGCAATTAATGGACTATTGTTTCATTCTTACAGAGATCCACGGTCATATCACTCCATAAGAATATATCAGATCATCCAAATAACCACAAAGAAATAGAGAGAAGACATTTGTTTGATGGAGGAATATAATTGATTATATTGAATAGAACCGGGCTAAGGGGCTACTTCCATTCTCCAGAGAGATTTACTCAGACATAACAAGACCAGAAAAATGCAAACTAAAATGAGATCCAACATTATACAAGATGTGGTCTACAACTAAAAATTGGATGAAATAGAATGAAGAATGGAATGCTTTTACAAGTGAAGAGTCCCTACTTTTATAGGATGGGAGGGGGTAGGCTGCCCTCAAAAGAGGGGGAAAAAAGAGAGGGAGACCAATTTTTGAATTTTCTGGATCTCGTCAAATTGAAAGTTGATTGTCTTTAATTATCTTGACCATGTAACTCCCTTTAATGCAAATTCTCACAGAAGCAATTTAGAACGTATTTCTATCACATTAAAAGCACAAAATCGGTCCAAATAATAGGATTTTATTTTAGGAAATTAAATTCTCTTTCCAATGAATACTTGTGCACTCAATTTGGAGTTCGAATGCAAGCGTTATGTCACTTTTGGTGGAGGGTATATATGAATTTCAGGACTGCTGCAAATTGTATAATTTTCCTACAAAATCCAAGAAAATAGAATTAAAACTCTAATTAAAGATAAAAATCTAAAATAAAACAATTAATTATGAAACTACAAGAATAAATAACAAAATAATCCTAAACAAATATCAAAAATATATAAATAAAAGGGATAAATATACATTTATCAGGATGCTACCTCTCATATGGTAGATCGCAACTAACGCCCATGATCCTACCTAACAGGTAGAGTAATACCTAGGGTCATAGAGTCGCATGGAACTACTTATAGGTATCCCAATCACTAACTTATGATATGCTAAAGAGTCACATGGCACTACCCATAGGTAGCCCAATCCCTGACTCATGATAACCTGATGGTCCTACCTAATAGGTAGACCATGTACTAGGTCATCCTTTACATCATTAGTAAAGCCACAGAGGAGGACTAGTATCTAAGCTAGTTATGTACACATATTGATGGTGATAGTCATAGTCACTTTATAGTTGCATGAAATAAAAGTCATCCAATCAGTTATTTTCAGGCAACTGATAAAACATTCGGGAATCGCCGTAAAACTAAAATGATTTAACCATAAGCGTAACCACATACCTGATTCAGAGTAACTTGATGTCCAAGCAAGAATAACCATGAACATTCAATCAAGCAATCAACAATATCCAGAAATTAATGCATAACATCCAAGTGTCACTATTTTATCCATTACATTCTCAATATTCACTTGGATTACACCTTAGGATTTCAACTTTAGGGTTTTATTAGGGTTTTAGCCTCCATAATGCTTTTATCACGTTTAATGCTCTTTTAGTCCACAAACCCTAATTTAAACATCATAGGCATACTAGAATGTCAATTAAGTCTAATATATCTCTTTTATACTAAAACTACCATCTTTATCCTTTTAAGTTATGTCACGATCATTAAGGCCAATTATCATCTTCAGTTTCTTTCAAATTGACAACTCATATTTCATTATAGTCCAATTCACATATGAACTCTATTTATCACTAATTCCACATTTATCCACTAGAAAACCCTAATTACCAAATTAAGGGTATTTATCCACAATTAGAATCTTTTATACTCAAAATAGCTTAGAATCATCATATGTCAGCTTTATTCATGGATTTGAACAATTAAAGCCATTAAGAGTCATAATTACCAAAATTAGGGTTTCAAGACCCATTAAAGCATATTCATGTACATGGAACTCTACATTAATCAAACTACACATAATAATCATCCTTTTGGATCTAATGTGTCCTTTTTATAATCAATAGGTTAATATTGATTAAAAACACCCATAATACCTTTCTCAATCTTATTAACACCAATATTAGGGTTTCTTAATCATAAATGCATTAAAGTTGACAACTTTAACTACTTTTCGAATTGTAAGAGGAATTAGGCTTCAATTATATTTTTATTGCATTACTTGCTTTTTTCTGATCAAAATTCATATATTATTTGCTACCATCGAAGTTACAAATAATTAATTATGAATATTGCAAGTTTTACTTACTTGGATCAATGGGATGCTGACACGTCAGCCGTCACATACATTGTGCCGCTGCGTAACCTGGCCGATTTAGAAACATAACAAATTGACTCTTTTACCCCAGCGTGATGATCTGACTCTTCAAGCCTCGAGAGGGCATTTTCGTCCAGACGACTTTGGTCGTCTTCTTCCTCATGCGGCCCTCCGATGCCACCACAACAGGGGTCAGGCACGACTCTACCTCTCCTTCCCAGACCCCGACGGCCACCAGGGATAGCTCACCCACCTCCGTCGTGTCTCTACGTACCTAGAGATTCCCTCTACTCGTGGCTAGAGTGGCTGGCTCATGCTTGTCGGGTCTGCAACTTGCAACCAGTCTTGCAGTCATCCTGCTGCTGTTACACATAGGCTAGGGCGAAGGGATGCCCATCGAGCTTCCTTATGGCATCATGGGAGCATCATGCTTCCATCGTAATTTTGTCCATGACTCCTCGTTACTCTATGGGTCACATCACTCCCCCCGGTTAGGGTTAGAACGGATGCAAGGTTGAATACGAGTGTGAGACAGGGAAAACTCGATATTATGGGTATGTCCCATATATAGGGATAGGTAGCAACATTCTAGCATGCTTACCCATGAGGAAACAAGTTCCTCTATTCATAGCAAACATACTTTCCTTATTAAGGTGTAATTTCACTTTTAATTACTTCCATGTTAATCCATATTCCTTGGTTATCAAGGAATCTCATATTGGAATATTTACATAATGGAAAATCCGAAAATCATCACTTTTATTCTCTTTGTACTTGTCTTTTAATCCATTGGTCATGAAATTTTACTTCCTTAAAGAAAATAGTATCTCTTTTTTGATAACACCAAAAGTCATTATCTGTATAGTAAATTATTCACATATTATGACTTTTGTATTATTTGTATTTTCTCTTTCTTCCTCTCCATTGGGACTCCTTGGACCCCAAGAAATCCTAAGATTTTGAAATCCTTTTTGAAGGATACTTATTATCCTTTTAGATGCATCTACATCCATTATTTCTCATTATCTTACTTATTTCTTTATTAAAATATTTCTGTTCTCTTTATCCTTTATTTCCTTTTTCTTCTTTTCCTATTTCTTCCATTAGAAATCATATGTAAACTAAATTCATTCAATTGTGGCCATCAATGCCACTTTCTTGATATTTCTATGTATTTCTCATAAATATATTGCTTACTATCCATTATCTTTTATCTTTTTCTATTATTTGGACTTTTCCTCTTTTCTTCTCTTTTATATCCATTATTGGATTAACATAATAGTAGGTAACACAAAATTCTTATCAAAAGGGAGTTTTGTAAAGAAATACATCCTTTGGAGCAAAGCATACAACCTTTTCAATTCAAGTTCATATTCATAAAATCATTACATTTCAATTTTGAAAATACATGTAAAATTGAGGTTGTAACATCCTTCATGTCTTATAGAATTTTTTCCCTCAAAATTCCACCAAACATATAAACAATTCAGGATAAGACTTTTCCATATCCTTCATTGGCTCCCATGTGGCTTCATCCTCTCCATGGTGCTTCCAAAGTACCTTTATCATCTTATATTCTTTACTCCTGAGCTCTCTATCACCTTGGTATCTCGTACCCTTATAGGTGACTCAGGGTAAGTTAGCCTCCCTTGGGAGCTCACTAGGTTCATTGCTCAACCCATGGCTTGGGTACCTCACATAGTGCTCTAGATCAGACTCATCAAAGACATCATACATCGTGTTATCCCGAGGGATAAGGCTACACCCAAGCATCTCCACTAATCCATCTCAAATGGACCCATGTATCGGGGACTCATCTTTCTCAGCTATAGCTCAGAGGGGTCGGATTTTCATATCACATATTCTCCCACAGTGAACGGCATGTCGGTCTTCTTTGCATCAGCTCACGACTCATGTCGCCCCTGGGCTCTCTTTCAGCCATCACATGATCAAAGCGACTTCATCTGCATACACTGTGGTCTTTTTCTGACCTTCATGAGGTCCCTTGACCAACATCATCTTAATGAAGTAGTGACCGACACAGCCTCCCTTACAGAGCTTCTTACATCCCGATACTAGCTATGGTGGCTATCATCACATCTTACATAGGACAGGAACTGTCTCCATATATCACCCTAAATGAGCACACACACTCTCATCAGACCCTCTAGTCTGGATCATGCTAACCATCAGTTAGGGGTGATAAGTTGTACTCGCATCGAGTTCTTCATGTACCTACTTCCACCGCATGGAAGTGAATCTTTAGGTCGTACTCAAGAACCTTTGAACTTGCATCATGGGTTAGTTGAACCATCTCTTTCTCTTACATGTATTTCAACCAGATCTATCCCATGACAGTACTCTCTCTTTCTCTTACATGTCATCTAGGTATGGTGATCTACCATAACCCATATTGCATCTTGATCCCCCTTGTTCTATGGGAGACTTACCAAAACATCCATAGTGATGAACTCCCATTCCCCCTCGGGGACTCTTTACCCTCTGTATCAACTCACTGGGTTACTGGTGTTTGTCCTTCACCTCCTCGCATGCATGGCAAAAAGCCACATGCAACTTCATCTTAGGCATCCAAAGTACTACTGCCACTTACTATCTCAGTAGTATCATGGTGTATCATGATCTCTTGTACATCATGATTCCTCAAGGTTGATTCCACAGAAACCCTAAAACACTCTAGTCGTGGGTTTCATCACCTTCTCTTCTAGAGAAGTGCATCTGAGGTTCTACAACCATACTTCTATCACAACAAGCCCTTGGTTGGCTAACCAAGCAACCACTAACTCGATCAACGGATCTCGTTACATCTGAGTGTTAGCCAAACATATCTCACAACTTAGGGTTCACATAGCCACCTCTTCCAGTCTTTCTACTAGCTAAACTAGGTAGCTGCGTCTCAACAAGAGCATCCATCACCACCTTTCATCTTGGATAGGTGGCACTCTCTCACTGATGTTTGATGGTGGAACTCTCTCACTTTCACACAATTGCTCCCCCTTACTGGGAACACTACAGAAGTATGGTGTGGATTCATGGAAAGTTACATCCCGAGACACAAACATACGACAAAGACTGGGACAATAGTACTTGTATCCTTTTCTAGTGTTGGAGTACCCAAGAACAAGAATCCTAATAGACCTAGGGGATAACTTATCATCCTTAGTATCAAAATTGTGGACAAAAGACATACAACCAAACACCCTAAGAGGAACAAGGAAAGGTTGATACTTGGACGTAAGACAGATAACAGAGTACATCCTTGGAGCACTGAAGAGGGTTGCATGTCGATAAGAAAACAGGCAGTAAGTAAAGCATCAAACTAGAACCTCTTACGAACATTAGATAGAAACATAATTGTCCTGGTAATATCAAGAAGGTGATGATTTTTCCTCTCAACTACCCCATTTTGTTGAGGGGTGTGAAGACAAGATGTACGTTGAATCATCCCAACAGAACTACAAAAGCCATCCATAGCACTTTGAACATATTCCAAGGCATTATCAGATTGAATAATTTTAATATTGCAGTCAAATTGAACTTGTATTTCTTGATGAAAATGCTTGACAATGGATAACACAGACTCTCGACTCTTCAACAAATAAATCCATGTCATGCGAGAAAAATCATCCACAAAGGAAATAAAATAGTGAAAACCATTATAGCTATTGGTCTTTACAGGACCCCAAACATCACTGTAGACTAACTAAAAGGGACAAGAAGCCCGTTTATTAATACGACTAGGATAAGACATTCTGTGATGTTTTCCCAGTTGACAGGACTGACACACTAATGAAGACACTTGGGATAACTCAGGTTAACTTTCGCAAGCTATCAAATGAAGGATGTCCATATTTGTAGTACCACAGTAAGGGATACCCACTCAAAAGGATACCTAGAGCAGGAGCAGATATAGTGGAGACATACACCTCCATGTATTCCACTTATCATCTCATCTCAGACTTTAAGTCTATCTTCATCAGGAAAACTCAGAGCTCATCCTCTTGGTTATCAAACTCAAACTTATTTAACTCATAAATTCCATACAACTCATGATAAGAACATCCTTATAAGATGACTACCTTAGTTCTCTTGATGTTGGTAAACCATCCACACATTTTACACTCCACAAGGGTATGCTATTATCATAGCAATGTTTCCACTCTCATCAGCTTTATCCTTGGTGTATGGCATGCATATTTCCCTATCTCTCACCTTCACAATGAGAGGAAATAAGGATTTGGCTGTAGTCCAAATACAGAGTTCTTCCCATTCTAAGAGTAGAGATGGTCCACCCTACATCGCCAATACACCTTCCAATCGAAGTTGAAACATTCATTTTATGAAATGTAATGATTTTATGAATTTGGACTTAATTGAAAATGTTTCATGCTTTTCTTCAAAGAAGGGGTTTCTTTGCAAATTTCCCTTTTGATAGGAATGTCGTGGTTCCTATTATTATATTTATCCAATAATGAATATATAAGAGAAGAAAAGAAGAAAAGTCCAAATAATAGAAAAAGATACAAGATAATGGATAATAAGAAAAATATTTATGAAAAATATTTGGAAATATCTAGAAAGTGGCATTAATGGCCACAATTGAATAAATTTCGTTTACATATGTTTCCTAATGGAAGAAATAGGAAAAGAGGAAAAAGGAAATAAAGGATAAAGTGAAATCCTTGAAAAGAAATCTTTTAATAAAAGAATAAGTAAGATAATGAGAAATAATGGATGTGGATGCATCTAGAAGAATAATAAGAATCCTTCAAAAAGGGATTTCGAAATATTAAGGTCCAAGGAATTCAAGATAATAATTTAATGACAAAGGAAAGAGAAAATATGTGAGATATATATATAATTGAGTGATAACTTGCAACTAAAGAAAAGGACCTGATTTATTTATATAATAAACTCAAATTTTGCATGATGATATATTAAGTCATTAATAATATTCCCTCAAAATTTGGGATTATTTGAATATACAGTTTAAGAGATATGGATTTCTTAAAATCCCTAAAATAAATGGATCGTGTGAGCTTATGACTGTGGGATCGAGATCCGATGATCAAGAGATCATCACCTACCTCAGGACAGATAAGGAAAATCGGAAACGTGGAATAGAGTTTTCCAAAATGGATTTCTTGCACTTGAGCGCACAAAAAAACTTGGAAACCATCCAGTTGGATTGGTGAGATCTGTGTGGCCACCCCTACCCTAAGTTTTTCCTAGTTTGGTGGCATTTAGAAGAATCCCCAAATAATCGGGACTCTCATCGGCCACCCTCTACAACCATGCCTATATAAATGGAGTAGAGTTTCCCATTGAGATTGGAACCCCGTCCCAATCACTTCGCGGGACTAATCAGACCCCTCCTCGCTCCCAACTTCACAGCAGCAATGCTCCTCCTCCCCCTTCTTGTGCTCGGCCGCAGGGGCACCACCGTCGGCCGTTGCAGGCCACCTCGCCTCAGCTGTGGGCCGCCATCAAGTCTGGGGTGGCCTAGAAAGGGAGTCGGTGCCCTTGCTTGGCACCTCAGTGCTTTAGATCTCGAGGTCAACACACGGGTTGACCCGCCTTGGCCCTGTGTCGCGGAGGGGGAAGGATCGATGGTTGAAGACGATGCATGCCGAAGGACAAAAGTGTCCCTCAAATGCCTATAGATCGTGATCAACAAAGAATGACAAAGATGCCCTTTCAGCAATAAACCCATCCGGCCACCTAAATGAATAAAATTGGGTAAGATGTTGACGTGTCACCTAGCGATTGGTCAGAATATAGTTTTCTTGCTAAAATCTTAACTCAAAATTGGTAACTCGGATGGAAATATATTATATATGAAAATTGATCCTCAGAATGAGAGGAACACAAAGAAATTATATTTGAAGCTTAATTCTACTTACAATTCAAAAAGTATGAAAATATGCTATCTTTAATGGTTTAATTGATGAAAAACCCTAATCTTTGATGATTAATGAATTGTGAAGGGTTATATGAATGTTTAAAGTGGATATTAACATGTTTTTAATAAAAAGGACAAATTAGATCCAAAAGGATGATCTTTATGCATAGTTGGGTTAATTTAGGGTTCCATGTACATAAATATGCTTTAATGGGCCTTGAAACCCTAATCTTGGTAATTATGATTCTTAATGGCTTTAATTGTTCAAATCCATACATAGAACTGAGATTTGATGATTCTAAGCTATTTTGAGTATAAAAGTTCCTAATGGTGGATAAAAACCCTTAATTTGGTAATTAGGGTTTCCTAATGGATAAATGTGGAATTAGTAATAAATAGGGTTCAAATATGTGAATTGAACTATAATGCAATATGAGTTGTCAATGTGAAAGAAAACAAAGATAATAATTAGCCTTAATGATCTGAATATGACTTAAAAGGAAAAAGGTAGTAGTTTTAGTGTAAAAGAAACATATTAGACTTAATTGACATTCAATTGTGCTTATGATATTGAAATTAGTGTTTGCGGTCTAAAAAGGGCACTAAAGGTGCTAAATGCATTATGGAGGTTAAAACCCTAATAAAACCCTAAAGTTGGCCTAGAAATCCTATGTGGAATCCAAGTCAATCTTGAGAATGTTTTGGATAAAATAGTGACACATGGGAGTTCTACATTAATTTCAGGATATTGTTGATTGCTTGATTGATTGATCTTGAATATTATTGCTTGGACATCAAGTTTCTCTAGAGCAGGTATGTGGTTACGCTTATGATTAAATGCTTTAGTTTTATGGTGATTCTCAGATGTTTTATCGATTTGCTGAGAATAACTGCTTGGATGACTTTTATTTCATGCAACTATAATGTGACTATGATTATCACCATAAATATGTATACATGACTGGCTCAGATCTTGGTCCTCCTCTGTGGATTTTCTACTGATGAAAAGGGTAACCTAGTTTAGGGCCTACTTGTTAAGTAGGACATCAAGTTATCATGAGTTAGAAATTGGGCTACCCACATGTAGTGCCATGAGACTCTTTAGCACACCATGAGTTAGGGAGTGGGCTACTATAGGTAGTGCCATGCGACTCAACCCTAGAAATAGATTTGCCTGTTAGGTAGGATCATGAGGGGTTTAATGGAGATCTACCATAAGGAAGGTAGCATCCAAGTCCACTGCAGGGACATCACAGAGGCTAGGGTATGGATGGGTTGAGCAGTTATGCTTAAAATGTAAAGTTGTTTGTTAAATCATAATTGATTGCAATATGTTGTTACAGTTAATTGCACAATTATTGTTTCCCCCACATACTGGCATATTCATTTATACTGACCGACATTTTGTTTGTCGGCGTTTTAGGTACAAATTGAAAAGTACAAACAGTAATTTGGCATATTCTGAAATTAAGAAATAAAGTGCAAGGAGGATTAGTTAGAATAGAGTCCAGATGTGGATAGAAGTTAGATATCCAAGTTTTTGAAAAAGGTATGCAAAGTTTTATTTTATACCAGATTTCAGTATAGTTTTCTAGAATTTTATAATTATTACTGATTATTTGTCAAACCTTTGATCCTGTTAATTGGGATAACGAATCTGACCTTCGGGTCTCCCTTAATTATGGGTTACCGGGAGGCGGGGTCGTTACATTTGGTATCAAAGCCCTGGTTCCTCATTTAATCTTTAGTAATTATTAAATTTTACAAACTCTGTAGAACCCAAGGGAGTTATTAGAGGATTTTTCAAAAGACAGAGGTGTCTAGGAAAGGATCACGTCCGGGGGCTGGCAATATTTTCCTCCGCACCACTAGTCAGAATACAAGGACTCCTAGATCTCTGTGACTCCCTGGCCAATGTCTTAGGATCTGACTCAGAATAAGATACCTTTAGGACTCTCTCATCTATTTTCATCCCTTCTCTACCCTAACTCTGTTAATATTCTAAGGTTTAGGGTTTTCTCTCTCTTCATCACCCTCTTAAGGATAGGGTATACCTGATAAGGTTAAGGAATCTTCCACCAAAATTAATAAAAAACATGTAAATAAGATGTCATGGACATACACTTCACAGTTTAAGCGTAAACTAAAGAATAGCTGCATGCTTAGGTCCTATGACACGTGTTGTCATGAGAAACTTGAGGTTAGACCCTTTGGTCAGGAAGACAATTAAAGAGTTGGTTTAGGAGGTAGAGATCTCCATTAAAGGTAGAGACCTGGCACAGCCTCTGAGGATGATGCTAACCCTAACCCTAAGTGGTGGTTAGAGAGGGATGACACGATGAGTTAGGTGTCATGGTAGACCAGGTGTGTGGGTGGACATGCTTTTGGTTTCGATACCCATGACATTATGAGCCATGTGAGGTTGGATGACCTAGTACCTTTGGCGACTCAACACTGGGAAGGGTTGTGCATGTTAGGGTGAAGGATAAATCCTTCATTGATGAGGTTGGAGATGACCATATAGAAACCCTATGAGCATAATGAGCATGGCAAAGTTGTGATGAATGCATATTCATCATGGAATTCAACTATCACTTTGAAACAAATTCAACTCCATATATATACTTTCTCACTCATTAAATACCAATGTGAATCATAATGCCCAAATCTACTTAATTGATTCGATTATCAAGGTTTTAACTAAATATTGTTCATTTAATGCAAGTTTTGACAAAGCTTAACAAGCAGGCAGGGTCCACCTTCATCTCTGGCTCTGGTCAAGAAATCTAACCAAGACTGTTTGAGCCCATGTGGTCCCAAGACCATTTGAGCCCATGCGGTCCCAATACTGTTTGAACCCATGCAGTCTTAAGACCGTTTGAGCATCAGAGACTGTTTGGAGGCATCACTCAGCCGCAAGGGATCGAGCAGTGCATGAACTCAAGGTCGCAAAGTAGATTCCTCACCATGACCATGGTGGTCCAAAACGGCCATGGTCTTCTGCTATCAACATGACCGTGTGATGCGGCCACGACGGTGGTGGATCATCCCCAACACCTGACTTCATACTCGCCATGCCCGTGCAAGGCAGCACGACCGTGTAGCAGCTACCTCACCACGACCGTGGTATCACGCCACAGCCATGGAACTATGCCATCAGAGCTTGATTTCACACCCACCACGCCCGTGCAAGGCGGCACGGCCGTGGGACAACAGCTCCACCACAACCGTGGTGTGTCGTCTTCAACCTCCGACCAGCACACAGTTGCAGTTCCTGAGCAAGGTCATTTGGGGGTGATTTGCGGGCCAAATAGGGTCGCATCGTTTGGTGGTTTAGAGAGCTACTAGATCGATTTACCAAGCAGACCCTTTGCGGCTCGTTTGCATATCATTGACCAGTTGCAGGAAATGTCAAGATCGTTTGAGATCTCAGTAGCAAACCGTTTGGATCAGTCAACGCGAAGACTGTTTGTAGTGAATCTGAAGACTGTTTGTGCCTAAGTGCTCAAGACCATTTGGTCTTATATGGTTTATAGACCGTTTGCACAGGACCATTTTCTCTAGAATGTTTGGTCTCGTACGGTTTCTAAACCGTTTTCTCAAGACCGTTTGCTCTGGACCGCACAGAGGATCATTTACCCGAAACCATTTGGAGTGATCATTTGGCAGCAAACGGTCTCCAGACCGTTTGGCAGCAAACGGTCTCCAGACCATTTGGCAGCAAACGATCTCCAGACTGTTTGGAGGAGATATTTTCAAGACCGTTTGGTCTGTTTCTACAGACTGTTTGGGCTATTTTAAGTGAAACCGTTTGGGCAAAAATATCGGCAGACCGTTTGGTCTCTTTTTCTAGACCGTTTGGGGTCAGTCCTGTACCTATAAATAGGACCCCAAGGGTCCTCATTTGGGCATCGGTTTCGGGACGCTGACAGGCTGCCTGTACATAGGTCTGGTCCAAAACTAGTCCAGTCCGTGCCAGTTTCATTTCACCTACTGCCCGTGTTGCAACCAAGGAGGCTGAAGAGAGAAGGAAGATGGAGCGAGGGAGACTGTCCGGTCTATCTTGGCAACTCCCGTTCGCGTCCAGATATGCTCCGACACGACGTAGGAGGCCGTATCTTCTTCACCGAGCTGTGACTACCTTCTGCACTGAGTTCATGGCAGGTTTCTCTCTCTTTCTTACTCTTCTTATTTCTCGCATCATGAGCGAGTAGCACCATTTCACTGGGGTGCGGGGACTAGCCCCGCTGCCCATGCAAACCATGTTCTTTTGTTAAACTTTCCATTTCAATGCATATAACTCTTCATTTCATTCTTAACCATTATGTTTGTAGTCTGATTAGTTCCTAGCTTTCATCTTTGTTCTTCCTATATTGCGAGAACATCTATATGTAGGATTGAATGTCGTTTAACAAGTTGACTCCCAAACTAGAAATATAATGGGATTCCTTGAGGTCGTAAGTGTATGATCCGCGAGGGGACGAGCCATCTAGCCTTCGGTGACGCATATGTGCGCCTAACGCCTGTATAGGGGGTTCACAACCTTAGTTGGATTTTGTATCTTCTTGTTAACCATCGATGTTTGCTCGTATATTAACCGCCTGATTGCTTATCAGTTAATGTGGATGACTCCCAAACTAGAAATAGGATGGGATTTCATCGAGGTCGTAAGTGTATGATCCGTGAGGGGACGAGCCATCTAGCCTTTGGTGACACTTCTGTGTGCCTAACGCCTGTATAGGGGGCCCACAACCTTTGTTGGATTTCTGTATCTTCAGATCCGTAAGTAAGTGATCCGGATGGTGATGAGACATCTGATGCCTAAGATGATGCTTACGCGAACCTAACGCCCGTATGGGGGGTTTTGCAGCAACTCTATTTGGATTGTTATATCTTGCATGGATTGTTTGCAATTGAATGTGTTTGCGTGTGTAGTGGTGGTGAAACCCGGTACCATCCCAGCGATTCCATATCATTGATCTAAACCCAATTTTAATTCAACTTTTACTTTCTTGCAATTAGTTTAAGTGACCTAAAATCAATCAATCGTTCTAAATATTAGTTTTACTTGAGCTAGATTCGACTAATAAGGATTCTTAAAAAGGTTGTCCTTTGGGTTCAATCCTTAACTATACTACGATAAGACTCGTCTGCTTGCGGGTGGTATTATTGCACTTTGGTTTTGGTAAAAGCTCGAGGATTTCCACCCCGAGTGAGTTTGTTAGTGCATTCAAAGATACCACGTCAAATTCTGGCCCCGTTGCCAGGGACAACAAAATCAGTTAGTCAAATCTAGTTCTTTTAAGACTAATCTAGGATTTTGCTTTTCTTTTGAAATAATCGATCATCTACTTGAATTTGACTTTACTTTGTCGATTTCATTTTCAAAATCTTTCTATTTTTAGGTACGACCCAAGGCATAGTGTATGCACCGTTCAGACAGCCCCAGACTCACAGCGAGCTTTGATCCTGAGATAGACAGAACTTTCCATCGTCAGATCAGAGAAAATCAAGCAAGGATGGCTCAAGAAGAAGAGGTAGCCCGAAGTGTGGCTCAATCCATCAATGCACAAAGAGAGAAACTCATGCAAGAAACCAGGGCTACGGTTCAGCAGGAAATCCTAGCAGCACAAGAAGCAACGCAAGTAGCCAAACTACAAAAGGATCTTAGAGAATTCTCAATCCCGAAAGTTGCAAATGTTCATCATCCAGTACAACCTCCTCCCATCAATGCTACCAATTTTGAGATTAGGGCACATTGGATCACATTGCTTCAAAACAACCCTTTCTATGGCAAACAAGCAGAGGACAACCAAGAACATCTTCTGAGATTCATCGATCTATGTGCTATGACAAAGCAAAATGGAGTCACTGATGATGCTATTCGACTCCGTCTCTACAAGTATTCCCTTGTTGATAGAGACATAAATTGGTACAATTCATTGCAAAGTGAAATACCCATCACCACCTGGGAACAACTCCAAAATGTGTTTATGGAAAAATTCTATCCTCCATCTCTCACATATGAAATTAGGGGCCGGATAACAAATTTCACTCAAGTCCCTGGAGAAACTCTTGCTGAAGCATGGGATAGGTACAAAGAGATTCTATGCAAATGTCCACACCATGGAATTCTAAATAATCAACTCATCGATATTTTCTATAGGGTTGTGGATGATGATATTAAGAGGTTTGTAGATTCCTCGTCTGGAGGAAACTTCATGCGTCAAAGTTATGATAGCGCATGGAGAGTCATCACCCTAGGAGCAGAAAATCAAGCCAATTGGGGAAGATCTGTAGGTAAAGGAGTCTTGAAGGTAGCTATGGATGAAGCTATTCCTAAGTACAAGTCTATCGCTGAAACCTTGAAGGTCTTAGTTGCCAAGCAAGACCATATTGAATCATCTTTAGCTGCTATTGGAAGAGGACGTTCACCCACTCGACAACCGGAACATGTTAAGTCCACTTCCCTATTCTGTGAAGCATGTAAGAGCACCGATCATTCCACTTTATCATGCAATGTTCTCTATGACGTTGTACTGAGCAACATATGTGGACAAGGAGATAATGGTCAGATGGAAAATTTTAATGCTATCAACACTATTCCTGGGAAAAGTTATTACAATCCGAATCAGAATAAGAATCACCCAAGTTTTCAATATGGAAACCCCTCTGGAGCAGTAAACTCGCATCAATTTGGTTCAAACAATCAACCAAGAGGCCCACCAGGATTCCAGTATAGTCAACAATAGAATTTTGGGAATCAAGGAAATTTCAAGGGAAACTTTCAGAATAGGAACTACAATAATTATCAAAACAATTCTCAGTATCAAAATCTTAATCAACAACAAGGACAAAAAGTAGGACTCGTATCTTCTGATGAGAAGCTATCAGCCATTGAAAAAATGTTGCAAACTCAGCAAACTATGATAGCCAACCAACAAGCTCAGCAGAAGGCTATTGAATCTGAACTAGCTCAACTTGGAGCTAGCATAAAGCCACCCACTGGAGTCTTTGCTGGCCAACCTGAGAACAATCCCAATCATCCTAAACAGTTGAAGGCAGTTACCACCAGGTCAGGAAAAGATTATTCGGATCCCCCAGTAGAGACACCTGTGGTTATTACAGACAAAGATGAACTTGTGATTGTCCAAAACTCAACAACACTAGAGTCTCAATCAAAAGAAGATAAGACAGATAAGGGAAGTCTTGAGAAATCTACTGATGAAGAAACTGAAACATCAGAACCTAATATTCCTATATATAAGCCTCATATACCCTTCCCATCCCATCTAAGGCAAACCAAGCTCGATACTAGATTCAATAAGTTTAAAGAGGCTATGAAGAAGCTTCATGTTGATATACCCTTCGTAGATGCTCTGGCTGAGATACCGGCTTGAACTAAGTACCTAAAGTCACTCCTCACCAGGAACTATATAACCGAAGAATATGAGACAGTAAAAATGGCTACAACTACATCGGATATCATATTGAGCAAGATGCCAAAGAAACAAAAAGACCCAAGATCCTTTGGAATCTCATGTCATATTGGCGATTCATCATGTAAGAAATGATTGGCAGATCTTGGCGCAAGCATCTCTATTATGCCACTTAGCCTGTGCAAGAGACTAGGGTTCGCAGAATTGCTACGTACTAGCATGACTATACAACTTGCAGAAAATTTCATAAAACATCTGTTAGGAATTCTCGAAGATGTCCCGGTCAAGGTAGGCAAGGACACATATGTTCCATGCGACTTCGTCATAATGGATATAAAATAAGATGCCAAATATCCTCTCATTTTTGGTCGCCCTTTCCTCGCTACTGCAAGAGCCTTGATTGACGTTGAAGCTGGTACCTTACTGCTCAGATTAGGCAAAGAAACTCTCGAATTTAAAGTTTTTGAAAGAATGAGAAGACCAAGTATGCAGGAAGAAGTCTATCTGATTGAATGCATTGAACAAATGTCACTCCTGACTCAAGAGCATCATGAATCAAACGATCCCTTGGAAATTGCTCTAACAAACCCATCAATGGATGAACCAATTGACAAACGAGTAAAGGATTGCATCAAATCCCTCGACTCTACTAAAGAATATGTCGAAGCCACTAGTGAAGAACTCAGATTTATCGAAACTACAGAAGAAACAAGCGAAAAACAAGAAGCTCCCGAAATGAAACCCCTGCCCGAAGGACTAAAGTACGCATTTTTAGATGATATCAAGGTTTTCCTAGTAATTATAAATTCTGATCTAACAGCTGAACAAGAAGAGAAACTTCTGAAGGAATTGAGGGAAAGAAAGAAAGCCATCAGTTATAAAATGAGTGACCTCACTGGGGTCAGTCAAGCGCTGTGTATGCACAAGATCCCTATGATGGAAGATCACAAACCTACTATTGAGCATCAACGGAAATTGAATCCAAATATGAAGGAAGTGGTCCGTAGCGAAGTCATTAAATTGCTCACAGTTGGAATAATCTATCTGATATCTGATTCACCATGGGTGAGCCCAGTGCATGTAGTCCCGAAGAAAGGTGGAACAACTGTTATATGGAATGAAAACAATGAACTCATCCCCATTTGAACAGTCACATGGTGGAGGATGTGCATAGATTATAGAAAATTGAACAAGGCAACTCAAAAAGATCATTTTCCAATGCCCTTCCTTGATCAAGTCCTAGAAAGGTTGACTCATCAAGAATATTTCTGTTATCTTGATGGTTACTCTAGATTCTATCAAATACCCATACATCCAGATGACCAAGAGAAAACGACCTTTACCTGCCCATTCGGAACATATGCGTTTAAAAGAATGCCGTTTGGTCTCTGTAATGCGCCCGCAACTTTCCAACGTTGCATAGCCGCCATATTCGATGGTCTTACTAAAACAATTATGGAAGTTTTCATGGATGATTTTTCTGTATATGGAGATTCATTTGATTCATGTCTTAAGCACCTCTCCCTGGTCCTCCAACATTGTGAAGAAGCACATCTGGTGCTAAATTGGGAAAAGTGCCATTTTGTGGTAAGAGAAGGCATTGTCCTCGATCATAGGGTCAACAATAGAGGAATCGAAGTAGATAAAGCTAAGATTGAATTGATTTCTAAATTGGCTACCCCAATAAATGTAAAAGAAGTTTGTGCTTTTCTAGGTCATGCAGGATTTTACAAAAGAATCATAAAGGACTTTTCCAAGATAACAAAGCCAATGACAAACCTATTACTAAAGGATACTAATTTCAATTTCAATGAAAAATGTGTCAAAAGCTTCAACACACTGAAGTAGGCCCTTACAACCACCCCCATCATTAGAGCTCCCGACTGGGACCATCCTCTTGAAATTATGTGTGATGCCAGTGATTATGCTGTAGGCGCTGTTTTAGGGCAATATATAGAGAAGAAACACTATGTGATCTATTATGCATCGAAAACCCTTGATGAATCCTAGAGAAAATATGCAACTATAGAGAAAGAACTTCTAGCATTCGTGTATATCTTTGACAAGTTCAGATCCTACCTAATTGGTTCAAGGGTCATTGTCTACACAGACCATGTTGCCATTCGTTACCTTCTGGAAAAGAAAGATGCAAAACCCAAGTTGATTAGATGGATCCTCCTATTATAAGAATTTGATTTGGAGATAAGAGATAAAAAGGGTACATAGAATGTTGTAGCAGAACACCTCAGTCGCATCCACACTCTGGATACTGAGAAGATTCCAATCAATGATTCCCTGCTAGATGATCAACTAATGAAAGTCTCAGAAGTTGTGCCGTGGTACTCAGATTTCGTAAACTACCTTGCGACTGGAGTTATCCATCCTCAATGCACCGGGAATGCACTGAAAAAGTTCATGCACGATGTAAAGCAATATCACTGGGATGAGCCATATCTCTTTAAACTAGGTGTTGATGGCCTGTAAAAACGATGTATCGCCGAAAAAGAAGCTCAACTTATTTTGGAACAATGTCACTCAGGACCAGTGGGAGGACATATGAGCTCTAAAATGACTGCTTTGAAGGTTTTACAATGTGGATTCTTGTGGCCAACCATATCTAAAGATTCCTACGACTTTGTCCTGTCATGTGACAAATGTCAAAGATCAGGCAAAATAACAAAGAGAGATGAGATGCCACTGAATCTCTGGCAAGAAGTAGAGATATTTGATGTATGGGGGGTGGACTACATGGGTCCATTCCCATCTTCTCATGGATTTTCATACATCCTAGTGGTGGTAGACTACATCTCAAAATGGGTTGAAGCTATACCAACTGTCACTAGTGATTCCAAACCCATCATCAAATTATTCAAAGATATTATCTTCCCACATTTTGGAGTGCCACAAACTGTGATATCTGATGGAGGTTCCCACTTCCTTGAAAGAAGCTTTGAAGCTTTACTGAGAAAATATGGTGTAACACATAAGGTAGCCTCGCCTTACCATCCACAAAAAAGTGGACAGGTAGAGGTTTCTAACCGTCAACTAAAGGCTATTCTGGAAAAAAATTGTAGGATGCAATCGAAAGGATTGGTCAATAAAAATTAACGACGCCTTATGGGCCTATCGCACTGCTTATAAAACTCCCATTGGGACTGCACCTTTTTGATTAATATATGGAAAGGCTTGCCACCTGCCAATCGAACTGGAACACAAGGCATGGTGGGCAATTAAACGACTGAACCTTGATATGAAAGAAGCTAGCCAAGCTAGGATTCTACAACTCCAAGAGTTGGATGAAATCAGGATGACATCTTATGAGAATGCACGAATCTACAAAGAACGCACAAAACTTTGGCACGATGGACATCTGAAAAGAAAAGATATACAAATGGGAGATCAAATTCTGTTATTCAACTTAGATTGAAGTTATTCCCAGGAAAACTCCGCTCATGCTGGTCTGGACCATACATTGTCAAGAGCATCTTTCCACATGGTGCCTTCTCATTATGGAGTGAAAAGTCAGGTGAATTTGTAACAAATGGTCACCGCTAAAAGTGATATTTCACCTCAACTGACACAGGCACTAAAGTAATGCTGGAACTCACCAATCCAAAGGATCCACCGTGAAGCTGAAGGATTCAGTCGAGCCATCGACATAAAACAAAGGCACTTGTCGGGAGGCAACTCGATCAATAAATTTGTTTTACTTATCTTTTCAAATCAGAATATTCATTCAATTTTGTTTTTACATTCTAGTCAATTTTTCATTAAATAAAATTTGCATCGCAAGATGCTATTTTAAGATCTAATTGCTCTCTACCTTTGAGATTTTCAGATAAGAGGATGCGTGCTGATCGGAACGCGACCACACCTGGTGGTCATTCTGGCATGATTTTTCCCCTCCAAATTGGATTTAGGGTTTTCTCGGGATGAGAAAATCTCTAAGTTTGGGGTGGAGGGTGGGTGGTACATACCTCACTTTCCACCTACACCCATCCTTTTCATACTTAAGTTTTCACTATCACATTCTTGATAAAAAATTTCAAAAATTTCGCAAATTTTTAATGATTTTCAAAGGAATTGAACAAATACTTGATGAATTTTTGACACTTCCTGGTTTCATTAAAAGTCACTAACTAAATTTCTATGCATTTTCAATCATTATATCCTCCTTATTCGAAGCAAATCCTCAAAAGGACCACTTTTTGAAACAAGCCCTTTGATTGAAATCATCTTGTGAAGCTTATGATTCCTAACCTCGTGATACTTTTGCAAAGATGATAAGTGTCTATCAAACTGATAGGGATCAAACACATCGTGCTTCCTAACTAATTTGTGGAACAATAGCATGAAATCCCCACCAGATCCTCATCAAGTCACTATTTGAGCAGAGTTTGATAAAGAGAACAACCCGGTGCACTGAATTGTAAATCAAGTTGCATTCTGATATGAACTCTCTTCTACACTTCTTCTACCATATTCATATCCCTCCATCCATAAAAAAGAAACAAAAATAGCCAAAATAGTGCCAAACCCTAAGTTCGGGGTGGCATGCCATTTCCCTCTTTATCCGATTCTTCCATACCCCTCGCAAATAAATAGGGGTGTACCACCAAAAATGCAATCTCGAGTCGAATAGAGGAGAGATTTGCAAACAAAAAGATTCCAAAGTGCACACAAAAAGAAATGCAATCTCGAGTCGAATAGAGGAGAGATTCACACAAAAAATGCAATAAATGAAATTGCAAAGCAAATAAAAATCTCGAGTCGAATAGAGGAGAGATTTACTTCTTCCTTCCATACCACCTTTCACTCCCTTTTCTACCTAATGGCACAATGATTGCCTACCCTATCCTGGAAAACACCAGTGTCAGATCAAATGCACACTTGTTGTTCTGTGGGTGTCTCTGAACTCTTACAAAACTCTTTGACATGCTTATTGTTGAAAAAGGTGAGGAGGAAGTGATTTTGGAAAACAAACTCAGGAATGAAGATATGGTAAGATGTGTTTTGTGGTCTCAGGAGGCTGAGATACTGAGTCATATTGAGAAAAAATAAAACATTCGTGATGTGAAGACGAAGCAATCACACGAATTAAAAGTATTCATTTGGCGATTGTTTCAGGTTTTGTGTTACTCGAGAACGAGCAACGTTTAAGTTCGGGGTGTTTTGATGAATGCATATTCATCATGGAATTCAACAATCACTTTGAAACAAATTCAACTCTATATATATACTTTCTCACTCATTAAATACCAATGTGAATCATAATGCCCAAATCTACTTAATTGATTCGATTATCAAGGTTTTAACTAAATATTGTTCATTTAATGCAGGTTTTGACAAAGCTTAACAAGCAGGCAGGGTCCACCTTCATCTCTGGCTCTGGTCAAGAAATCTAACCAAGACCATTTGAGCCCATGCGGTCCCAAGACCGTTTGAGCCCATGCGGTATCAAGACCGTTTGAGCAGTAGAGACCATTTGGAGGCATCACTCAGCCGCAAGGGATCGAGCAGCACATGAACTCAAGGTCGCGAAGTAGAGTCCTCACCACGGCTCTGGTGGTCCAAAACGGTCGTGGTCTTCTGCTATCACCACGACCGTGTGATGCGGCCATGACCGTGGTGGATCATCCCCAACACCTGACTTCATACTCGCCACGCCCGTGCAAGGCAGCACGACCGTGTAGCAGCTACCTCACCACGACCGTGGTATCACGCCACGGCCGTGGCACTATGCCATCAGAGCTTGATTTCACACCCACAATGCCCGTGCAAGGTGGCACGACCGTGGGACAGTAGCTCCACCACGACCGTGGTGCCTAACCACAACCATGGTGTGTCGTCTTCAACCTCCGACCAACACACAGTTGCAGTTCCTGAGCAAGGTCATTTGGGGGTGATTCGCAGACCAAATAGGGTCGCATCGAGGTCGCCACACCTATAGAAGAAGGCCGGAGATCGTTTGATGGTTCGGAGAGCTACTAGATCGATTTACCAAGCAGACCCTTTGTGGCTCGTTTGCATAGCATTGACCGGTTGCAGGAAACGTCAAGATCATTTGAGATCTCAGTAGCAAACCGTTTGGATCAGTCAACACGAAGACCGTTTGCAGTGAATCTGAAGACTGTTTGTGCCTAAGTGCTCAAGACCGTTTGGTCTTGTACGGTTTACATACCATTTGCACATGACCGTTTGCTCAAGAATGTTTGGTCTCGCGTAGTTTCCAAACTATTTGCTCAAGACCGTTTGCTCAGGACCACACGGAGGATCGTTTGCCCGAAACCGTTTGGAGCGATCGTTTGGCAGCAAACGGTCTCCAGACCGTTTGGCAGCAAACGATCTCCAGACCGTTTGGAGGAGATATTTTCAAGACCGTTTGGTCTATTTCTACAGACCGTTTGGGTTGTTTTAAGTGAAACCGTTTGGGAAAAAATATCGGCAAACCGTTTGGTCTCCTTTTCCAGACCGTTTGGGGTCAATCCTGTACCTATAAATAGGACCCCAAGGGTCCTCATTTGGGCATCGGTTCTGGGATGCCGACAGGCTGCCTGTACACAGGTCCGATCCAAAACCAATCCAGTCCGTGCCAATTTCATTTCACCTACTGCCCGTGTTGCAACCAAGGAGGCCGAGGAGAGAAGGAAGACAGAGTGAGGGAGACTGTCCGGTCTCTCTTGAAAACTCCCGTTTGCGTCCAGATTTACTCTGACACGACGTAGGAGGCCGTATCTTCTTCACCGAGCTGCGACTACCTTCTGCACTGAGTTCATGGTGGATTTCTCTCTCTTTCTCACTCTTCTTGTTTCTCACATCATGAGCGAGTAGCACCATTTCTCTGGGGTGCACGGACTAGCCCCGCTGCCCATGCAAACCATGTTCTTTTGTTAAACTTTCATGGCAATGTATATAACTCTTCATTTCGTTGTTAACCGTTATGTTTGTAGTCTGATTAGTTGCTAGCTTTCATCTTTGTTCTTCCTATATTGCGAGAACATCTATATGTAGGATTGAGTGTCGTTTAACAAGTTGACTCCCAAACTAGAAATAGAATGGGATTCCTTAAGGTCATAAGTGTATGATCTGCGAGGGGACGAGCCATTTAGGCTTCGGTGATGCTTATGTGCACCTAACGCCTATATAGGGGGTTCATAACCTTAGTTGGATTTTGTATCTTCTTGTTAATCGTCGATGTTTTCTCGTATATTAACTGCCTGCTTGCTTATCAGTTAATGCGGCTGACTCCCAAACTAGAAATAGGATGGGATTTCATCGAGGTCATAAGTGTATGATCCGTGAGGGGACGAGCCATCTAGCCTTCGGTGACAATTCTGTGTGCCTAACGCCTGTATAGGGGGCCCACAACCTTCATTGGATTTCTGTATCTTTAGAGCTGTAAGTGAGTGATCCGGATGGAGATGAGACATCTGATGCCTAAGGTGATGCTTACGCGAACCTAACGCCCGTATGGGGGGTTTTGCAGCAGCTCTATTTGGATTGTTATATCTTGCCTGGATTGTTTGGAATTGAATGTGTTTTCATGTGTAGCGGTGGTGAAACCTGGTACCATCCTAGCAATTCCATATCATTGATCTAAACCCAACTTTAATTCAGCTTTTACTTTCTTGCAATTAGTTTAAGTGACCTCAAATCAACCAATCGTTCTAAATATTAGTTTTACTTGAGCTAGATTCGACTGATAAGGATTCTTAAAAAGGTTGTCCTTTGGGTTCGATCCTTAACTATACTGCGATAAGACTCGTCTGCTTGCGGGTGGTATTATTGCACTTTGGTTTTGGTAAAAGCTCGGGGATTTCAACCCCGAGTGAGTTTGTTAGTGCGTTCAAAGATACCACGTCAAGTTGCACCCAAAGTACGTCAGTAGGGATGACAGTAGGATAAAACCCTAGCTAGGAGAGTATGTTGGATAGCTTATGAGATAAGCATAAAGGTATATGGATAATCTTGAGCAAACATAAGTTTGAACATAGGCTTCACCCATGTAGGGGTATGCTTGTGAGCTTGATCCTTCAGGGAGAGAGAACCTCTAGTAGTAAGGCTATTTGTAAGGGTAGCTCTAGAGAGAGAGAGAAAGAGCAGGACCCAAGCTGGAAGGTTGGAAGCATAGACTCTGAGATATGAGGAATAGTGGGGAGTTGAGGATGATGCGACCTAAGTGGATTGTAGCAGTTGCCTCATGCATGATCCCTGGAGGCTGATGGTATCTTGGTTGCCTTTAGAGGAACCAAAACCTAGAGGAAGGGTGAGACTGCTGGTACCTATGTTCCTATGGTATAGGTTTTTACCTTATGAGATGGGAAGAAGAGTTCCTTAGACCATGAAGAGGTTTAGTAACAAGTTGTGAGGCCTTATACCCAGTAGTTGTCCTTGAGAAGGACTCAACTCTGAGGTGTTGCTCGAGTAAAAGGATAATAGGAAGTGCATGTCATACCTTATACATTCTTGGCTCGTGGTTAAAAGGTTGGACATGCAGTGGGACATCTAAAAAGTGAACCTAGGGTTCCTAGGCATAAGAGGGGAAGAGGTGTACCTGATGCCCATAACAAGATTTGAGTTTCTATAGATTAGAGCATGGAACTCCTCATTTTAGAGGAAAGGGAAACCCCTTAAGTCTAAGCTATGTTTAATGAATCCCTCAAAGCTAAGTTGGTGACATGGGAAGGTGTGTTCTTGGTCCAATGTTGAGGAATGAGAACAAGTATGACCTAGCATGGTCTAGTAGGTGGTCTGCTTGTGCCTTAGTAGCTTGCTAAGGTCAAGCATGCTCATGTGGATGTAAACCCTAGACATAAGGACATTTTTGACCTTTGATGTAGTTTCCTCCCATCCTGGGAGAGGGACCCTTTTGTAGGGTGTATACCAGTTTTTTTGGTTTGGAGGTAACCTTAAGAGGTCTCATAAAATCTTGAGAAGCTAAGTGGAGAGTACATAGTATAAGAGTGAACATGTAGACCCATAGATGATCATCTCTGAGTGCATGTGGATGTGTTACCATGGAGGTAATCGATATGGGGCCTGACTGAGGTAGATAGGTCGCCATGACCCCTATGAAAGGACGTAAGTTAGACCACGAATGCCATGAGAGATGATGGAGACTTGGGTAAGGTTTCAAGTTGGATATGTACTATGTAAAATCCTAAGTCTATCTGTGACGCACCGTTTGAATAAAACATCATTAACTAAGAAGAAGCGATCATTAACAATGAATTACTAAAAAAATCACTAAAAATTAAAACCATTTACAAAGAGATCCAACCACAGGAAAACTCTTTTATCAAGAACCACTGTATTTCATATACATCCTGGTTCATAAGTACATATATTGTACCCTTCCTTCTTGAGGATTACAAGCATTAACTACTCTGTTAAAACTATACGGAAGCAGCATAAGAACCTCGAGGCATCAAGCCAAAATCTCAGATTGATTCATTCAAAGTACCAACTATTAACTCTGAGGACCTAAGAGTAAAGAGATGACACATAGGACTCTCTATACAAAATATGACCTCCAAAGTCTCCACCTGGAGTTTTACAGCTGTCCCTGTTGCTACTGCTACTCTCCCCCTGCTATAGGGTTTCTGCCTCTTCTTCTGCATCTACCTAAAAAGTTGGATCCCACGGGGGTGAGACAATTGAAAATTTTCCTAGCGAGAGATATAACTCTCCGCCAAAAACATTATTATTGTAGATAAACAATAATAAACTGAGCATGAGTTCGTTTATATTAGCAGTAGTATTAATCATTATATGAGCAGAATAGGATAATCTCCTTTCTTAAGGAGAACATTGCATCTACCCATGGTAGACTTGTACATCATCTATCTACTTTGAAAGGAATGTAAGGAATCATAAATATATCATCTATCAACTAAAGATGCATAAAGAAATGTAACATCAACCAATGATTTTCGTATTCAATCCTTAAGCATACATGCTATACGGTTGATTACATTTTACAATGACACTTATGCCCTGAGGAGATGAGGTATACCGCTCATACTCCAACCGACCATTGCGAAGTCAAAATCAGTGCCATACAAGATCAATGGAAGAGCCGGATTTCCATGACCTCATCTGACTCAGTCAGTACGAGACTATATGCAGGACGTCTAGTGTCACTGCTAAATAGCTTTCCAGGGTATACTAGTAACTTCGCTATAAAGTTATAGCCCATAGTATATACTCTTTTCAAGATATCACCTATAGCTAATACCTGGTATTATGGAGTTATGGCCCATAGCCATACTCTTTTCAGGATATGGCCCGTAGCCAATGCATGGTATTATGGAGTTATGGCCCATAGCCACACTCTTTTCAGGATATGGTTCATAGCCAATGCCTGGTATTATGGAGTTATGGCCCATAGCCATACTCTTATTGGTATATTGTCCGTAACCATTCATGTGCATAGGATATGGCCCGCAGTCATTCCTATGAGGTGTAAGGATATATTTGCCCATTACCCCCACATATTCAATAATATGTGGTTTCCAGGTTATGCTGCGGAGCAACCCGTTTCACCATTCAGCAAATTCTGACGCTGATGGATCTATGGCCAGGGCACTACATGATGAGATTTTAATCAGTTAATTAAGTACATTACTGTATTCTTTTAGCATCAGTCATGTTTCAAACAAGACTTATTATGACAAATGCTACAAAGAAAAGTATCATACATCTATCAAGTACTTTTCAAAACTTTATAACATTGGGATCTCAATCCCTTGTGACATCATGGGCATTCTCATCCTTTAACATCTCATTATCATGATTATGGAATATGGGTATTCAAACCCTCAGTTCATCAAAGAACACTTGTTACCACTTATTAGGTAACTAATACCTTCAGGTCATCTGACCAAGGTAAACATGATACTTGCTACACAAGCATCTCAAATGGCTCTCAAAGCCCATTTAGTCTCTTGTTACCTCTTACTAGGCAACAAATCATATAATTGCTCACAAGGCCCATAAAGCATTTAAATAATGAACACATCATAGCTCATACCTGGCTATGCACATCATCTAATGATTACCTGCATGATCATTACATGATAAGAGTTATATCAATTACATATCAGCACTATGCAATGTAAGAATAGCATCACTATTCCCTTATTTAGGGTTAGGATTTCTCTTACATATCATCACCCTTCATTAGGGTTAGGGTTTTCCATTATTAACCATTTAGGTTCTCAAGATCATATTATTAATGATCAAGCCCTAACTCATTGCTCCACACAACTAGGAGCCAACATTGATAACGTAAGTATTCAATCATGCTTATTTATTCTCATCATTTATCATTAAATGAATTATCAACACATGATATGAGTTTCTCTCTCAATCTTTACCAGAATATGATTACATCATACTTTATTAACTTGGCTTAATCTTTTCTTAAGGTATGTGTTACTCATCCAAGTATATTGGATTTAGGATACATCAAGATGTATCAATCTTGAGGTCTTGGATGTGATATCTATCATGCCTTAATGTATCACTTTCGTCATCACCTTTATCTTAAACTCATCAAGTTATCTTGTATTAGGGTATCTCCCATACTAATACTTCATGCACCAGTTCATCACATTTATCATGTAATGTATTGGTCACAAGACATTTATTTGAAATATGCGACCATTGTCAATGATATGGAGTCATCTAGAGTTAAAGCATTATTGATATAAGGTCATCCATTAACAACCACCTTAGGTGTTTCACTTATCAATATATTAATCACTATTCCATTATTAGGGATAGGATTTCACATAATATCATCTTATATCAGGGTTCCACATAGCGTTACCTAAAATTAGGGTTTCTCGACCCATAGCTCAAAATTAGGATTATGGTTTATCATCATATTACCCAAGATTAAGGTTTCATGTACTATAACCCAAAATTAGGGTTTTACATATCTTCACCCTATATTAGGGTAGGTTTTCATATAGCATCATAGCATCACCCTGGATTAGAGTCTCTCATCACATTACTATATTAGGGTTTCACAAGGCATCACCCTGGATTAGGGTTTCACTATCTTGAATTAATGTTCCTTATAACTTTTCCCCAAATTAAGGTTTCATGTAACTTTACCCGAAATTAGGGTTTCATGAAGCATTCCCTTAAATTAGGATTTTTCATTATATTACCCTGAATTGGGATTTCTCATATCATTACCCTAGATTAGGGTTACATCATTGCCCTAGATTAGGGTTACACCTAGCATTGCCCTAAATTAGGGTTAGGGCTCATCAACCATCTTAATTAGGGTTTCATGATCTCTTTATCAGGGATCATACCCTAAATACATGTTTGATTCATGTTGAAAGTGTTGAGACTTAACCACTACATGATTATTATACATGTATGAATCCATCTCTCTCATCCTCTCTAGGATGTTGATTACTTCAAACTTGATTAGATTAAGTCAACCTCTCATTCAAGTGCATACATCTATGGTTATCATAGTGTATTAAGTTACTTATTTCATAAGCATCAAAGGTTAACCACTCAAAAGGTGCTAATCACTTAAGTACCTTAAATATACAACCATTGTAATTATCTTTGAGGTACATCATTAACAATCGTAGGGTTAATTGATCTTTCATAGCTTTGAGGCTATTAGGTCTCCCAACGGTTTTGATACTTTTAAACCTTCAAACGGTTTTAAGATGTTTGACCTTCAAACGGTCTTGAGGAGCTTGACCTCCAAACGGTCTTGATTCACATCTTCAATCGGTCTTAAGACTGTTCGACCATCAAATGGTCTTGATCTTACAATCCCTAAATGGTTTGAGACCGTTTGATCCCAAACGGTCTCAAGACCGTTTGGTTCAAACCACCTTGAAACCGAAAAGGTCATCTAGGGTTTCCTTCAATCAACCAATTGATTTTAGGGTTTGCACTCATTGAATCATCCAATATTGAGACCATTGAAAGTACATCAAACTACAACCCTTGGATCTCCATCCATCCATTACTCCACTTGACCTCAAACCGGCTTGAGACCGTTTGAGTCATTCAACATTGAAATTTACTCAATCGATTTAGGGTTTCAACCAAATCAATCCAATTAGGGTTTGTAATCAATGGATCACCCATTCTTGATTCCATTAAATCAATTTGAGCCATTGGATCTTCATCATTCACATCAGCAATTACCCCCAAATGATTTTGAAGTTCAATTTACCCATTCGATCTTGAGATCCATTACCCATTCGGTTTTGAACTCAATTATCCATTCAATCTTGAAGTCAATTACCCATTCAGTTTTGAAGTAAATTACCCATTCAGTCTTGGGTTCAATTACCCATTCGGTCTTGAAGTAAATTACCCATTTGATCTTGAAACTGAATCAATTCAATCGGTTTTGAAACCGAATTAATTCAATCAGTTTTGAAAACCGTTTGCCCCTTCCTTTGTTGAGGTGTGTGCTTAAGATGGCATCATCATCTTCAAGCTTCAAACCTTCGAAATTAGTTGTGATTCTTATGGATATTTTAACAACTAATCAAAAGGAAATCGAGAAAAAAGAAAGGTTCAACACATGATGAATAAATTGCAAACAATAATCACATTTAAGGGTTCAAGTTATATAACACTCCTTCAAAGTTGAATCCAAGCTTCAAGCTTCACGTCCTCAATGGTGAATGAAGCTTTATCAACTGTCCAAGGTCCGTTCTCAAGTCTTTGGATGCAAAGGATGATCAAGGTTGAGCATTGAATGGAGAAAAGAAGAAATCAAGCATTGAATTTCGATTTCCACCATGAAATCAAGGTTGAAGATGACTATGGAGCTTACCTACAGGTTGGGGTACGTCCTCCTGCTTCTCCAAATCTCCCTTGTGTTCAACCAAAGCATGGAAAGAAAAAGGAATCGAAAAATCCTTTCATGTGGGTTGAAAATGGGATGTATATAAGGGAATTTCAATGAGAGAGAAAGTGATAAATAATTCCTTCAACTCCCAAAATTGGTGCCACATACTTCCCTCCATCCCTTTAATATGAAGCCATCTCCCACACCTTGTAATTCCTCTTCATTATCCATGAATAAAAGAAAACAAATTAAGCACCTTAATCAATATAATAATAATATCAAAAATTAGTGGATATTACTTTTTCTTTAACTAATGTGAGTGGGCTCTCCACTCACTTTAGATATTTCGGTGCCATTGCAGGGAACAAGGACTTCCATACTTATAAAAATTCAACCATCATATTTTTGGTTGAAGGGCACTTCCATTAATATATTTATTTTTACATTAAATTGAATTAGGGTTTCAATTATGCTTAAATCTTGATTATTTTAATAACAAGATTCTCTCTCCTCCAAAGAGATTCAAATGAGACTCCCCTCTGATTTTATTGTCTCTAAATGATACCAAGAAACATTACGGACTCTCGAGAAGTGGTATTTTGCTTATTGAACCCTAGGTTTTGGGTAAATTGCACATTACACCAAAACTAGGGTTTAATGAACAAACATTGCTTAATAAGCTCTTTCTTGGTGCTCAGGCTTTCACAAGCCATACCTCTGCATCATTCTCATTCTTATGATGCTTCAACACTTGAGGAAAATTTTATCATGTAATATTTGCAAGTTAACCCCTAAACTTGGTTAATTTTCACTTTAGTCCAAAACAAGTAAAACCTTGTTTCAACATTATTCAGAAAGGACTAACATTGAAATATAAGTTCCTCTTGAGCCATAAATACTTTTCAAAGGATAATGACAAGAATATAAATGACTTACTTAAGCAAAACCTCTAAGGTTAAGCCTTAACTCAGGTCAGGGATGTTACAATTATAAACCCCTAACAAGGATTTCGTCCCTGAAATCCCAGGTAAAGGAAGACACATATTATTCATTCATCATATCATCAAGTCTCAACATAACATCTTGATGTCATGGAGATGCCATATAACTTTGATCAACACAAAGTTCTTCCATACTGGGTTATCATAGAATCAGTCACATAGGATACATTATACGTGCCTCATTCTATTCAAGTGTCAAACCTTACTGATTTATCACCTTTCTCAACTTATAACTTTATGTGACATAATACTTGGTTTTGGGGAGTCTCCCATACTCCTCATTTAGTTTAGTATTTCATTTCCAAGAAAAACCAGAGTTACATTTTGTCACCCACTTGTGACTATAAGTATTATCATACATTTGTTGTTCCATCCGATCAGTTGACACAACACTAAACTCTCATGCTACTTGTACCAACTATCTCATTAGTTGTACATAATTTTTTCATAAGGAGAGGTTACTTACCAATTAATAACTTATCTTAGAGGTATCTTTAGATTTTTTTTTACATTGATAAGCTTTTTTTTCACAATGATTTTACAATTGTTCCTTCATTTAGTATATTCTTGTCGATGTTATGTTTATGCAGAGTATAAACCCCTAACATGTGATGTCCATACTATTTTATGTAATTAGACTGATTTCACAGTTGGCCATCCCAAGTAACCAACATATATCATCTAATTAGAAGTTATGTTCTTACTTTCCCATACCACATGATATTTCTTGGATACCAGAATTCCTTACTTTTATATCCATCACATGTGTCAAAAACACATCACATCCTCATAATTTCTATTTCTCTGATGTTGTTACCAAAGTCACACATATAAGAAGATTTTTTTTTAATCTTTGGAACATTATTTGTTACACATATCTTTATCTTGGAACCAAAGTCCAAGATGAACTAATATTTTTCTAAGTATCCATCATTGGATTATTTCTAATCCATGTACATCAAGTGTCATAATACTCACTTGATTGCCATGTTCCAAAAGGAAGAGAACACAAAGAAACATATTCCTGTTATCACCCCATCATCACCCAGGGTTGTTTATCAAAGAGAAAGGATTATCATCTCCTCTTATTATTGTATGAACTTTCAACTGTTTGTGAGTCATTTACTCTTGTTTCATCCTAGGTTCCTTGCTGTCAGCATAGGAATTATAAGGATGATTACATGCCATTACTCATTCCTTTGCTATTGTCTAACATATTTATGAACATTTTGTGATTTTATCACATTTCCCATTTCCACATCATGGGAAAAGATCTTTAATATTCGCATAGGCTTTATCAGACATGGATCACCTCCCTTATCTCATTTTATTTATCATGATGATTATACTTTTATTTCCTCATACACACAGATAGATCTGAGATCATTTCAGATTCCATTTTATTATACTAAGGATGTGATAAAAATATCTATGCCATATTTCTAGTTTCTTTATGCTTACTAGATTGTTTCAGAATGACTACTTGATCAGAGTAATCAGAAAGATAACAATCTAAGAGTCCCATACTTGCTCTATCTCTAATAATTATATACCTAGCCAGGGTATACACGCACTTAGATTAGGTAGTATGCACTTTATTTACTATCATGTTCCTCACTTTTCATATCATCATAAGCACAAGATTTAACATTCCTGGATTTTCTTCAGGCATTACTTATGTATCTCATACTTTATCACCCAGATAAGAGAAATTATAAAGCATTTAAAGGAATACTAAGTAAAATATGAGTCTTGATCTTCCTTGTGTCCTCATATGACTAGTCAAAGAAAGCTCAAAAACAAATGCTTTCTTATATTTAACACATGAAATCATGAAATAATATATATATCAAAATTAAACTATTTCATTTGACCTGTCTCATGTAGTAGTTTGTTTACTGACTCAGACTGATTCTTTTCATATAATCTTGCCTGGGACATTTGTCCACGTCCTTGAGTGCCACTAGAAAACTATTTCCCCTAATGACCTTGATGTCTCTACCTCAATGATTGGGTTACGATTGTGTTTCCAAGTGGACAATCCTTTACTAGATATCCTACCTGTCTACACCGGTGATAGGTTCTAAACCCTTGATATGGCCTAAAAGGTCCTTTACCCCTTCTGGGTAGCTTTTTCCCTAGTGCACTAGACCTTGATTGTATCGGGGGTACCAAAAACTTCCCCTTTTTGGAACTACTAGGCCTCTGATCATGAGTTTGGATAGGCCTTTTCTTAATTCTTTCCTCACTATCCTTTTTTGGACAATCTTTTCTGATATGTCCAGACTGCCTACACCTATGGCAAATCCTGGTTTCAGGTTGTAACTTATTCCTTTCATCATTATTCATTGCTCCAACATGCTGATGTTGAGCAAGAATCCTATTGGAGTCCAAAACTTCATCATTGGGGGCTGGTAATCTAGGTTGTATTGCTAATATATGGTCCACTATATGCATCATTTCTATCCTAGATTGACCAACAATGATATTAAAAGAAGAATTCCTTATCATAATTGGATCATCTTGGGGGTTCTCAGGCAGTCATTCTTCTCTCACCTGGTCCCTTACACCTTCTGTTGGTGCAACATTGTTGCTCTCAACAGCTTGTTCTTCGTGTGATACATACATCTTTAAGTTCTTCTTCTCCTATATGAGTAGAAGACACTATTAGATAAACTAGAAGACACTAGAACAAACTCAACAACCTTAATCCTATGCCTCTATAGACTCATCAAACCTAGAGCTCTGATACCACTAAATTGTGATGCACCGTTCAAACAAAACATCATTAACTAAGTGCAAGTGATCATTAACAACAAATTACTAAAAAAATCACTAAAAATTAAAACCATTTACAAAGAGATCCAACCACAGGAAAACTCTTTTATCAAGAACCACTATATTTCATATACGTCCTGGTTCATAAGTACATATCTTGTACCCTTCCTTCTCGAGGATTACAAGCATTAACTGCTCTGTTAAAACTATACACAAGCAACATAAGAACCTCGAGGCATCAAGACAAAATCTCAGATCGATTCATTCAAAGTACCAACTACTAACTCCGAGGACCTGAGAGTATAGAGACGATACATAGGACTCTCTATACAAAATATGACATCCAGAGTCTCCACCTGGAGTTTTACAGCTCTCCCTATTGCTACTGTTGCTCTCCCCCTGCTATAGGGTTTCTGCCTCTTCTTCTGCGTCTACCTAAAAAGTTGGATCCCACGAGGGTGAGACAATTGAAAATTGTCCCAGCGAGAGATATAACTCTCTGCCAGAAATATTATTATTGCAGATAAATAGTAATAAACTGAGCATGAGTTTTTTTATATTAGCAACAATATTAATCATTATATGAGAAGAATAGGATAATCTCCTTTCTTAAGGAGAACATTACATCTACCCATGGTAGACTTGTACATCATCTATCTACTTCACAAGGAATGTAAGGAATCATAAATATATCATCTATCAACTAAAGATGCATAAAGAAATGTAACATCAGCCAATAATTTTCGTATTCAATCCTTTAGCATACATGCTAAACGACTGATTACATTTTAGAATCACACTTATGCCCCAAGGAGATGAGGTATACCACTCATACTCCAACCGACCATTGCGAAGTTGAAATCAGTGTCATACAAGATCAATTGAAGAGCCGGATTTCCATGACCTCATCTGTCTCAGTCAGTACGAGACTATATGCAGGACATCTAGTGTCACTACTAAATAGCTTTCTAGGGTATACTGGTAAATTCGCTATAGAGTTATATCCCATAGAATATACTCTTTTCAGGATATGGCCTATAGAGAATGCCTGGTATTACGGAGTTATGGCCCATAGACATGCTCTTTTCAGGATATAGCCCCTAGCCAATGCCAGGTATTATGGAGTTATGGCCCATAACCATACTCTTTTCAGGATATGGCACGTAGCCAATGCCTAGTATTATGGAGTTATGGCCCATAGTCATACTCTTATTGGGATATGAACTGTAACCATTCTCGTGCATAGGATATGGCCCGCAGTCATTCCTATGAGGCGTAACGATATATTCGCCCATTACCCCGACATATTCAATAATATGCAGTTTCTGGGTTATGCCGCGGAGCAATCGTTTCACCATTCAGCAAATTCTGACACTGATGGATCTATGGCCAAGGCACTACATGATGACATTTGACTTGGTTAACTAAGTACATTACCATATTCTTTTAGCATCAGTCAAGTTTCAAACAAGACTTATTATGACAAATGCTACAAAGAAAAGTATAATACATCTATCAAGTACTTTTCAAAACTTTATAACATTGGGATCTCAATCCCTTGTCACATCATGGGCATTATCATCCTTTAACATATCATTATCATGATTATGGAATATGGGTATTCAAACCCTCAGTTCATCAAAGAACACTTGTTACCACTTATCAGGTAACTAATACCTTCAGGTCATCTGACCAAGGTAAACATGATACTTGCTACACAGGCATCTCACATGGCTCTCAAAGCACATTTAGTCTCTTGTTACCTCTTACTAGGCAACAAAGCATATAATGGCTCACAAGGCCCATAAAGCATTTAAATAATTAACACATCATACCTCATACCTGGCTATGCTCATCATCTCATGATTATCTACATGATCATTACATGATAAGAGTTATATCAATTACATATCAACAATATGAAATGTAAGAGTAGCATCACTATTCCCTTATTTAGGGTTAGGATTTCTCTTACATATCATCACCCTTCATTAGGGTTAGGGTTTTCCATTATTAACCATTTAGGTTCTCAAGATCATATTATTTATGATCAAGCCCTAATTCATTGCTCCACACAGCTAGGAGCCAACATTAATAACATAAGTATTCAATCATGCTTATTTATTCTCATCATTTATAATTAAATGAATTATCAACACATGATATGACTTTCTCTCTCAATCATTACCAGAATATGATTAATCATACTTTATTAACTTGGCTTAACCTTTTCTTAAGGTATAATAGCCTACACTTATCAAAGTGCATTACATCTCAATGTAGCAATTGACATGACACGCTTCATGTGTTACTCATCCAAGTATATTGGATTTAGGATACATCAAGATGTATCAATCTTGAGGTCTTGGATGTGATATCTATCATGTCTTGATGTATCACTTCCCTCATCACCTTTATCTTAAACTCATCAACTTATCTTGTATTATGGTATCTCCCATACTAATACTTCATGCACCAGTTCATCACATTTATCATGTAATGTATTGGACACAAGTCACTTATTTGAAATATGCGACCATTGTCAATGATATGGACTCATCTCGAGTTAAGGCATTATTGATATAAGGTCATCCATTAACAACCACCTTAGGTGTTTCACTTATCAATATATTAATCACTATTCCATTATTAGAGATAGGATTTCACATAATATCATCTTATATCAGGGTTCCACATAGCATTACCTGAAATTAGGGTTTCTCGACCAATAGCTCAAAATTAGGATTATGGTTTATCATCATATTGCCTAAGATTAGGGTTTCATGCACTATAACCCAAAATTAGGGTTTTACATATCTTCACCCTATATTAGGGTAGGGTTTCATATAGCATCATAGCATCACCCTGGATTAGAGTCTCTCATCACATTACTATATTAGGGTTTCACAAGGCATCACCCTAGATCAGGGTTTCACTATCTTGAATTAAGGTTCCTTATAACTTTCCCCCAAATTAGGGTTTCATGTAACTTTACCCGAAATTAGGGTTTCATGAAGCATTCCCTTAAATTAGGGTTTTTCATTATATTACCCTGAATTGGGATTTCTCATATCATTACCCTAGATTAGGGTTACATCATTACCCTAGATTAGGGTTACACCTAGCATTGCCCTAAAATAGGGTTAGGGATCATCAACCATCGTGATTAGGGTTTCATGATCTCTTTATCAAGGATCATACCCTAAATACATGTTTTATTCATGTTGAAAGTGTTGAGGATTAACCACTACATGATTATTATACATGTATGAATCCCTCTCGGTCTCATCCTCTCTAGGATGTTGATTACTTCAAACTTGATTATATTAAGTCAACCTCTCATTCAAGTGCATACTTCTATGCACTACTGCAGAAATGCCTTTTAGCGTTGGTTGATTAACCCGCTTTGGCGTCGGTTTCCGAGCGACGCCTATGTGGGCGCCGCTAAAGGTCTAACACTTTGGTGTCAGTTTTTTAACCGACGCCTATTTAACTTAGAGGCGTCGGTTGTTTATAGAAAACCGACGCCAAAAGGGTTCGTGCCACAGAAAACGGCGTCATCTAGGACACATTCTGCGTCGGTGTTTAATTGGTAACCAACACAAAAAGTGTCCTAGATGACGCTGTTTTCTGTGGCACGAACCCGTTTGGCGTCGGTGATCAACTAAACAACCGACGCCATACTTCAAGACGACACGACCGTGTTTAGTACTATAGGCGTCGGTTTTATATGAATAAGCGACGCCTTTTCCACCACGGCCGTGCTTTCCTGCACGGTCGGGTTGTTTGTAATATTAGGCGTTGGTTTTTATCCAATAATCGACGCTGTAGGTCTTTGATGACGGTTTTCTGTAAATAACCGACGCCTATATCTTTTTTTTTTCATATCAGTTTGCAGGCCTGCTGTGGCTGGTCAGTAGGATGAGAACCTGCAGTTCAGTTTTCTGAACTGCAGGTTTACAACATCCATTGATATCAGCCTACAAACAGGACACAAACCTACAAAAGTCCCAGGGAAATTTTCACACAAGTAGATACATTCTGACATCAATTCAATTCTCACATTCACACATATAGAAACATTCAAATACATGTATTAACATTCAGAAATATTCATTTACAAAGTATCATTCATTATCGCTATCAACATCCCAATTATATCTTACAGTTGCCACTGCTTGTATGGCTTTTGCCCATTCTTCTCTTATTTCATTTAATGCTTCCATCGTATATGGAGCATGTATATTTTTTAAGCGTTTACCTATAGTGTTGTCAGTTTTAAACACCTGCAAAGAGAATGATGTATATAGATAAGTAATAATATAAAAATAATATTGATATATTTCATACTAACTAATGCGGCATGTTTGATAATCATCTGCATAAATCGCATCACATAGTATGCGCATGCCCAGCCATTGTCTTATGTAGCGCACTATAAATTGAAACATACAAAATAATACAACTAAGCACAATTCACATCAATAATATATACATTGGAGTCGGGAACTTACTTGTACGTTCTGCCAATTTATTGGCTGGTTCTTTTTCCTTGGGACCGTTCCTCCAGCCTTTTTGAATGCATCTAAACCCCTACATGTTAATATAACACAGTAAATTACATAAGTTAATAGTAATGTAATAACAGATGTTAACAGATACAAAAATGAAATATTTCTCACCAGAATAATGGCATTCTCATTACGTGTCCAATTTTAGTGTTTAATGTACTTCCCGCGGGATCTAGATAATAAACAGTGAACGTCCCGGGGACAATAACTAGTAACTCCCAATGTCTACTGCTAGAGGTAAAAAGTTAACAATTAATAACTCAAAATGCACAATAAAAATGGAATTTTATTAAGTCCAAATTATAAATAAAGTAAACTTACTTGACATTGAATGGAGCTATTATTATCTTCTTGTTTTGCTGACCGAAAATTTTAAAAGCATCTATACAGTATTTTTGAACACTATCAGGGTCTTTAGCTACCATACTAATCAATGATGGAATCAAAAATCCCACATGATCAAATGCAAATTGTTTTCAATGATCTTCGACTAAGTAGCTGCAAAACATGTATTACGTATGCATTAATATATAAGAAACCAGATCACCAGATCTTACACAAGGTATATGGATGTATAAACAAGATCTCACCTTATCCATGTCTCTATCATTGATGTATTCAGCCAATCATACATAAACAACTCAATAATATCTTGTATAAATAAAGAGCTATCGTATGATTGACCTGCATAATCTGCATCTAAAGAAACAATTATCGAGCAATGTATATTATGTGCCCATAGCCAACATGCCATTCCCCTACAAGCAGGACCTAACAGGTATGTTAGGTCAGTTGGAACCCAAGTTGGTAATGTGGGAAGTGGAGGTGGAGGCCTAGGTGCTCCTGGTGTCTTCTTTTTAACCTGTATATATAATTTCAGATCAGTTGACATCATATATACACATTAACAGTCTAAATCAATGTAAATTTATCTTACAATTTCAGTAGTGTAGACGACATCTGCTTTGGGCCACAATATGACCCCTCCTTCTGCCTCAGCAAGTGTATCAATATCCGGGTGGGGATATGGCAATGTAGCTTCCCTCCAATCGGGTAACACACGTAATGGGCCCACACGAACGTAGCCCTGTGGCATTGGAGTCCCGTGAAACCTTTCCCCAGGAAGGGACGTGTAAGACTGCTCCTCTGCAACAACATAGTCTTGTATTCTTAAGTGGCATGGCTTAAATGCCTACAAATTTACGTAAAGAATGTTATACATATATACATATCATCTTGAAAACATATCATCTTGAAAAGACTAGCTACAATGTCATAAACAATACTTACAGCAGACGTGTTAGGCGATGGGTCTCCAGGATTACTCGCAGTCTGTGCATCAGGAGAAGAGTGGGTCGCCATAGGCTGATTGGAAGCCTGAGATGCCTGCCACCGCAGCAATTCTTCCTTGACCTTCTCAACAACTACATCGTTGACCTTCTTAGCAACTATATCCTCGACTCTCTTATTCTCCTATACATGGATAAAAGAAACATTAACTTCTTATTATTGAATTTCCTTTTGCAGTAACATTCTAAAAAAAGAATAGGTTACCTCTTCTTGAGAAAGTCCCGCTCTGGGTTTGCGCTGGGATGGCCCAAAGAATGCTTTGATGCCCACACCAGTGCCTGCACCCCTAACACGTCTAGGATGCTCTGGGTTACCCAGAGCAACTGTCAATTCATCCCTTGTGCCCTGAGGGATGAACGTGCCTTGTTTCCTCTGCTCGTGCAGCTCCCGCTAATCACCATCAATAGAAATTGGTAAGTTAACACCACAAATAATCAATATTCAAACGATTGCTCTAAGAGTTGTATTTTACCATTTTCACATCCGCCTCAGCAGTTACGGGCTTCTTTATTTGACCCTTCTTGTTTTGCCTCCTATCTATCCAGATATCATGGCGAGACATGGGTGTGGCAGACTCCTGAGTAGCCGCAGACTCCACCTGTAGTCTTTGGCGAATGCTTGCATAGCCTTTTGGACCCATAGTGTGGTCATGCACATTCAGTGCACGCCTTGCTTTTTGTGCGTCACTGAGGGCCTAGTTAGTATGCACATTAATGATTTGGTTAGTAGCACTAAATGTTAATCTTGAATAGGTGAATACAATGTACATTAATTAAATTGGGAGTGACGCCTAATACCTTGAATTCTTCAGATTATCTTGAAGCAACAAAATTGTCCCAATCTTCTTTATCCAAGAAGTTCCATTGTTCAAGGGCTGACTTCTTCTTCTTATCACCCTCTTTTATGTATTCCCTGTTCAGATTTGTCCTATAATTCCTAAGCATCTTTCCAGCGCGTTGCATCACACTTTTACGATGCAACTTCTCATCCAATGCAAACAAATTCTGTAAAATAGAAATGTTATTAACTAGTATCCAAAATAGAATTGCAAATAATAGAATTTGTAATCTACAAAATAGAATTGCAAATAATAATAACTCACGCATAAATCCTTCCATATCAAGTGTTTTTTCCCCTGAGGAACTTTATGCCAATTATCATACTTAACACCACAATGGCTCCGAGTGGTACACCCAAGATAGTTTACAAAATTATTGCGGTTCACTCCAATTGCATTTCCTCCATTATCAAACTCCACAACCAATTTGGATCCACTACCACTTAGCGCTAGTAACTTCTTCAACAGAGTGATGCCCCTTTTCTTGTTAAGTGTTTGGTGCTACGCATCAAGTTGCTCCAGTGCTTCAGTGGGTACATGTGCATCATCAACCTAAAATTTGACAAAAATAAACACACTGAATTAGCCCAATATAGAAATATAGGATATATGACATAACTAGAAGATAATGAATTTTATAGAAATACAGGATATGTTTTTAGAACTTACATTGGTATCCTCGCCATGCTCGTCATGGACAGCATGCTCATCATGGACTTCATGCTCATCATGGACATCATGCTCATCATGGTCAGCCATCTGAAAATGTCATTAAAAAGGCAAACATTTAGCATTTGTATTAACTAGAAAAAGGCAAACATTTAGCATTTGTATTAACTAGAAAAAGGCAAACATTTAGCATTTGTATATCCATGATCTATACATTCTATGATTAGAGAAAACAAGTATATATTAGGAAACAAGTATATATTAGGAAAAGATTAGAGTATACACTTACATCCTAAGTGTATAATGTGATGTCATTCTTATATATAATAAATGTGTACCACCTATCCCATCCTTGAACACCTAATCTCACTAGTAAGTGTATAATGTGTATTGGGTTTTCGAGAAAATTTCGGCAGCATTTCCCCGCTGTTCACTAAGTACATATGTACTTAGAGAACAAACGGGGAAATGCTACCAAAATTTTCTCAAAAACCCAATACACATTATACACTTACATCCTAAGTGAGATTAGGTGTTCAAGAACAGTCCCAAACCGGGGACTATCCAAGATTTACTTCTAATGAGTCAATCTTGGACGGGTTTCTAGGCCAACAAACACATTTGATGTCATTCTTATATATAATAAATGTGTACCACCTATCCCATCCTTGAACACCTAATCTCACTAGTAACTGTATAATGTGTATTGGGTTTTCAAGAAAATTTCGGTAGCATTTCCCCACTATTCTCTAAGTACATATGTACTTAGAGAACAAACGGGGAAATGCTACCGAAATTTTCTCAAAAACCCAATACACATTATACACTTACATCCTAAGTGAGATTAGGTGTTCAAGAACAGTCCCAAACTGGGGACTATCCAAGATTTACTCCTAATGAGTAAATCTTGGATGGGTTTCTAGGCCAACAAATGCATTTAATGTCATTCTTATATATAAATGTGTACCACCTATCCCATCCTTGAACACCTAATCTCACTAGTAAGTGTATAATGTGTATTGGGTTTTCAAGAAAATTTCGGCAGCATTTCCCCGCTGTTCTCTAAGTACATATGTACTTAGAGAACAAACGGGGAAATGCTAATGAAATTTTCTCGAAAACCCAATACACATTATACACTTACATCCTAAGTGAGATTAGGTGTTCAAGAACAGTCCCAAACCGGGGACTATCCAAGATTTACTCCTAATGAGTCAATCTTGGACGGGTTTCTAGGCCAACAAACACAATAATAGATATGTACATGTTAGAGTTTCATCACAATTAATGTTAGGGTTTCATCACAATTGATGTTAGGGTTTCATCAATGTTAGGTTTAATCAAATCAAATTAGGATGCTAGAAGTTACAAGTTTAAATCTTATTTCAACATGCATCAAAATTTACTTAATTAAGTCAAACATTAGGATTAGAAGAAAAAATATATGCAAGCAAAAAATTTGTTCATATCCTAGGATTTACATAAAGCATTACATGAAAATTTGTTCATATCCTTACCAATAGCAAGCACGGCCGTGGCTGTGTTGGCCTACCATGGCCGTGATGGACAGCACGGCCGTGGTAACGGCCGTGGCTGTGTTGGCCTACCACGACCGTGCTGGACAACACGGCCGTGGTAGGCCAACACAGCCATAGTCGTGCTTGCTGCATGTTGGTAAATAGCTAGGGAGAAGGAGAGGTAGCGCTACTCGGAGCTAGTGTGGAGAGGACCGCCGGCGGCAGCAGCGTGTGGAGGAGCTAGAGCAGCAGTGGCAGTGACAGCAACAAATGACCGGGGGCGGGCGGCGGGCAGAAGCAACTGACGGTCAGAGAAGCAGCAGGCGCCGGCCAGAGAAGCACCAGGAGAAGAAGCAGCAGCGGCGGGCGGCGGGCAGCGGCGCCGGTGAGCAGAAGAGAACCAGAGCAGTGGCGGCGAGTAGCAGCAACCGACGATGGGTGATTTTGGAAGAACGGTGGCGAGCAGCAGCACAGAAGAGAAGTCGCGATGAAATAGGAAGAAAGGGGGAAGAGCCGGGTATCGGGTCTATTAAGTTGATCAACGGCGTCGGTTATCTACACAACCGACACCTATTATGCTTTAGTGTCAGTTAATAGTAAAACATCGACGCCCAAACAGAAAAATTTTACCCTAAATTATTTGGCGGGAACCATTATCAGCGTCGGTTATCCAAGGATAACCGACACCTAAAGTGGAACCTTTCGCGCAAAATTTCATTTTAAATAGGCGTCGATTAATAGTTAAAACACAGATGCTGTACGTGGCCCAAATTTTTTTCGTCTGAAAATTGGATTTTGCGGGCGCTTTTAGGCGTCGGTCGGTTATAGTCAGCCGGCGCTGAATACAAAGCGGTACCCGTGTCTGGCTGGTCTTCGAATATAGACGTCGGTTTGCCTACATAACTGATGCCTGATATTATAGGCATCGGTTTTCCTTAATAACTGACGCCTAGAAAAGCGACACTGAACGCTATTTCTGTAGTAGTGATGGTTATCATATTGTATTAAGTTAATTCTTTCATAAGCATCAAAGGTTAACCACTCAAAAGGTACTAATCACTTAAGTACCTTAAAGGTACAACCATTGTAATTATCTTTGAGGTACATTAATATTCCATAGCTTTGAGGCTATTAGGTATCCAAATGGTTTTGATACTTTTGAACCTTCGAACGATTTTAAGATGTTTGACCTTCAAATGGTATTGAGCTGGTGGACCTCCAAACGGGCTTGATTCACATCTTCAATCGGTCTTAAAACCCTTAGACCATCAAACGGTCTTGATATTACAATCCCTAAATGGTTTGAGACTGTTTGCCCTCCAAATGGTCTGAAGACCATTTGATCCCAAACGGTCTCAAGACTATTTGGTCCAAACCACCTTGAAACTGAAAGGGTCATCTAGGGTTTCCTTCAATCAACCAATTCATTTTAGGGTTTGCACTCATTGAATCATTTAATATTGAGACCATTGAAAGTATATCAAACTACAACCCTTGGATCTCCATCCATCCATGAATCCACTTGACCTCAAACGGTCCTGAGACCATTTGCCCTCAAACGGTCCTGAGACCGTTTGCCCTCAAACGGTCCAAGGACCGTTTGAGTCATTCAACATTGAAATTGATTCAATCAATTTAGGATTTCAACCAAATCAATATAATTAGGGTTTGTAATCAATGGATCAACCATTCTTGAATCCATTAAATCAATTTGAGCCATTGGATCTTCATCATTCACATCATCAATTATCCCCAAACAATTTTGAAGTTCGATTTACCCATTCGATCTTGAGATCCATTACCCATTCAGTTTTGAACTCAATTATCCATTCGATTTTGAAGTCAATTACCCATTCGGTTTTGAAGTAAATTACCCATTCAGTCTTGGGTTCAATTACCCATTTGGTCTTGAAGTAAATTACCTATTCAGTCTTGAAACTGAATCAATTCAATCAGTTTTGAAACCAAATTAACTCAATCGGTTTTAAAAACCATTTGCCCCTTCCTTTGTTGAGGTGTGTTCTTAAGATGACATCATCATCTTCAAGCTTCAAACCTTCGAAATCTGTTTTGATTCTTATGGAGATTTTAACAACTAATCAAAAGGAAATCGAGAACGAAGAAAGGTTCAACACATGATGAATAAATTGCAAATAATAATGACATTTAAGGGTTCAAGTTATATAACCCACCTTCAATGTTGAATCCAAGCTTCAAGCTTCACGTCCTCAATGATGAATGAAGCTTTCTCAACTGTCCAAGGTCCGTTCTCAAGTCTTTGGATGCAAAGGATGATCAAGGTTGAGCATTGAATGGAGAAAAGAAGAAATCAAGCATTGAATTTCAATTTCCACCATGAAATCAAGGTTGAAGATGACTATGGAGCTTACCTACAGGTTGGGTCACTTCCTCCTGCTGCTCCAAAGCTCCCTTGTGTTCAACCAAAGCAAGGAAAGAAAAAGGAACCGAAAAAGCCTTTCATATGGGTTGAAAATGGGATGCATATAAGGAAATTTTGATGAGAGAGAAAGTGATAAATAATTCCTTCAACTCCCAAAATTGGTGCCACATACTCCCCTCCATCCCTTGCATACGAATCCATCTCCCCCACCTTGTAATTCCTCTTCATTATCCATGAATTAAAAGAAAACAAATTAAACACCTTAATCAATATAATAATACTATCCAAAATTAGTGGATATTACTTTTTCCTTAACTAATGTGAGTGGGCTCTCCACTCACTTTAGATATTTCGGTGCCATTTCAAGGCACAAGGACGTCCATACTTATACAAATTCAACCATAATATTTTTGGTTGAAGGGCACTTCCATTAATATATTTATTTTTACATTAAATTGAATTAGGGTTTCAATTATGCTTAAATCTTGTTTATTTTAATAACAAGATTCTCTCTCCTCCAAAGAGATTCAAATGAGATGCCCATCTGATTTTCTTGTCTCTAAATGATACCAAGAAACATTAAGGACTCTCTAGAAGTGGTATTTTGTATATTGAACCCTAGGTTTTGGGTAAATTGCACATTACACCAAAACTAGGTTTTAATGCACAAACATTGCTTAATAAGCTCTTTCTTGGTGCTCAGGCTTTCACAAGCCATACCTCTGCATAATTTCCATTCTTATAATGTTTCAACACTTGAGGAGCATTTTATCATGTAATATTTTCAAGTTAACCCCTCAACTTGGTTAATTTGCACTTTAGTCCAAAATAAGTCAAACATTGTTTCAACATTATTCAGAAAGGACTATTGAAACATAAGTTCCTCTTGAGCCATACATACTTTTCAAAGGATAATGACAAGAATATAAATGACTTACTTAAGAAAAACCTCTAGGGTTAATCCTTAACCCAGTTCAGGGATGTTACACTATCCTAGGGTCAGGTAGGGGTAACATCGATGAAAGTAGGAGTTGCATAATTCCCTAGTTGCACATGACCATAGGGTCGAGAGGTAACAACTGTAACATCCCTGACTTGGGTTATGCTTTAACCCTAGATGTTTTGTTTAACAAATATAATTATATTCTTCCTCTTATATTTTGAAAAGTAATTAAGGCCCAAGAGGAACTTATGTTTCATTTTAGTCATTTTTGAATAATGTTGAAAACAATGTTTTGCCTGTTTTGGACTAAAGTGCAATTTACCCAAGTTAAGGGGTTAACTTGAAAATGTTACATGATAAATGTTCCTCAAGTGTTGAAGCATCAGAAGAATGAAAATGATGCAGAGGTATGGCTTGTGGCAACCTGAGCACCAAGAAAGAGATTATTAAGCAATGTTTGTGCATTAAAACCTAGTTTTGGTGTAATGTGCAATTTACCCAAAACCTAGGGTTCAATATGAAAAATACCACTTCTAGAGAGTCCCTATTGCTTCTTGGTGTCATTTAGAGACAAGAAAATCAGAGGGGCATCTCATTTGAATCTCTTTGGAGGAGAGAGAATCTTGATATTTAAATAATCAAGATTTAAGCATAATTGAAACCCTAATTCAATTTAATGTAAAAATAATTATATCAATGGAAGTGCCCTTCAACCGAAAATGAGATGGTTGAATTTGTATAATTGTGTACATCCTTGTGCCTTGCAATGGCACCGAAATATCCTAAGTAGGTGAAGAAATCCACTTGCATTTGCTAATTAAAAAGAATTGTTCACTAAAAATGGATAATAGTATTATAATGATTAAGGTGCTTAAAGTGGTTGCTTTTAATTCAAGGATAAATGAGAGGTTTTTAAAGGAAATTAAGATGGATTCATATGCAAGGAAGTGAGGGGGATAAGTGGCACCAATTTTGGGAGTTGAAGGAATTTTCTATTGCTTTCTCTCTCTTGAAAATTCACATACATATATCCCATTTTTCACCCACATGAAAGACTCTTTTTCAACTCTTATTTCTTTCCTTGCTTTGGCCATGCACAAGGGAGATTAGGAGAAATAGGAGGACGTGCCTCAACCTGTAGGTAATATCCATAACCATCTTCAACCTTGATTTCATGGTGGAAATCGAAATTCAATGCTTATTTTCTTCTTTTCTCCATTCAATCTTCAACTTTAGCCAATTTTTTCACTGAAAGACTTGAGAACAGACCTTGGACAGTTGAGAAATCTTCATTAACCATTGAGAACGTGAAGCTTGAAGCTTATATTCAACTTTGAAGGCAGGTTATATAACTTGAACCCTTAAATATCATTATTGATTTCATTTCTACATCATATGTTGATTTCCTTTTTCATTCCCGAACTTTCCTTTGATTAATTGATAAAATCACCACAAAGTTCACAAAAACTTTCGAAGGTTTACAGCTTGAAGATGATGATGTCATCTTATCACACACCTCAATAAAAATCATGAGCAAACAATCTTCAACTTTGATGACCAAACGGTCTCAAGACCGTTTGGTGATCAAACGGTCTCAAGACCATTTGAGGGCAAACAGTCTGAAGACCGTTTGAGGTTAAACGGTCTCAAGACCATTTGGGGTCAATTGATAATATATTTGGATGAGGATCCAATTGATCTAATTAAAATAGTTTTAAGAATAGATGATTCATTGATTACAAACCCTAATCGGATTGAATGGTTGAAACCCTAAATTGATTGAGTCAATTTTATGATTGAATGGCTCAAACGGTCTTAAGACCGTTTGAGGGAAAATGGTGTCAAGACGGTTTGAGATCAAGTGGAGTCATGGATGGATGGAGATCCAAGGGTTGTAGTTTGATGTACTTTCAATGGTCTCAATGTTGGATGGTTCAATGAGTGCAAACCCTAAAATCAATTGATTGATTAAAGGAAACATGTAACGACCCCACCTCCCAGTAACCCCCAATTAAGGGAGACCAAGAGGCCAGAGCCATTTTCCCAATTAACTTGATCAAAGGTTTGACAAATAATCAATAATAATTATCAAATTCTACCAACTAAACTTTATATTGGTATAAAATAATACTTAACATACCTTATAAAACTTTGGTAAACTACTCTATCCACAGCCTGGATTTATTCTATCTAATCCTCCTTGCACTTTATTTCTTATTTCCACAATGTGTCACTTTACTGTTTGTTCTTTCAATCTTGTATCTAAAATGCCGACAAACAAAATGTCGGTCAGCATATAAAAATATGCCGGTATGTGGGGACAACCAAAATGTCACAAATATGGCTAACAATTTAATTATCACAATTAGGGTAATTAGCAAACCAATTTACATTTACAATGTGTCATTCTCCACCACTTTTTCCGTAACCCTGGAATACCCCTCTAGGGTTTCTCTTTTGCCATTGAGTTAAGGCCACCTTCTCAATCTCGAGTTTGGTGCCTGGGGTCACCTCTCATGGTGCCCCATAGTCATGCAACATAGACCACCTTCTCATTCCCGAGCTTGGTGTTTGGGGTCACCTCTTGTGGTGCCCATTGGTATACCCTCTTGGGCCTGACCTTTATGGTATCTTCTATCAGGGTGGCATGTATGTGTGAGAATACACATGTATTTATAATTGTGATAGCCATAGTGACTTTATGATTTGCAAGTATGAAAATCCAAACAGTTAAGTTTCATTCAATGCGATTAACCATCTAGAAAACCTTCGGGAAAACTAATGTGATTAATAGTAATTAACCACATACCCATCAAGCTGTCTTGAATGCAGAATTAATCCAAACAAGCATGTAATCCAGAATCAAGCACACAATTTGGCCCTGAAATATACATCCAATATTCTCTATCATGGATCATGGTATCCAAGTCTAATAGGCCTAATCATGCCCTAGGGTTACTAGCCCTTTTTAGGGTTTTGAAAATAATTAGGGTTTCATTTCCTTTTTACCACTTTTACTTTACTTTTATCAAAATTTCCATCAAACCCTAATTATCTCATTTTCTTTATTCTAAGATCATACTTTTGCAACATGAAACCCTAATTTCAGATTTATAGATACTTTTCTTTCCTTTTTCTACTATTTAGGGTTTCTAAGCATATTAACCATCATATTAGGTTAAAAACCCTAAACCTTGAAATTCCATTATCAAAATAGGTTAAAATCCTTCTTTATCATTAATCAAGTTAATAATGCTCAAATTAACTTATTTGCAAGATTAAATCTATTCTTTATCAACAATTAGGGTTTCTATCCACAAATTAATACTTTTTCCATCAAAATTATATGTTTTTGCAAAAAGATACTGATTTAGGTTCCCAAACTATTTTTAACATATCCCTAGTATTTTTCTGATTAATTTTCATGTATTAACTTTCCTCATCTGAGTTTCCTATCAAAAGATATGATTTTAGCAAGAAAAGCCTTTTTCTAACTTATTAAGATCAGAGAGGAATTTACTAAAAATTAGGCGGTCGTTCGATCTGTGGACCAGTGGTCCGCTCCTCGGATCTGATGGTCACAGATGTGCGTGTCTAAAAGAAATTTTCTTCCACTCAGGAGCGTTGGATCTAGCGGAGACCACCGTGGACCACGATCGGGTGGTGGTGGGTTTGTCTTCTACCTCCATATGTGCAAAGGAACATAGTCAACTCACCAGTTGACTTCAAACTCCAAGCTATCAACAAGAAATCCGAGAAGCCAAGAAGCTTCTCCATCATCTCCTGAACCTGAACAGATGCTCAATAGCCCAAACGGACTCGACCTTCATCCTGAACCACTTGCCGGAAGTCCGTCGTGGGTTGCTATTTGTAGAGGGGGGTAGGTCAAGTCAAAACTGACGATTGAAAATGTCTTTCGACTCGTCGTCAAGCTCTGCGGTGATGGGGATAGCTTTTAGGGATCCTGGAACCCTCGAGTGCCCTCCCTTGTATAGGGCTAAGACCTTGGAGTCCCTATGGTTTGGGAAAAATGCCTACAGGGAAATTAGGGGTAGATCAACTCAGATTGATCCCCCAATTCTATTGGGAAAGTTTGCTGCCTCTGACATATCTTGTCTTGCAAGAAATCCGATTTGGGAAACTTAGTTGCCACTGCTCCTGTTTCCCATTCTGGCAAGAGCTATGGTACGACTTGTCCCCCGTTGATCTTCTAATCAATGGTCTTGATCACTCACGTTATTCCTTATCTGAAAATTCACCCAGCGACATTTAATATGATTTAAGCATTACCCATCCACTTTAGGAAATCTTGTAAAATCATATCTCTCTCCTCGCTTATCCTTTTTCATTCAAATTTTAGAGGAAACTCTATCTTGGCATTATCCACTCATGTATTATATTTGAAACCCAAATTCCAAAGGAAAAGGGTATTTCCTTCATATGCAAGTTATTCATTAATAAAACCAAATTAATTGATATTTCCTCTTTCTTTTTCCATTATCTTATCATTTTGGATTCCTTGGACCTGAAGGAACCTTAAAGGAACGAAATCCCATCTTGGGGAAATATTCCTTTGTTTATTTCTCTTATTTCTTTATCCATTCCTTACTTAATCCTTGTACTAGATAAATTCCTTTTTCTTTTTCTTATAATTGGGCTTGATAGCCAATAAGGCTCATAAGAAACCAAAAAGGCTATTGTAAATGAAATTTATCCAATTGTTACCATTAATGCCACTTTCTAGATATTTCCAAGTATTTCTCAAAAATATTTTGCTTATTATCCAATATCTTTTATCTTTTTCCATTATTTGGGCTTTTCTTCTTTTCTTCTATTTTATATCCATTATTGGATTAATCAATTAACAGGAATCACGAAATTCCTACTGTAAGCGAGATTTGCAAAGAAATACCTTCTTTGAAGCAAAGCATACAACCTTTTCAATCAAGCCCGAATTCACAAAAACATTATATTTCATTTATGAAAACACATGCAAAATTGAGGTTATAACATCCTTCCCCTCTTATAGAAATTTTGCCCTCAAAATTCCATCAAGCAAACAAACAATCAGGATACAACTTACTCATGTCCATCGTGGCTCCCATGTGGCCTCACCCTTTCCATGGTGCTTCCCAAGAACCTTCATCATATCATATTCTTGCATTTAAGTTCTTTCTTAACTTGGTACATCATACCCTCATAGGTGACTCAGGAGTTTTCAGCCTCTCAAAAAGATGAATAGGTTCAGGATCATCACATGGCTTGGGTACCTCACATATGCTCTGGATCGGACTCATGGAACACCTTATACATCATGTTATCCTGAGGGGTAAGGCTAAACACAACCATCTCCACCAATCCATCTCAAATGGACCCATATATCGGGGACTCAGCTTTCTCAGCTGTACCTTAGAGGGGTCGGATTTTCACATCACATACTCTCCCACAGTGAACTACATGTCAGTCTACTTTGCATCAGCTCACGACTCATGTTGCCTCTGGCTCCCTCTCAGCCATTGCACGATCAAAGCGACTTCATCTGCACACATTGTGGTTCTTTTCTGACCTTTGCGAGGCCTCCTTCACCAACATCATCTTAAAGAAGTGGTGACCGACGCAACCTCCTTATAGAACGTCTTGCATCCCGATAAAGGCTAATGTGGTTATCATCACATCTCTCATAGGGCAAGAATTGCCCCCCATATATCACCCTGAATGAGCACACATGCTCTCATCAGACCTCTCTTGTCTAGATCATACTAACCATTAGTTAGGGGTGATAAGCTGTACTAACATCAAGTTCTTCACGTACCTACTTCCACCGCATGGAAGTAAACCTTTAGATCATACTCAAGAATTTTTGAACTCGCATTATGGTGTAGTTGAACCATTTCTCTCATATGTAGTTCAATCAGATCTGTCCCTTGACAGTATTCTCTCTTTCTCATGTCATCTAGGTAAGGCGATCTACCATTACCCAAATTGCATCTTGATCTTCTCTGGTCCATGGGAAACTTACTACACATCCATTGATAAACTCCCATTCCCTTTCGGGGACTCTTTATCTTCTATATCAACTCATTGGGTTACTGGTGTCCGTCCTTCACCTCTGGTCATGCATGGAAACATGCCACATGCAACATTATCTTAGGCATCCAAAGTACCACTATCACTTACTATCTTTGTAGTACGGTGTATGGTGATCTTAAAATCACGATCTCCTGTATATCATGATTCCTCAAGATTGATTCCTCAGAAACCCTAAACCACTCTAGTCAGGGTTTCATCACCTTCTTCTCTAGAGAAGTGCATCTGAGGTTCTACAACCATCCTTTCAAGGCCTAGGTTGTCTAACCAAACAACCACTAACTCATTCAACAGTGCTCATTACATCTGAGTGTTAGCCAAATAAAACTTAAGGCCAACCTAACAACCTCATCTAGCCTCTAGCTATACTAGGCAACTACATCTCAACCAGAGCATCCAATACCTCTTCACATCCTCAAGTGTTTAGGTAATGTTGAAGACATACACTTCCGTATATTCCACTTATTGCCTCATCTCAAAATCTAAGTCTATCTTCATCAAGAAACTCTGAGCTCTTCCTCTTGGTTATCATACTCAACCTTGTATCACTTGCAAAATTCACATATCTCATGATAAAACATCCTCACAAGATGATTACCTTAATACTCTTAATGTTTGTAAACCATCCATGTATCGTTCACTCCACCAGGTATGTTATCATATCTGTCTTCATACCTCATGGCAACGTTCCAACTCACATTACCTTTTATCCTTGGTGTATGGCATGCGTATTGTCCTACCTCTCACTCCCATAACAAGAGGAAATAAGCATTTGGCTGCAGTCCAAATACATAGTTATTCCTATTCCAAGAGTAGAGATGGTACATCCCACCTTGCCAGTACACCTTTAAATCTAAGTTGAAACGTGCCACCTATGTCTCTACATCACAAACATCATGATACCAAAAATTACTGTCATGGAAAAATGGTCTCAAACCTACTGGGGTTTATATACAATCCTTGGTCATCTCCTCTGGGTCTATAGGGTGCCGACACTTTTGGGGTCATCCCTCTTCCCTCATGCATTAGAGAGTTCCCTACTCATCTGCCCTTTGGGTCCCATGAGTTCATGAAGGTGATCAATCTCCTAACCCATGGCCCTCAGACAATGATAGTAGTTACCTACTGACCCATGGAAACAAGGAATTAGGAAACTCCTACTTCCATCGGTCTTATCCCTATATGACCCTAGGATAGACTTAGGATTCTAACATAGTACATGTCCATCTTAGAACCTTAGCCAAGCCTTCATCATCTCTCTCTCTGCATTCATGGCTAACTTCCATCCTTCCATAGGGGTCATGGCAACCTGCCTACCTTGGTCAGGCCCCATACCGGTTACCTCCATGGTAACACATCTGCATGCACTTAGAGATAGTTATCTATGGGTCTACAGGTTCAATCTCATACCATGTAATCTTGACCTAGCTTCTTAGAAACCTCTTTAGGTTACCTCAAAACCAACAAAATGGGTATATACCCTACAAAAGGGTCCCTCTCCCAGGATGGGAGGAAACTACACCTTGATAAAAAAGGTCACAAATGCCCTTATGTCTAGGGTTTATATTCACATGAGCATGCTTAACCCAGCAGCTACTAAGGCATAGGCAGACCATCCACTAAAACATGCTAGAACATACTTGTTCTCATTCTCAACATTGGATCAAGATCATACCTTCCCATGTCATCCACTTAGCTGTGAGGGGTTCATCAAACATACCTTTAAACTTAAAGGGTTTCCTCTCCTCTAACCATGAGGATCATCATGCTTGAATCTGTAGAAACTCAAATCTCATCACGAGCATCAGGTACACCACTTCCCCTCTTAGGCCTAAGAACCCTAGGTTCATCTTTGGGTTTCCAACTGCATGCTCCATCTCTTAACCATGAATCAAGCATGTCCAAGGTATGTCATGTACTCTCATGATCCTTGTATTCGAGCAACACCTTATAGTTGAGTCCTCCTCAAGGGAAACCAACTAGGTACAATAACTCACAACTTACTATTTAAACCTCCTCAAGGTCTAAGGCACTCTTTGTCTCATCTCAGTAGATCTATACCCTAGGCACATAGGTTCCAGAAGCATCATCCTCTCTTTAGGGTTTGGTTCCTCTAAGGCCACCAAGCTATCATCAGCCTCCAGAGATCAAGCACGAGGCAACCACTATCATCCACTTAGGTCGCATCATCCTCAACTCCCCACTATTCCTCATGTCTCGGAATCTAAGCTTCCAACCTTCTTGCTTGAGTCCTGCTTTCTCTCTCTGGATCTAACTCCACATCTAGCCTTACTACTAGAGATTCGCTCTCCATGAAGGATCAAGCTCACAAGCATACCTCTACATGGGTGAAGCCTATGCTTGAACTTATGTTTGCTCAAGGTTATCCACAGTTCTTTATGCTTACATCATAAGCTATCCATCCTACTCTCTTGGTTAGGGTTTTAGCCTACTGCTCACACCACTAATGTACTCTGGGTGCATACTATGCCCTATTTGCATAAGCCCATCGGGTTTCTATAGGTTCTATACTATCGTCATCATTGAAGGAGCTATCCTTCATTCTGACATGCACGACCCTTTCTAGGGTCGGGTTGTCACATGCACTTAATCATCCAACCTCAAGGGCTCATATCATCATGGGCATTCAAAAGCATGTCCACACACCTGATCTATCGGGACATATAACGCCTCATGTCATCTCTCTCTATAACTACCACTTAGGGTTAGGGATAGCATCATCGTTAAAGTATGTGCCAGGTCTCTACTTTTAATGGAGATCTCCGCATCCATGACCAACTCTCTCTACTCATCCTCCTTACAAGAAGGTCTAGCCTCAGGTCTCTCTTGAGGCAATGACAACTCATGTCATACAACCTAAGCATGTATCTATTCTTTAGTTTACGCTTAATCTATTAAGCTTATGTCCATGACATCTTATTTACATGATTTCCATTAATTTGATGGAGGATTCCTTAAACCTTATCAACCTTACCCATACCTCAAGAGGGTGAGGAAAAGAGAGAAAACCCTAATCCTTAAGGTCCTTAACAAAATTTGAGTTGAGAAGGGATGAACAAGATGAGAGAGTCCTAAAGGTATCTTATTTCGAGTCAAATCCTAAGAAATTGGCCATACAGTCACACTAATCCGGGAGTCCTCGTATTTCGACTAGCGGTGCGGAGGAAAATCTTGCCAATCCCCAGACGTGATCCTTTTCTAGACACCTCTGCCTTTCGTAAAATACTCTTATTACTCCCTTGGGTTCTACAAAGTTTGTAAAATTTAATAATTATTAAAGATTAAATGAGGAACCTTGGCTCTGATACCAAATGTAATGACCCCGCCTCCCGATAACCCCCAATTAAGGGAGACCAAGAGGTCAGAGCCATTTTCCCAATTAACATGATCAAAGGTTCGACAAATAATCAATAATAATTATCAAATTCTACCAACTAAACTGAATACTGGTATAAAATAAAACTTTACATACCTTTTAAAACTTTGGTAAACTACTCTATCCATAGCCTGGATTTATTCCATCTAATCCTCCTTGCACTTTATTTCTTATTTCCACAATGTGTCACTTTACTGTTTGTTCTTTCAATCTTGTACCTAAAACACCGACAAACAAAACGTCGGTCAGCATATCAAAATATGCCGGTATGTGGGGACAACCAACATTTCACAAATATGGCTAACAATTTAATTATCACAATTAGGGTAATTAGCAAACCAATTTACGTTTTCAATGTGTCATTCTCCTCTGCTTTTGCCCTAACCCTGGAATACCCCTCTAGGGTTTCTCTTTTTCCATTGACTTAAGGCCACCTTCTCAATCCTGAGCTTGGTGCCTGGGAGTCACCTCTCATGGTGCCCCATAGTCATGCAACATAGACCACCTTCTCATTCCCGAGCTTGGTGTCTGGGGTCACCTCTTATGGTGCCCATTGGTCTACCGTCTTGGGCCTAACCTTTATGGTATCTTCCATAAGGGTGGCATGTAGGTGCAAGAATACAATGTATTTATAATTGTGATAACAATAGTGACTTTATGATTTGCAAGTATGAACATCCAAACAGTTAAGTTGAATTCAATGAGATTAACCATCTGGAAAACCTTCGGGAAAACTAATGCGATTAATAGTAATTAACCACATACCTGTCAAGCTGTCTTGAATACAGAATTAATCCAAACAAGAAAGTAATCCATAATCAAGAAAACAATTTGGCCCTAAAATATACATCCAATATTCTTATCATGCATCATGGTATCCATGTCTAATAGGCCTAATCGTGCACTAGGATTACTAGCCCTTTTTAGGGTTTTGACCATAATTAGGGTTTCATTTCCTTTTTACCACTTTTACTTTACTTTTATCAAAATATCCATCCAACCCTAATTATCTCATTTTATTTATTCTAAGATCATACTTTTGCAACATGAAACCCTAATTTTGGATTTATAGATATTTTTCTTTCCTTTTTCTCCTATTTAGGGTTTCTAAGCATATTCACCATCATATTATGTTAAAAACCCTAAACCTTGACATTCCATTATCAAAATAGGTGAAAATCCTTATTTATCATTAATCAAGATAATAATGCTCAAATTAACTTATTTGCAAGATTAAATCTATCCTTTATCGACAATTAGGATTTTTATCCACAAATTAATACTTTTTCCATCAAAATTATATACTTTTGCAAAAAGATACTGATTTAGGTTCCCAAACTATTTTTAACACATCCCTCATAGTTTTTTTTATCAATTTTCATGTATTAACTTTCCTCATCTGAGTTTCCTATCAAAAGATATGATTTTAGCAAGAAAAGCCTTTTTCTAACTTATTAAGATCAGAGAGGAATTTATTGAAAATTAGGCGACCGTTCGATCTCTGGACCAGTGGTCCACTCCTCGGATATAATGGTCACAGATGTGCATGCCTAAAGAAAGCCGCTTCTGCTCAGGAGCGTTGGATCTAACGGAGACCACCGTGGACCATGATCGGGTGTTGGTGGGTTTGTCATCTACCTCCGTCTGTGCAAAGGAACACAATCAACTCACCATTTGACTTCAAACTCCAAGCTATCATCAAGAAATCTGAGAAGCCAAGAAGCTTCTCCGTCATCTCCCGAACCTGACGAGCTGCTCAATAACCCAAACGGACTAAACCTTCATCCTAAACCACTCGCTGAAAGTCCTCCGTGGGTTGCTGTTTGTAGGGGGGGGTAGGTCAGGTCAAAACTAACGATTGAAAATGTCTTTTGACTCGTCGTCAAGCTCTGCGATGATGGGGATAGCTTTTAGGGAAGCTGGCACCCTCGAGTGCCCTCCCTTGTATAGGGCTAAGACCTGGGAGTCCCTTCGGTTTGGGAAAAATTCCTAGAGGCAACGAAACATAGGGAAATTAGGGGTAGATCAACTCAGACTTATTCCCCGAATCTATTGGGAAAGTTTGCTGCCTCTGACATGTCTTGTCTTGCAAGAAATCCGGTTTGGGAAACTCAATTGCCACTGCTCCTGTTTCCCATTCCAATGAGAGCTAGTGGATGACTTGTTCCCCGTGATCTTCTAATCAATGATCCTGATCACTCACATTATTCCTTATCCAAAAATTCACCCTGTGATATTTAATATGATTTAAGGATTACCCATCCACTTTAGGAAATCTTGTAAAAATCATATATCTCTCCTAGCTTATCCTTTTTCATTCAAATTTTAGAGGAAACTCTATATTGGCATTATCTACTTGTGTATTAAATTTGAAACCCAAATTACAAAGGAAAATGGTATTTCCTTCATATGCAATTTATTTATTAATAAAACCAAATTAATTGATATTTCCTCTTTCTTTTGCCATTATCTTATCATTTTGGATTCCTTGGACCTCAAGGAACCTTAAAGGCACGAAATCCCATCTTAGGGAAATATTCCTTTGTTTATTTATATTATTTCTTTATCCCTTCCTTACTTAATCCTTTTATTAGATAAATTCCTTTTTCTTTTTCTTATAATTGGGCTCGATAAATAATAAGGCTCACAAGCAACCAAAAAGGCTATTGTAAATGAAATTTATCCAATTGTGACCATTAATGCCACTTTCTAGATATTTCCAAGTATTTCTCAAAAATATTTTGCTTATTATCCAATATCTTTTATCTTTTTCCATTATTTGGGCTTTTATTCTTTTCTTCTATTTTATATCCATTATTGGACTAATCTATTAATAGGAATCATGACATTCCTACTGTAAGGGAGATTTGCAAAGAAATCTCTTCTTTGAAGCAAAGCATACAACCTTTTCAATCAAGCCCGAATTCACAAAAACATTATATTTCATTTATGAAAACACATGCAAAATTGAGGTTATAACAGAACCCTAGATGACCCTTTCAGTTTCAAGGTGGTTTGGGCCAAACGGTATTGAGACCGTTTAAGTCCAAACAGTCTTGAGACCATTTGAGATCAAATGGTCTTCTGACCGTTTGGAGAGCAAATAGTCTCAAACCGTTTGATGTTCAATCAGTTTCCATGATGAGTTGCTCATGCAGTTTCAAACCATTTGGAGTCAATTAATTTTTAATTCAAATGGTCTCAAACCATTTAAGGACTTTCAGATCAAGACCGTTTGATGGTCTAATGGTCTTAAGACTGATTGAAGGTTTTGGAACCAATACCATTTAAGGTCTAACAGTCTTCAGACCATTTGGAAGTACAATTGAATCAAAGACCGTTTGGAGGTCAAAACATCTCAAAACCGTTTGAAGGTTCAAAAGTATCAAAACTATTTGGAGACCTAATAGTCTCAAAGTAATGAAATATTAATTAACCCCATGATTGTTGATGATGTTTATCAAAGATAATTACAATGGTTGTACCTTTAAGGTACTTAAGTGATTAGTACCTTTTGAGTGGTTAACCTTTGATGCCTATGGAAGCAATATCTTAGTACATTATTCTAACCCTAAATGTGTGTACTTGAATGAAAGGTTGCCCTAATCTAATCGAGCTTGAAGTAATCAACATCTTAGAGAGGATGAGAGAGAGAGAGGAATTCATACATGTATAATAATCATGTAGTTATTAAACCTCAACACTCTCAACATGAATAGAATATGTTTTTAGGGTATGATCCTTGATAAAGAGATCATGAAACTCTAATCGAGAAGGTTGATGTGCCCTAACCCTAATTTAGGACAATGATAGGAGAAACCCTAACTTAGGGTAATGGTGTAACCCTAATCTAGGGTGATGATATGAGAAATCCCAATTCAGGGTAATATAATGAAAAACCTTAATTTAAGAGGATGCTTCATGAAACCCTAATTTCGGGTAAAATTACATGAAACCCTAATTTGGGGAAAATTTATAATGAACCTTAATTCAAGATAATGATGTGTGAAACCCTAATCTAGGGTGATGTGATGTAAAACCCTAGTCAAGGGTGATGTCATGTGAAACCCTAATGCAGAGATGTGATGTGAAACCCTAATCTAGGGTGATGTGATGTAAAACCCTAGTAAAGGGTGATGTCATGTGAAAACCTAATGCAGAGATGTGATGTGAAACTCTAATCTAGGGTGATGCTATGTAATGCTATAAGAAATCCTACCCTAATATAAGGTGAAGGTATGTGAAACCCTAATTTTGGGTTATAGTGCATGAAACCTAATCTTGGGCAATATGATGATAAACCATAACCCTAATTTTGGGTAATGGGATGAGTATCCCTAATTGCATGAAATTGGGAAACCCTAACCCTAATGAGTGAATAGTGATGCTACTATTACATTGCATAGTGCTGATATGTAATTGATATAACTGTTATCATGTGCACTAATCATGCAGGTATCATGAGATGTTGGACATAGCCAGGTATGAGCTATGATGTTTTATTATTGAAATTGTTTTATGGGCCTTGTGAGCCATAATGTGCTTTGTTTCCTAGTATGAGGTAATAAGTGATTAAATGGGCTTGAGAGCCATGTGAGATTATTGTATAGCAAGTATCATGTTTACCTTGGTCAGATGACCTGAAGGTATTAGTTACCTGATAAGTGGTAACAAGTGATTTTGATGAACTGAGGGTTTGAATACCCATATTCTATAATCATGATGATGAGATATCAATGGATGAGAATGCCCATGATATGATAAGGGATTGAGATCCCAATGTTTTATAAAGCTTTGAAAAGTACTTGATAGAAGTATTGCTCATTCTTTATAGCATTTGTTATACAAGTTCCTGTTTGGAATCTTGATTGATGTTAAAATAATAGGGTAATACACTTAAATAATCAAGTGAAATATTATTATATAGAGCCATGTCCATAGATCCATCATCGTCAGTAGTTGGTGATGATGAAAGAGGTTTTCCTTCAGGAACTCCTAGAATGCATATTTTTGAATATGTGGGGGTAATGGGCGAATATATCCTTACACCTCATAGGAATGACTGTGGGCCATATCCTATGCACAAGAATGGTAATGGAGCATATATCAATATGAGTATGGCTATGGGCCATAACTCCACAATACCAGGCATTGGCTACGGGCCATATCCTAAAGAGAGTATATGCTACAGGCTATAACTCTATAGCAAAGTTGCCAGTATACCCTGGAAATCTATTTAGCAGAGACACAAGATGTCCTGCATATAGTCTCATACTGATTGAGACAGATGAGGTGATGGAGTCTGGCTCTTCCATTGACCTATGTATGGAATCAATGCTTTATGGAATCATGGTCGGTTGGAGTATGAATGGCATACTTCATCTCCTCAGGGCATAAGTATGATTGTAAAATATAATCAACTATGTAGCGTATTTACTTAAGAATGAAATACGGAAATCATTGGTTGATGTTACATTGCTTATTGTATCCTAAAGTGGATAAATATTATACATGTTCTTCATATTCCTTATTAAACTGAATAGATGATTTATTGCTTTATCATTTGTAGATATAATGCCTTAAAAGATGATATTGCTCTATTCTTATTAATAATGATTAAATCTTGATGTTTATTAAAGATTCCTCTGTTCAATCTATTACTGTTCATCTACAATAATAATGTTTCTGGCAGAGAGTTATATCTCTCACTGGGACAATTTTCAATTGTCTCACCCCCGTGGGATCCAACCTTTTTAGGTGGACAAGGATGAGGAGGTAGAAACCATACAGTAGGAGAAGGACAACAACAACAGGGACAACAGTGATATTCCAGGTGGAGGCACTGGCTGTCATGTTTTGTATAGAGAGTCCTATGTGTCATCTCTATACTCTCAGGTCCTTAGAGTAAGTAGTTAGTACTTTTAATGAATCAATATGAGATTTTGGCTTGATGCCTCAAGGTTTTTATGTTGTCTATGTACTTATGAACCAAGATGTAAATGAAATACATTGGTTCTTGATAAAAGAGTTTTCTTGTGTTTGGATCTCTTTATAAATGGTTTTAATTTTTAGTGATTTTCAGTAATCCTCTGTTAATGATCGCTTCCACTTAGTTAATTACATTTTGTTCGAACGGTGCATCACACATTAGTGGTATCAGAGCTCTAGGTTTGCTGAGTCTACAGAGACATGTGATTAAGGTTGTTGAGTCTATTCTAGTATCTTCCAATTATCTGATAGTGTCTTCTGCTCATATAGGAGGAGAAGAAGAACTTAAAGATGTTTGGATCACACGAAGAACATGTTGCTGAGAGCAACATTGTTGCACCAGGAAGAGGTGCAAGGGATCAGGATAGGGAGGAACTAGTACCTCAACATCCCCAGCTTAACCATGCTGCACTGGAAAACCCAACCTTCAATGATCTATTTGGGCAGTTCATGGCAACCATGACACATATGGAAGATAGGATGCCACCACATGCACCTAGGGCACCAGCTCACAATGAAGGATAGGGAGCCGACAAGACTTTTGAATGACTTCACTGGGTAGGAGCCACAGATTATGCTGTAACAGTTGACCCAGAAAACGTAGATATGTGGTTGAATGAGCTAGCGAAGGCCTTTAGAATCCTCAATATCCCTGAAGCAGAGAAGGTGAGGCATGCAGTGTACCTTCTAAAAGGGAGTGTTGGCCACTGGTATACAATAGAAGTGGGCAAGAGGTCAGGTGTTGAGATTGGATGGGAAGTATTCCGACGAGAATTTGTGAGTAGATACTTCCCCAAGACATTTCTAGATGAGAAGATCTCTCAGTTTGAGATGTTAAGGCAAGGACCAATGAACATTAGCGAGTATGAATCTAAGTTCATGGAGCTTTTGCGGTTCTGTCTGCATATGGCAGCTACTGATGAAGAAAGAATTCAACATTTTGAGAAGGGGCTAAATGCTGAATTGACCACTCATGTGTCTGTCTTAGAGAACAGGGAGAGGTTCGCCACTTTTGTGGAGTCTGTGAGATGGATAGAAAGGTCAACAATTGAGAAGCGTCAGACTAAGAGTAAGAAGGTGTTTACTCAGTTTCAAGGATAGAGGTCCAGAAGTTTCAAGAAATTGAGATTTTATGCACCAATAGCACCATCAAGATTCAATACCCAAACGTAATGGACGTCAAGTAGGGGTAGGGGCCGTAGTTTTCCTCCAAATAGAGCCCCCAATACTGCATCAACGTCAGCAACTGGACATTTTATACCATATCAAGAGAATAGAACCTGTCATCAATGTAGACAGGTAGGACATCTAGTAAGGGATTGTCTAGATGGAAACACAATGGTAACCCAACCACCGAGGTAGAGTCAACAAGGCCATCAGAGGAAATAGATTTCGAGTGGCGCTAGAGGACGTGGACAAGCATCCCAACCTGGTTCGTCGGCACCCAACAAATGAACACAGGGTCAATAGCAAGCTACGGTGAGATTCTATGCGATGAATCAACCCGAAGCAGTAGTCAACCTTCGAGTTGTGACATGTCAGATGGAACTATTTCATTCTGATATGTCTTCATCATGCTTCATATCTGTTTTGATTGATTTGGGTGATACACATTCCTTTATCATTCGAGAAGTGATCCTTGACTGCAATATGATTGTTAGTCATAGAGCAGATAATCTGTTATTAGGAACCCCTTTGTTGGGATCTGCAATGTTGCGGGAGGTGTGTTCTCCCTGCATTCTTTCCTTCTCTGAACATCACATTCAGGTGGATCTTATACCACTTGAGATGCACAAGTTTGATATAATTCTTGGGATGGACACCCTATAAAAGTATAAGTTTGTCTTGGATTTTGATTCCAAGCAAGCTATATTCACAGATGACAGTGACACATGGATCTTTCAAGGATATAGAAAGATTCTTCCAACCTGTCTAGTGTCGGTTATGGTAGCTGAGAAGTTGATGAGACAAGGATGATTCACATTCTTGGCACATGTGGTAGACACCACAATGGAGAGCCCTAATCTTTCAGTAGTTATGATAGTTAGGGAATTTGAAGATGTGTTCCCTGAGGAACATCCAGGTGTACCTCCGCCCCGAGAGATTGATTTTGAGATTAATCTAATCCCGGGTACACAACAAATAGCACAAACACCATATAGAATGGCACCTGCTGAGATGGCAGAGCTCAAGAAATAGCTACATGAGTTGCTTGAGAAAGGTTTTATCTGACCAAGTACTTCACCATGGGGTGCTCCAATTCTTTTTGTTAAGAAGAAGGACGGATCGATGTGGTTATGCATTGATTATAGACAGTTGAATAAAATAACCATAATGAACAAGTATCCTCTGCCAAGGATCGATGACTTATTTGATCAGTTGTATGGTGCAACTGTCTTCTCTAAGATAGATCTGAGGTCGAGATATCATCAGTTGTGTATCAAGGAGAGTGACATACCTAAGTCTGCCTTTAGGACAAGGTATGATCACTATGAGTTCATAGTTATGTCGTTTGGACTAACTAATGCACCAACTGCATTCATGGAACTCATGAATATAATCTTTTGGCCTTTTCTTGATCAGTTCATAGTAGTCTTTATAGATGACATCTTGATATATAGTAGAGATGCTCAACAGCATGAGCAGCACCTCCGTCAGGCTTTAACTTTGCTAAGAGAACATAAGTTGTATGCTAAGTTTAGCAAATGCGAGTTTTGGTTACCATAAGTTTCTTTTCTAGGAAACGTAATATCTGCCTCAAGTATCCGTGTTGATCTTAAGAAGGTAGAATCTATCCTGCAATGGGAACAGCCAAAGACACTAACGGAGATACACAATTTCCTAGGATTGGCAGGCTATTACAGGAGGTTCATTATGAACTTCAGTTCTATAGCTTTACCCCTAACTAAGTTGACCAGGAAGGAGGTTCCTTTTGTCTAGAATGACAAGTGTCAACATTCTTTCCAGTTGTTGAAAGAAAGTTTAACAAGTGCACCTGTGTTGGTGTTACCTGAGCAAGGGAAGGGGTACACAGTTTTCTGTGATGCATCTAAGAATGCTCTAGGATGTGTGTTGATGCAGGATAATCAAGTGATTTCTTTCGCCTCTCGACAACTTAAGAAACACGAGGAGAATTATTCGACACATGATCTAGAGCTAGCTGTTGTGGTCCATGCTTTGAAGATCTGGAGGCATTATCTCTATGAAGAAACATTCCAGATTTTCACAGACCATAAGAATCTAAAATATATCTTCTCACAACATTTTTTGAACATGAGACAACGTCGCTGGTTGAAGTTAATCAAGGATTATGATTGTATAATTGATTTTCATTCAGGGAAGGCTAATGTAGTCGCTGATGCACTAAGTAGAAAATCATCATCACCAACCTTAGATAAAGCACAGTTGAACTCCTTAGTGTGTGTTAAAAGAGATACACTTATCTCCTTGAGGCAAAACAATATATATCTTAAGGTATCATTGTTAGCTGGGCTGTTAGCTGAGATGCAACTGAAACCTACTCTCAAATAGTAGATTAAAGAAGCACAGCAAGCTGATATTGTAGTTCAGCAAATCAGTTCAGAGTATGGTAGTAAGAAATGGGATGGCTTTCATGAGTTAGAGGATCAGGTAGTATGTTACCATGGTAGGATGGTAGTACCTGATGCCAATGACTTAAGGAAGTTAGTCTTGGAGGAAGCTCATTCTTTGATGTATGCAATGCATCCAAGGAGCACCAAAATGTATTGTAACTTTAAGGATATGTATTGGTGGCCTAGCTTTAAGAAGGATGTAGCTAAGTTTGTTATGCGGTGTCCGGTGTGTCAACAGGTTAAAGCTGAACATCAAAAGCCCGCAGGAACAATGCCACCTTTACCTATACCGTAGTGGAAATGGGATCATGTGACCATGGACTTTGTGGTTGGTTTGCCTAGAACAACCAAAGGTCATGATTCCATATGGGTGATAGTTGATAGGTTGACTAAGACAACACATTTCCTTCCTGTCAAAACAACCTACACTGCTGAGAAGCTTGCACAGATATACATAGATGAGATAGTACGGTTGCATAAGGTTCTAGCTACTATTGTTTCTGATAGAGGTACTCAGTTCATGAGTCATTTTTGGGAACGAATACATAAAGCGTTGGGTACGCAATAAAGGTTTAGTACTGCCTTTCACCCACAAACAGATGGACAATCTGAGAGGACCATACAAACCTTGGAGGATTTGCTTCGGGCATGTGTCCTTCAGTTTGTAGGAAGTTGGGATCTACACCTGAGCTTGATAGAATTTTCTTACAATAATAGCTATCAGCATAGTATCGATATGGCACCATATGAAGCATTATATGGTAGACGTTGTAGATCTCCTTTATGTTGGTATGAAATAGGAGAATAATCAACTTTTGGGTCCTGAGCTTGTGCAGCAGATGACTAAGAAGATTAAAGTAATACAACAACAATTAAAGACTGCATAGGATAGACAGAAGTCATACGCCGACAAACGGAGAAGACCTTTAGAATTCCAAGTTGGAGATATAGTATATCTCAAAGTCTCACCTTGGAAGGGTGTCCTTAGATTTGGGAAGAAGGGAAAGTTAGCTCCTAGATTTATGGGGCCTTATCCAATCATTGAACGAATAGGAAATGTAGCCTATAAGCTAGATTTGCCACCTGAGATGCGTAAGTTGCATCCAGTGTTCCATATCTCCATGCTGAGAAAGTGTCATCCTGACACAGATTTAGTTTTGTAACCTGTGTAGGTAAAACTAAATGATGATATATCATATGTTGAAGGACCTGTAATGATCCTTGACAAAAGAATTAAAAAGCTGAAAAAGAAAGACATGTCTTGTGAAAGTTCTCTGGCATCATCATGGCATTGAAGAAGCTATGAGGGAGCTAGAGGAAGAGATGAGGTGGAAGTACCCTTCTCTTTTCTCATGATGATTTCGGGGACGAAATCCCTGTTAGGGGTGGATAATTTGTAACATCCCTGACCCGAGTTATGCTTTAACCCTAGATGTTTTGTTTAAGAAAGATAATTATATGCTTGCTCTTATCTTTTGAAAAGTAATTAAGGCCCAAGAGGAACTTATGTTTCATTTTAGTCCTTTTTGAATAATGTTGAAAACAATGTTTTGCCTGTTTTGGACTAAAGTGCAATTTACCCAAGTTAAGGGGTTAACTTGCAAATGTTACATGATAAATGTTCCTAAAGTTTTTAAGCATCATAATAATGAAAATGATGCAGAGGTATGGCTTGTGGCAACCTGAGCACCAAGAAAGAGCTTATTAAGCAAAGTTTGTGCATTAAAACCTAGTTTTGGTGTAATGTGCAATTTACCCAAAACCTAGTGTTCAATATGCAAAATACCACTTTTAGAGTGTCCCTAATGTTTCTTGGTATCATTTAGAGACAAGAAAATCAGAGGGGCATCTCATTTGAATCTCTTTGGAGGAGAGAGAATCTTGATATTAAAATAATTAAGATTTAAGCACAATTGAAACCCTAATTCAATTTAATGCAAAAATAATTATATTAATGGAAGTGCCCTTCAACTAAAAATGAGATGGTTGAATTTGTATAAGTGTGTATGTCCTTGTGCCTTGCAATGGCACTGAAATATCCTAAGTAGGTGAAGAAATCCACTTGCATTTGTTAATTAAAAAGAATTGTCCACTAAAAATGGGTGATAGTATTATAATGATTAAGGTGCTTAAAGTGGTTGCTTTTAATTCAAGAATAAACTAGAGGTTTTTAAAGGCAAGAAAGATGGCTTCGTATGCAAGGAAGTGAGGGGGATAAGTGGCACCAATTTTGGGAGTTGAAGGAATTTTCTATTGCTTTCGCTCTCTTGAAAATTCACATACATATATCCCATTTTTCACCCACATGAAAGGCTCTTTTTCAACTCTTCTTTCTTTCCTTGCTTTGTCCGTGCACAAGGGAGCTTAGTAGAAACAGTAGGACATGCCTCAAGTTGTAGGTAAGATCCATAACCATCTTCAACCTTGATTTCATGGTGGAAATCGAAATTCAATGCTTATTTTCTTCTTTTCTCCATTCAATCTTCAACTTTAGCCAATCTTTTCACTCAAAGACTTGAGAACAGACCTTGGACAATTGAGAAAGCTTCATTCACCATTTATGACGTGAATCTTGAAGCTTGGATTCAACTTTGAAGGTGGGTTATATAACTTGAACCCTTAAATATCATTATTGATTTCATTTCTTCATCATATGTTGATTTCCTTTTTCATTCCCGAACTTTCCTTTGATTAATTGATGAAATCACCACAAATATCACAAAAAATTTTGAAGGTTTGCAGCTTGAAGATGATGATGTCATCTTAGTACACACCTCAATAAAATCATGAGCAAACGGACTTCAACTTTGATGACCAAACAGTCTCAAGACCGTTTGGTGATCAAACGGTCTCAAGACCGTTTGGTGATCAAACGGTCTAAAGACCGTTTGAGGTTAAACAGTCTCAAGACCATTTGGGTTCAATTGCTGATATAGTTGGATGATGATCCAATTGTTCCAATTGATCTAATTAAAATAGTTTCAAGAATGGATGATTCATTGATTACAAACCCTAATCGGATTGAATGGTTGAAACCCTAAATTGATTGAGTCAATTTTATGATTGAATGACTCAAACGGTCTCCAGACCGTTTGAGGTCAAGTGGAGTCATGGATGGATGGAGATCCAAGTGTTGTAGTTTGATGTACTTACAATGGTCTCAATGTTGGATGGTTCAATGAGTGCAAACCCTAAAATCAATTGATTGATTAAAGGAAACCCTGTATGACCCTTTCGGTTTCAAGGTGGTTTGGACCAAACAATCTTGAGACCGTTTGATTCCAAACGGTCTTGAGACCATTTGGGATCAAACGGTCTTCAGACTGTTTGGAGAGAAAACGGTCTCAAATCGTTTCATGTTCAATCAGTTTCAATGATGAGTTGCTCATGCAGTTTCAAACCGTTTGGAGTCAATTAATTTTTAATTCAAATGGTCTCAAACCATTTAGGGACTTTGAGATCAAGACCGTTTGATGATCTAACAGTCTTAAGACCGATTGAAGGTTTTGGGACCAAGACTGTTTAAGGTCTAACGGTCTTTAGACTGTTTGGAAGTACAATTGAATCAAAGACCATTTCGAGGTCAAAACATCTCAAAACTATTTGAAGGTTCAAAAGTATCAAAATCGTTTGGAGACCTAATAGTCTCAAAGCATTGAAAGATTAATTAACCCCATGATTGTTGATGATGTTTATCAAAGATAATTACAATGGTTGTACGTTTAAGGTACTTAAGTGATTAGTACCTTTTTAGTGGTTAACCTTTAATGCTTATGGAAGAAATATCTTAATACATTATGCTAACCCTAAATGTGTGTACTTGAATGAAAGGTTGACCTAATCTAATCAAGCTTGAAGTAATCAACATCCTAGAGAGGATGAGAGAGAGAGAGAAATTCATACATGTATAATAATCATGTAGTGATTAAACCTCAACACTCTCAACATGAATAGAATATGTTTTTAGGGTATGATCCTTGATAAAAAGATCATGAAACTCTAATCGAGAAGGTTGATGTGCCCTAACCCTAATTTAGGGTAATGATAGGAGAAACCCTAACTTAGGGTAATGGTGTAACCCTAATCTAGGGTGATGATATGAGAAGTCCCAATTCAGGATAATATAATGAAAAACTCTAATTTAAGTGAATGCTTCATGACGGGTAAAATTACATGAAACCCTAATTTGGGGAAAAGTTATAATGAACCTTAATTCAAGATAATGATGTGTGAAACCCTAATCTAGGGTGATGTGATGTAAAACCCTAGTCAAGGGTGATGTTATGTGAAACCCTAATGTAGAGATGTGATGTGAAACCCTAATCTAGGGTGATGTGATGTAAAACCCTAGTCAAGGGTGATGTCATATGAAACCCTAATGTAGAGATGTGATGTGAAACTCTAATCCAGGGTGATGCTATGTAATGCTATAAGAAATCCTACCCTAATATAGGGTGAAGGTGTGTGAAACCCTACTTTTGGGTTTATAGTGCATGAAGCCTAATCTTGGGCAATATGATGATAAACCATAACCCTAATTTTGGGTAATGGGATGAGTATCCCTAATTGACATGAAATTGGGAAACCCTAACCCTAATGAGTGAATAGTGATGCTACTGTTACATTACATAGTGTTGATATGTAATTGATATAACTGTTATCATGTGCACTAGTCATGCATGTATCATGAGATGTTGGACATAGCCAGGTATGAGCTATGATGTTATATTATTGAAATTTTTTATGGGCCTTGTGAGCCATAATGTGCTTTGTTGCCTAGTATGAGGTAACAAGAGATTAAATGGGCTTGAGAGTCATGTGAGATTCTTGTATAGAAAGTATCAAGTTTACCTTGATCAGATGACCTGAAGGTATTAGTTACCTGATAAGTGGTAACAAGTGACTTTGATGAATTGAGGGTTTGAATACCCATATTCCCTAATCATGATGATGAGATGTTAAGGGATGAGAATTCCCATGATGTGACAAGGGATTGAGATCCCATTGTTTTATAAAGCTTCGAAAAGTACTTGATAGAAGTATTACTCATTCTTTGTAGCATTTGTTATACTAATTCCTATTTGGAATCTTGATTGATGTTAAAATAATAGGGTAATACACTTAACTAATCAAGTGAAATATTATTATATAGAGCCATGTCCATAGATCCATCATCGTCAGTAGTTGGTGATGGTGAAATAGGTTTTCCTTCAGGAACTCCTAGAATGCATATTTTTGAATATGTGGGGGTAATGGGTGAATATATCCTTACGCCTCATAGGAATGACTGCGGGCCATATCCTATGCACAAGAATGGTTATGGACCATATCTCAATATGAGTATGGCTATGGGCCATAACTCCACAATACCAGGCATTGGCTATGGGCCATATCCTGAAGAGAGTATATGCTACGGGCTATAACTCTATAGAAAAGTTGCCAGTATAACTTGGAAAGCTATTTTGCAGAGACACAAGATGTCCTACATATAGTCTCGTACTGACCGAGACAGATGAGGTGATGGAGTCCGGCTCTTCCATTGACCTATGTATGGAACCGATCCTTTATGTAATAATGGTCGGTTGGAGTATGAATGGTATACTTCATCTCCTAAGGGCATAAGTATGATTGTAAAATGCAATCAGCTGTGTAGCGTATTTACTTAAGAATGAAATACGGAAATCATTGGTTGATGTTACATTCCTTATTGTATCCTAAAGTGGATAAATATTATACATGTTCTTCATATTCCTTATTAAACTGAATAGATGATTTATTTCTTTATCATTTGTAGCTGTAATGCCTTCAAAGATGACATTGCTCTATTCTTCTTAATAATGATTAAATCTTGCTGTTTATTAAAGATTCCTCTATTCAGAGTTTTACTGTTCATCTACAATAATAATGTTTCTAGCGGAGAGTTATATCTCTTACTGGGACAATTTTCAATTGTCTCACCCCTGTGGGATCCAACATTTTTAGGTGGACGAGGACAAGGAGGTAGGAACCAAACAACAGGAGAAGGAAAACATCAATAGGGACAACAGTGATATTCCAGGTGGAGGCACTGGCTGTCATGTTTTGTATAGAGAGTCCTATGTGTCATCTCAGTACTCTCAGGTCCTCGGAGTTAGTAGTTAGTACTTTTAATGAATCAATCTTAGATTTTGGCTTGATGCCTCAAGGTTTTTATGTTGTCTATGTATAGTTTTAACAACGTAGTTGATGCTTGTAATCCTCGAGAAGAGACGGTACATGATATGTACTTATGATCCAGGATGTAAATGAAATACATTGGTTCTTGATAAAAGAGTTTTCCTATGTTTGGAACTCTTTGTAAATGGTTTTAATTTTTAGTGATTTTCATTAAACCTCTATTAATGATCTCTTCCGCTTAGTTAATTACATTTTGTTTGAACAATGCATCACAAAAGCTATCATTGTCTGAAGGCCATGGGTTAGGAGATTGATCACCTTCATGAACTCATGGGACCCAAAGTGCAAATGAAGAGGGCACTCTCTGATGCATAAGGGAAGAGGGATGACCCCAAAATCGTCGGCACCCTACATACCTAGAGGAGATGACCATGGATGGTGTGATGACCCATGTGGGGTCGAGACTAGTTTTTCATGGAAGTATCCTGGATATTGAGATGTTCATGATGTAGAGGCATGTGATACACGTTTCAATTTAGATTGTAGGTGTACTGGAAATGTGGGATGTACCATCTCTACTCTTGGAACGGGAAGAACTCTGTATTTGGACTGCAGCCAAATGCTTATTTCCTCTTGTTATAGGAGTGAGAGATAGAATAGTACGCATGTTTTACACCTAGGATAAAGATAATGTGAGTGGAAATGTTTCTATGATGCATGAGGATGGAGATAATAGCATACCCTTGTGGAGTTTAAGATGTGTGGATGTTGTACAAACACCAGTAGAACTAAGGTAGTCATATTGTGAGGATGTTTTTAGCTATGTGGAACTTATGAACTATACAAGGTTGAGTTCAAAAACTAAGAGGATGAGCTCAGAGTTTTCTTGATGAAGATGGACTTAGAGTTTGAGATGAGATAATAAGTGGAATACATGGAGGTGTATGTCTTCAATATTACCTTATACATAAAGATGTGAGGTGGATGCTCTTATTGAGATGCAGCTGCCTAGTTTAGCTAGAGGCTAGAAGAGGTTGTTAAGTTAGCCCTAAGTTTGAAATAGGAGATATGTTTGGCTAATACACAGATGTAACGAGATCTGTCGATCGCGTTAGTGGTTTCCAAGTTATCTAGCCTAGGGCTTGTCATGAAGGAAGGATGGTTGTAAAACCTTAGATGCACTTCTATGGAAAAGGAGGTGAGGAAACCCCGACTAGAGTGTTTTAGGGTTTCTGAGGAATCGACCTTGAGAAATCGTGACATACAGGAGATCATGATTTTAAGTTCACCATAAACTGTGGTACTACTAAGATAATAAGTGGTAGTAGTGCTTTGGATTCCTAAGATGAAGTTGCATGTGGCTTGTCTCCATGCATGCCAGGAGGTGAAGGAAAAACTCCAGTAACCTAATGAATTGATATAGAGGATAAAGATTCCCCAAGAGGAATGGGAGTTCATCACTATGGATGTTGTGGTAAGTCTCCCCTGGACCAAGAAAGGTCAAGATGCAATATGGGCTATGGTAGATCACCTTACCTAGATGACATGATCTAAGAAAAGAGAGAGTACTATCAAGAGACATGTGCAGGTTGAACTACATGTAAGAGAGATGGTTCAACTACACCATGATGTGAGTTCAAAGGTTCTTGAGTATGACCTGAAGGTTCAAACCCATGCGGTGGAAGTAGGTACATGAAGAACTCAATGTTAGTATAGTTTATCACCCCTAACTAATGGTTAGTATGAACCAGACTAGAGGGTCTAAGGAGAGCATGTGTACTCATTCAAGGTGATACATGAAGACAGTTCTTGTCCTATGTAAGATGGGATGATAACCACCATAGCCAGTATTGGGATGTAAAGAACCTCTGTAAGAGAGGTTGTGTCGGTCACCACTTCATTAAGATGATGTTGGTGAAGGGATATCACAAAGGTCAGAAAAGACCACAGTTTGTGCAGATGAAGTTGCTTTGATCGTGCAATGGCTAGAAAAGAGAGCCCAAGGACAACATGAGTCGTGAGAAGATGCAAAGTAGACTAACATGCAGTTCACTATGGGAGAATATGTGATATGAAAATCTGACCCCTCTGAGCTATAGCTATGGAATCTAGTCCCCGATACATGGGTGCATTTGGGATGGATTGGTGGAGGAGGATTATGTTTAGTCTTACCCCTCAGGATAATGTGATGGGTGATGAGTTCCATGTGTCCAATTTAGAGCACTATGTGAGGTACCTCGGCCATGTGCTGAGCAATGAACCTAGTGAGCCCCAAGGGAGGCTGAAATGACCTGAGTCACCTATGAGGATTATAAATACCAAGGTGAAATAACTCAGAGAAAAGAATATGTGATGATAAAGGTTCTTTGGAAGCACCATGGATAGGGTAAAGCCACATAGGGGCCAATGATGAATATGGAAAAGTCTTATCCTGAATTATTTATATGTTTGGTGGAATTTTGAGGAAAAAATTCCTATAAGAGGGAAAGGATGTTACAACCTCGATTTTGCATGTATTTTCATAATTGAAATGTAACGATTTTATGAATTTGGACTTAATTGAAAAGGTTGCATGCTTTGCTTCAAAGAAGGGGTTTCTTTGCAAAATTCCCTTTTGATAGGAATTTCGTGGTTCCTATTATTATATTAATCCAATAATGGATATAAAAGAGAAGAAAAGAAGAAATGTACAAATAATAGAAAAAGACACAAGATAATGGATAATAAGCAAAATATTTATGAAAAATATTTGGAAATATCTATGAAGTGGCATTAATGGCCACAATTGAATAAATTTTGTTTACATATGTTTTCTAATGGAAGAAATAGGAAAATTGGAAAAAGGAAATAAAGGATAAAGAGAAATCCTTGAAATGAATCTTTTAAGAAAAGAATAAGTATGATAATGAGAAATAATGGATGTGGATGCATCTAGAAGGATAATAAGCATCCTTCAAAAAGGGATTTCGAAATCTTAAGGTCCAAGGAATTCGAGATAATAATTTAATGACAAAGCAAAGAGAAAATATGTGAGATATATATATAATTGAGTGATAACTTGCAACTAAAAAAAGGACCTGATTTCTTTAGATAATAAACTCAAATTTGGCATTATGATAGATTAATTCATTAGTACGATTCCCTCAAAATTTGGTATTATTTGAATGTGTAGTTTAAGAGATATGGATTTTTGAAAATCCCTAAAATAAATGGATCGTCTGAGCTTAAGACCATGGGATCGAGATCCGATGATCAGGAGATCATCACCTACCTCAGGACAGATAAGGAAAATTGGAAATGTGGAACAAAGTTTTCCAAAATGGATTTCTTGCACTTGAGCGCACAAACAAACTTGGAAACCATCCAGTTGGATTGGTGAGATCTGTGCGGTTTGGGGGCATTTAGAAGAATCCCCAAATCGGCGGGACTCTCATCGGCCACCCTCTACAACCATTTGTATATAAACAAGGTAGAGTTTCACATTGAGATCGAAACCTCGTCCCAATCACTTCATGGGACTAATCAGACCCCTACTCGCTCCCAACTTCACAATAGCAATGCTCCTCCTCCCCCGTCTTGTGCTCGGTCGCAGGGGCACCACCGTCGGTCGTTGCAGGCCGCCTCGCCTTAGCTGCAGGCCACCATCGAGTCTGGGGTGGCCTAGGAAGGTTTTCAGTGCCCTTACTTGGCACCTCAGTGCTTTGGATCTCGAGGTCAACACACGAGTTGACCCACCTTGGCACTGTGTCGCGGAGGGGGAAGGATCAGGTGTTGAAGACAATGTGTGTCGAAAGACGAAACTGCCCCTCAAATGCTTGTAGATCATGATCAGAAAAATAGGACAAAGATGCCCTTTCAACAATAAACCCAACTGGCCGCCTAAATGAATAAAATTGGGTAAGATGCTGAAGTATGACCTAGCGATTGGTCAGAATATATTTTTCTTTCTAAAATCTTAACTCATAATTGGTAACTCAGATGGCAATATATTATATATGAAAATTGATCCTCAGAATGCGAGGAACACAAAGAAATTATATTTAAAGCTTAATTCTACTTGAAATTCAAAAAGTATGAAAATATGCTATCTTTAATGGTTTAATTGATGAAAAACCCTAATCTTTGATGATTAATGAATTGGGAAGGGTTATATGAATGTTTAAAGTGGATATTAACATGTTGTTAATAAAAAGGACAAATTAGATCTAAAAGGATGATCTTTATGTATAGTTGTGTTAATTTAGGGTTCCATGTACCTAAATATGCTTTAATGGGCCTGGAAACCCTAATCTTAGTAATTATGATTCTTAATGGCTTTAATTGTTTGAATCCATACATAGAACTGAGATTTGATGATTCTAAGCTATTTTGAGTATAAAAGTTCCTAATTGTGGATAAAAACCCTTAATTTGGTAATTAGGGTTTCCTAATGGATAAATGTGGAATTCGTAATAAATCGGGTTCAAATATGTGAATTGAACTATAATGCAATATGAGCTATCAATGTGAAAGAAACCAAAGATGATAATTAGCCTTAATGATCTGAATATGACTTAAAAGGAAAAAGGTAGTAGTTTTAGTGTAAAAGAAACATATTAGACTTAATTGACATTCAATTGTGCTTATGATATTGAAATTAGGGTTTGTGATCTAAAAAAGGCACTAAAGGTGATAAATGCATTAGGGAGGTTAAAACCCTAATAAAACGATAAAGTTGGCCTAGAAATCCTAAGGTGGAATCCAAGTCAATCTTGAGAATGTTTTGGATAAAATAGTGACACATGGGTGTTCTACATTAATTTCAGGATATTATTGATTGCTTGATTGATTGTTCTTGAATATTATTGCTTGGACATCAAGTTGCTCTGGATCAGGTATGTGGTTACGCTTATGGTTAATCACTTTAGTTTCACGGTGATTCTCGGATGTTTTATCGATATCCTGAGAATACCTTCTTGGATGACTTTTATTTCATGCAACTATAAAGTGACTATGATTATCACCATAAATATGTGTACATGATTGGCTCAGATCCTAGTCCTCCCCTATGGATTTGCTAATGATGAAAAGGGTAACCTAGTATAGGGCCTACTTGTTAAGTAGGACATCAAGTTATCATGAGTTAGAAATTGGGCTACCCACATGTAGTGACATGAGACTCTTTAGCACACCATGAGTTAGGGAGTGGGCTACCTATGGGTAGTGCCATGTGACTCAACCCTAGAAATTGATTTGCCTGTTAGGTAGGATCATGAGGGGTTTAATGGGGATCTACCATAAGGAAGGTAGCATCCAAGTCCACTGCAGGGACAACACAGAGGCTAGGGTATAGATGCATTGAGCAGTTATGCTTAAAACATAAAGTTGTTTGTTAAATCATAATTGATTGCAATATGTTGTTATAGTTAATTGCATGATTATTGTTTCCCCCACATACCGGCATATTCATTTATGCTGACCGACATTTTGTTTGTCGGCGTTTTAGGTACAAATTGAAAAGGAAAAATAGTAAAGTGGCATATTGTGAAATTAAGAAATAATGTGCAAGGAGGATTAGTTAGAATAGAGTCCAGATGTGGATAGAAGTTAGATATCCAAGTTTTTGAAAAAGGTATGCAAAGTTTTATTTTATACCAGATTTCAGTATAGTCCGGTAGAATTTTATAATTATTACTGATTATTTGGAAACCTTTGATCCTATTAATTGGGATAATGGCTCTAACCTTTGGGACTCCTTTAATTGGGGGTTACCAGGAGGAGGGATCATTACAGTCCCTATCCCAGGATGGGAAGAAACTATATCCTGATAGCAGAAAGGGTCACAAACGTCCCTATGTCCAGGATTTACATCCACATGAGAACGCTTAGCCCTAGCAAGCTACTAAGGCACGTAGATAACAAACAGACCACCTACTAAACCATGCTAGGTCTCCCTGATATGTCATACTTGTTTCTATTCATTCACATTGAACCATCATCATACATTCATATGTCACCAACCTATAAGTAGAGGTTCATTAAACATACACCTTAATCTAAGGGTTTTCCCTTTCCTATAAACATGAGGGGTGACATGCTCAAATCTATAGAAACTCAAATCTCATCATGAGCATTAGGTGCACCAGGTACTACTAATTCCCCTTTTATAGGTCTAGGAACCCTAGGTTCACTTTTTCTACAAAAGCTATCCAACTGCATACTCAACATTCTAACAACGAACCAAGCATGTACGAGGTACATCATGCACGTCCTATTATCCTTCCACAACACCTCAGACTTGAGCCTTCCTCAAGGACAAACATCTAGGTATGAGGCCTCACACCATGACACTATACCTCTTCAGGGTCTAAGGATCTCCTCTTCCTATCCCTAGAAGGTAAGGTAGGCACCTACAACATCCATAGCTCGGTTCAAAAAGTCTCTTTCTTTCTCTAGGATTTGGTTCCTTTAAAGGCAACCCATATGCCACAAACCTCCAAGGATCATGCACGAGGCAACCTGTAATGACCCTCAAAATTGAGTGCCAAAATTTCTTACCTTTACTAAAGATGAAATCCTAAGTTGAAAGAATTTGTCTTTCATATGTTGACTTAAGTCGAGACCATGCTTTATTCGTATTCCTAAATAAGCTAAAGATATCAAGTGGACCTTGAACTGAATCATTTACATCAAAACTTAGTCACATCAATGTCGTTTATAATGCACAAAAACCTAACCCTAATTATGGAATGGTGACTAGTTGGGATTGAATGATAGTTTAGACCCACATACATGTATGATGTATCCCACTAATTGGTATATGAGTAGATAATAGAATAATAGAGTTTCCCCCAATTTTTAATAACTTTTCAATGATTATTAATGTGTACTTCTTGAAGACTTGATTTTGCATGAAATATCCCCTTTCCTATAAGAGAAGGTCTTCACCCCCCTCAAATCTCCCGGTAGGCCCTTCTTCAAAAGTATAATTACCCTAAGTAGATAATGATGTAAAACATATGTTTCCCTAACTCATATCTAAAATCTAAGTGGATAATTGAATTCCCCATGGTCAAATTATCAAACCCACCAAATTTGGTTTGATTTAGATAATGCTAGATGCTTCAAAGGATATTAGGGAGGAAAGGAAGAGATAATGTTGATTATTGTTCCAGTCATTTAAATATACACATAATTATATTAGATATAGTATAGTTCAAGATAATAGGCGTAATACAATATGTAAAGCACTCCTTTAGATGACCTGGCTTGGTTTGAGCCGTTAGATGAAGATATGAGGGGAGGGCCTTTGTCCCCTACCTCGTGCAGAGTCCACGCGGAGGAGGGAACATGACCCCGATGTCGTGCCCTCCTACAACTCTTCCTCCCATTAATTGTTTCTTCTTATCTCAATGCCAACAGATTCATGAGATCTCCATGAGTCTTTTAAGCCCTAGTTGGAACCCTATAGGTACCTATAATGAAAATGCCCAAACAACCTCTTTCTTTAGGCGATGCAACCACCATCCCCAGTCCAAGTAGGTCCATCAAACTAAGATCTAGCTACCCAGAAAGCAAGGACGTCCACTGAGTAATCTTCCTCTGCCACTAATTTTTGTTGAAGTCACGCGAGGATCCTCCACAGAATGGATATTCTTCCTCGTGGACGATGAGCTCGAGCCGACTTCTTCGGCCATTCCAGTCAAATTCCTCATAAAGTAAGCATCTAGACCCCTTTTCTTTACTTTGTCAATCGCCCATTTACCATGTTGTTGCCCTAGACTCTGTACCCTATAGCTAGGTTGCTGGTGCTCACCAGCGTGGAACGCTAGGCCACTTCAGTGGTTCTTTGGCTAAGGAAATCACATAACTGACTTCTAACTTACCCAACGATCTTCTCTTGACCTGTAGTGATCATGTTTTTCTCTAGTCTGGTGGGTTCAATACTTGACTTTCCACTGTGTTCCATGTCGTGGATTGGCCATCTCTGTGTTACATATTCCTATTTAGCATAGGAGATACTGCTTTAGCCTCTCTGAATCCTCATGAGTTCATTCATCTTCTTTTCATAGTGATTCAACACATTTCAATACCTAGACTTGAAATGTTCCCTCATGCCCTGACGACAGGTGGGGGAAGCCTCATTTCCCAGTATTACTCGACTCTAGATCTTCGAGACCTCTTGGTGCCTGGAAGAATCATGAACAACTTCCTTCACCTCTGTCGTGTGTTCTTCATATGTAATTGATGTATTGCTGCTCCATTGGAGCATGTGATCTTTTGATTATGCCATGGCTTGTAGATAGAAGCCTGGAATCAAGGGAGAAAGGGGACTCGATGTCCATGTTCACTCATTAATCATGTGTCATGTTTGGATATAGTTCAACTTATTTCTTGGTTGTTTTTCTCGTGATTTAATGGGTGATATCAGGTGAAACTAATATGACAAAGACAACCTTATCAAAATCTAAGTATGTGATACTACTGAAGGGTTTTCTTGTCTTTTCCTTTTTTTTTAATCTAGCCCCAAGAAATCAATCAATGATTTATCTTTCTCTTAATTGGTCAGACTTCAATAATTCTTATCTTTGGATTGGTTTGTCCTGTGGAAGCAAGTCATATATGAAATTTGATCGATTTTTCAATATCTAGATAATGAACTAGGATTCATAACCTGATTTGACTCTTTTTTTCTCCTTAATCATTAAGAAACCATAAAACCCTAGAAATCAAGTTAAGGATTATCCATTAATGTATGTTAATTGATGTAACAGGGTATTTCGGGTTTCTTAACCCTAAGAATGCAACTAGGATTTTATCAGCCAAAAGAAAGCAACTAGGACTTCTCCAATCTTAGGTAAGTGGGTTCATGCACTTTGAGTATTTAGTATTGGTTTTAATCGCCTTACAATTACTATGATTATCAAGATGAATTATATGCATAGTTATGTGTTTCAAATTGAATCTGAACTGTATGAAGGTTCCTCTAAAGTTTTCACTTTAATGTTATGCTTCATGTCATATTCATGTGAAATCCAAATAAATATTAATTATTCAAAAATAATGATAAATCATGTGATGGGTTGTGTTACTTTATCCTCATCATGTAAATATTGAGCCTACAGGCCTTATGAGCACCCTTGGTGCACAAGTATCAAGGATAATTTAAACAACCACCAAGATTAAGTTATGTGAATCCAAATCTACTGTTCAATTAAGTTTCATATTTTCCTTTATTTCCAAGTTATTATGATGTTATAATAATGCTCAATGCCACTTACTCTAATGTAGTTTTTATTGCATTCATGGTTGGGGGCGCGATGCCCACAGGTACAGAACAACTCCAAGGATAAATCATATGAAGATTAAATCAAGGAATAGATCAAGGTTTCCAAAGGACACATAATTGGGGTGCCATCTACAATAGATGATCCTAATGTATATAGATAAGTTCATGTATATAAAATGTTTAATCATGCCTTTTTAGTTAGTTTCAACTCAAAAATTCATTTGTAAACAATGTATAAATCAAGTTCAATGTTAATGCATGGTTATTATTTACTTTGTTTGCAATGATTATTATGATTGTGACATCTCTTTGAGCTAGAGTACCCCATATTATGGACAATATGGGTGTTGCTTCTGTTGCTACATGTATGCTTAAAAGGGGTGTTCACAACCACAACCCTCCACTTAGATCGAAACATACCCAACTTCTTAGGGTTCCTTATATCCCAGAGTCTAAGCTTCCAACCTTCTTGCTCAGGTCTTGCACTCTCTCTCTAGAGCTAACCCTACAAACAACCTTACTACTAGAGGTTCTCTCTCTAAAAAGGTGGATCAAGCTCACATGTATACACCTATAGGGGTGAAATGTATGATCAAACCTATGTTTGCTCATAGCTCTTCATGCTTATCTCATAAGCTATCCAACATGCCCTTCTGGATGAGGTTTCAACCTACCGTTGGCACTACTGACATACTACATAGGTTCATGCTCTTCCATGATCATATAAGCCCATAGGGTTTCTATATGGTCATCACTAACCTCATCAATGAAGGAATTATCCTTCACCCTAACATGCACAACCATTCCCAGGTTGGGTCACCCAGAAGGCACTAAGTCAACCAACCTCACATAGCTCATACTTCTCATGGGTATTCAAAACCAAAATCTTGTCAACCCACACACATGGTCGACCATGATATCTAACTCATCATGCCATCTCTCTATAACCACCACTTAGGGTCAGGGTTAGCATCATCCTCAGAGGATGTACCAGATCTCTACCTTTAAAGGAGGTCTATGCCTCTAAGACCAACTCTCTACTCATCCTCCTAACAAGAAGGTCTAATCTTAGGTCTCTCCTGAGGGTATGACAACACATGTCATACAACCTAAGCGTGCAACTAATCTTTAGTCTATGCTTAAACTATTAAGCTTATGTCCATGACATCTTGTTTACATGTTTTTCATTAATTTGGTGGAGGATTCTTTAACCTTATCATACGTACCCTATCCTCAAGAGGGTGAGGAAGAGAGAGAGAAAACCATAAACCTTAGAATCTTAATTGAATTAGGGTTGAGAATGGATAAAAATATATGAGAGAGTCCTAAAAGTATCTTATTTCAAGTCAGAACCTCAGACATTGGCCAAGCAGTCACACTGCATCTGGGAGTCCTCGTGTCTGACTAGTGGGGTGGAGGAAAATATTGCTAGCCCCTGGACGGTGATCCTTTTCTAGACACCTCTGTCATCGGAAAATCCTCTAATAACTCCCTTGGGTTCTAAAGAGTTTGTAAAATTTAATAATTATTAGAGATTAAATGGGGAACCAATGCTCTGATACCAAATGTAACGATCCCGCCTCCCGGTAACCCCCAATTAAGGGAGACCAAAAGGTCAGATCCGTTATCCCAATTTTCTGGATCAATGGTTTGACAAGTAATCAATAATAATTACTAAATTCTACCAAAACTATACTAAAAAGCTAGAATAACATAAAACTTTGCATACCTTTTTTTAAATCTTATATTTCTATACTATGATTCAAAACTAGAGTCTATTCTAACTAATCCTCTTTGTACTTTAATTCATATCTTCACATTGTAACAATTTACTGTTTGTCCTTTCCCATTTCATACCTAAAACTCCGAAAAACAAAACGTCAGTCAGCATAAATGAATATGCCGATATGTGGGGGAAACAATAATTGTGCAATTAACTATAACAACATATTGTAATCAATTATGGTTTAGCAAGCAAACGTTACACTTTAAACATAACCACTCAATCCATATACCCTAACCTCTGCGTTGTCCCTATAGTGGACATTGATGCTACCTCTCATATGGTAGATCCCAACTGACCCCCATGATCCTACCTAATAGGTATATCAATACCTAGGGTTGAAGAGTCATGTGGCACTACCCATAGGTAGCCCAATCACTAACTCATGATATGCTAAAGAGTCGCATGGCACTACCCATAGGTAGCCCAATCCCAGACTCATGATAAACTAATGGAACTACCTAATAGGTAGACCATGTACTAGGTCATCATTTTCATCATTAGTAAATCCACATAGGAGGACTAGGATCTGAGCTAGTTATGTACACATATTTATGGTGATAGTCATAGTTACTTTATAGTTGCATGAAATAAAAGTCATCCAAGTAGTTATTTGCAGGCAACCGATAAAACATTCGAGAATCGCTGTGAAACTAAAGCGATTTAACCATAAGCATAACCACATACGTGATCAAGAGTAACTTGATGTCCAAGCAAGAATTACCAAGAACATTCAATCAAGCAATCAACAATATCCTGAAATTAATGCATAACATCCAAGTGTCACTATTTTATCCATAACATTCTCAAGAATGACTTGGATTCCCCCTTAGGATTTCTAGGCCAACTTTAGGGTTTTATTAACGTTTTAGCCTCCATAATTCTTTTATCACATTTAATGCTCTTTTAGTCCACAAACCCTAATTTCAACAGCATTGGCATACTAGAATGCCAATTAAGTCTAATATATCTCATTTACACTAAAACTACCATCTTTATCCTTTTAAGTTATGTCACGATCATTAAGTCCAATTATCATCTTTAGTTTCTTTCGAATTGACAACTCATATTTCATTATAGTCCAATTCACATATGAACTCTATTTATTACTAATTCCACATTTATCCACTAGAAAATCCTAATTACCAAATTAAGGGTATTTATCCACAATTAGAATATTTTATACTCAAAATATCTTAGAATCATCATATCTCAACTTTATTCATGGATTTGAACAATTAAAATCATTAAGAGTCATAATTACCAAAATTAGGGTTTCAAGGCCCATCAAAGCATATTCATGTATATGGAACCCTACATTAATAAAACTACACATAAAGATCATCCTTTAGGATCTAATGTGTCCTTTTTATAATCAATAGGTTAATATTGATTAAAAACACCCATAATACCTTTCTCAATCTTATTAACATCAATATTAGGGTTTCTTAATCATAAATGCATTAAAGTTGACAAATTTAACTACTTTTAGAATTACAAGATGAATTAGGCTTCAATTATATTTTTATTGCATTCCTTGCATTTTTATGATCAAAATTCATATATTATTTGCTACTATCGGAGTTATAAATAATTAAATATAAATATTGCAAGTTTTACTTACTTGGTCCAATGGGATGTTGACACGTCAGCCATCACATGCATTACGCCGCTACGTAGCCCGAACGATTTAGAAACATAATGAATTAACTCTTTTGCCCCCGCACGATGATCTGGCTCTTCAAGCCTCAGGAGGGCATTTCTGTCCAGATGACTTTGGTCGTCTTCTTCCTCACGCAGCCCTCCGCTGCCGCCATAGCAAGGGTCAGACACAGCTATACCTCTCCTTCCCAAATCCCAACGGCCACCAGGGATAGCTCACCCACCTCCTTCGTGCCTCCACGCACCTAAAGAAACCCTCTGCTCACCGCCAGAGTGGCTGGCTCATACTTGCCGAGTCTGAAACTTGATGTCGGTCTTGCAGCCATCCTACTACTGTTACACATAGGTTAGGGAAAAGGGATGACCGCCGAGCTTACTTATGGCATCGTGGGAGCATCATGATACCATCGTAATCCTGTCCATGACTCCTCATTACTCTAGGGGTCGCATCACTCCCCCCAGTTAGGGTTAGAATGGATGCAAGGTTGAAGACAAGTGTGAGATAGGGAAAACTTGAGGTTATGGGTCCGTCCCTTATATAGGGATAGGTAGCAGCATCCTATCATACTTACCCATGAGGAAATAAGTCCCTCCATTCATATCAAACATACTTTCCTTAGTAAGGTGTAATTTCACTTTTAATTACTTCCTTGTTAATTCATATTCCTTGGTTATCAAGGAATCTCATATTGGAATATTTACATAATGGAAAATCTAAAAATCATCACTTTTATTCTCTTTGTGCTTGGCTTTTAATCCATTGGTCATGAAATTTTACTTCCTAAAAGCAAATACTATCTCTGTTTGATAACACCAAAAGTCATTATCTATATAGCACATTATTCACATATTATGACTTTTGTATTATTTGTATTTTCTCTTTCTTCTTCTCCATTAGGACTCCTTGGACCCCAGGAAATCCTAAGATTTCGAAATCCTTTTTGAAGGATACTTATTATCCTTCTAGATGCACCTACATCCATTATTTCTCATTATCTTACTTATTTCTTTATTAAAAGATTTCCTTTCAAGGATTTCTCTTTATCCTTTATTTCCTTTTTCTTCTTTTCCTATTTCTTCCATTAGAAATCATATGTAAACGAAGTTCATTCAATTGTGGCCATCAATGCCACTTTCTAGATATTTCTATGTATTTCTCATAAATATATTGCTTAATATCCATTATCTTTTATCTTTTTCTATTATTTGGACTTTTCCTCTTTTCTTTTCTTTTATATCCATTATTGGATTAACATAATAGTAGGAATCACGAAATTCCTATCAAAAGGGAGATTTGCAAAGAAATCCATCCTTTTGACCAAAGCATACAACCTTCTCAATTCAAGATCATATTCATAAAATCATTACATTTCAATTTTGAAAACACATGTAAAATTGAGGTTGTAACACATTAAATGCCGTAAACATTGTAAATTCATCACAAAAGTTTGCAATATGAAGGACAAAATGTGCTTACAGACTTCCAGAGTTCGAGATGAGATAGCTAGAATATATCATAGAGGTATAGGGGAATAAGCCCAGTGAGGATGAAATCCTTGAAATAGTAAGGTACCTAATATTAATAGGAGATCTGATGCTACCCAATACAATTTAGTTAGTTCAGATACTTCTCAGTGAATCAACCCTTGTAGAACCACATATGTAGCTAGTTAAGCCAAGTAATTGGATTTTGTTAATGATTACCATGATTTAAAGGAGAAATCCAATTTATTTGACCAACTATATGGTCACTAAGGCTTGACATGGCGAGCCGCATTGTAGGCCGGGAAGCTAGTATAGTAGACTTAGATTTCCAATTCTACTCCAAGTGTTATATAGTGAGCTTGTAACTTTGTATGATACTTTTATATGTTGTAATGCACTTTATGCGGGTCTAAGACATGAAAAAGAAATACAAGATTAATGACTAATAGTAGTTGTTTTACTTATTAAAGTTCATAAATGTTGTGATTTTGGATGATTTATATATTTTAACCACCATGCTTTTTTTCTTCTATATTTATTTAAATTAACAACATAAATCTATATTGTTTTGAAACCTCATCACGCTAAACGAGATTACTCAAAACACAAAACATGATCAACTACTAATTAATAACATAGTCAAAAATGCGGAATAATTAAAACTGATTCCAACAATATAAATAAACTCTAGAACATTTACAAAAGGTCCATCATTCCATTTTCATATGTTGTAACAAGTATTTACTTATGGGTCCAAAGACCTCAGTCACATCCTTAATACAAAAGATATTTCACATGTACATGCCATATATTTACAAACATTGGCATACTACCAAAAACTCATGTTGATACAAGTATATCATCTAGAAAACACATCCCATACCCGGATCTGAGAGTACAGGGATAACATTAAGACTCTGCTACTAACATCTACAACTAACCAACCTTATGAATCTATTGATCACCAGGTTGGTTTTCTTCCACAGCATGACCTCGACCTCGTTGCCTGCAACCACCTAAAAAAATGTGGTGAACCATGGGTGAGATCCAGTCCCAACGAGAGATATAACTCTCTCCAACATATATTGATTATAACATATTAATTAACAATAATTGCATTGAGCAGTTAGGGTATTGAATAAACAATATGAATAGATTTAATAGTTTAAGCATACTAAACAGTTAAGCAAATAAGTTGTAACATCAAGTAGAATTGTACAATTTTCATAAGTTTGCATCATGTAAGAACTATGCAGTGTAAAGACAAGACAAGGGTTAATCAACCAATGTGATACATATTAAACCCTAGCAATTATACTACACGGCTGGTATCACTTCTTTTATTATTATGCCTTAGGGAGTTTGAGTCATTCCACTCAAAGTCCAACTGACCACTGCGAAGTGCTATTCAGTTCCGTATAAGATCTAGGAGTGTCAGTATCCTAAGATATCTTCCTCTTAGTTAGTATGAGTAAACTGCAGTGACATATGAGTCAAACTGCCAACAATGACATATAGTCAACTGATAACAACTAGTTCATACTTGGTACAAGTTACGACACTAGAAAATAGGGTATACAAAACCCTCTAATCTGAGGTACAACTGCAACTGTCCTCAATCACATCAAATGTCAGAGGCATGACCATAGCCATCCTCCATAACCTACAATTGTGGATGACAAGGATATATCCTCAACTTTCCACCCCCACATACTCAACAGTATGCGCTCCGAGTTTCCCTTGGGAATACTCATTTCACCATCCAGTAAGTTCTGACACTAAAGATGGCTCTACGGCACAAGGATGTAGATGATTAAGGTTACACTTGATTAATTACTGCCAATTGAATGCATTAAGGCTTTATCATACAAGTGGACATTCAAAACCTAATTATTTTCTAACAAGAGTATATTTATAACAAATTCAAAGGATATAAAATATTTGGGATATAAATCTTAATCACATTACCATATTCTATCATTCATTGCAATTAATGGATCACACTTATCATCATACTATTACAAGATACCAATATATTATCACAAGTTCCAGGGTTTTAAATCTTATTGAAATGTGAAGAGAATTTAACCTCAATCATGGCTTGAAACATGCCCAAAGGTCATTAAGACCATCACATTATTCATAGTAAGGTTATCATCACCATTTCGTGCCTTAAACAAGGCTCAAAATATCATTAGCACATATGTGTCCATAGATATTAACATGGAAAGGCACTATGATATTCAAATAGTTCTACATTATGGTTTAAACACAAGAAGAGTGTAATTCATTATCACATTAATCATTCAAGAGGTCTGATTATAACCAATCAACATCATATAATTACATCAAGGTTAGGTATAACAAGCTAAATCACATGGGAGTTACACATCCACTTATTGTAGTGATTTATCAAATACAACTATACAATGGCAAAGGTAAGACTACAAATTAATGGTATTGAACCATCGAATTATCATCACTAGGACCCACATATAATACCATGTGATTTATTCTAATCCATTGGATGTTGAAGCATCCAATATTATTCAGTGGATCAGGTTCATTGTTCAAGGTTTTCAATTGAAATATAGGTCTAACCATTATATCAATTGAACCAAGGAACCATTGGTTCAAGGTTTAGTCAAATCTACAATTACATTCCTAATTCATGATATATGGTGATGACCTGATCCACCATTAATTGTGATCATTAGGTCACCATTTGTTGCTAGATCAGTAATACATTCATTTAACACCGTCAAATATTAAGCCAATATCATCATCGATTGATAACATCATTAGAATACTTAGTGGATGATAATTAAACGTCTAATTGAGTAAAAACCTGACCTAAGGGGGTGAACATAGGTTTTCACCATACATTTTACACCCTTGATCACGAACATCAATTTCCAAGATAGCAACACCATTGGTTGTTGAATGGTATGTTAATGAGTTATGTGATAGAGAAGGAAATAGCTTGAAAACCCTAATTTGAACCATCAATTATTTTGTGCTTAGCACCATAGGTTGATGCTATCAAGCTGTCCCAAATCATGTTACACATTAGAAAGGTTGTAGATATGTTTACAAGTTCATATAGAACTAGAACAAAATAGGGAACACCACAAAAATTCGTAATTCTAAACAAGCATGGTTTCTCTATACTTAAATCAACACATTAAGACATAAACATGAACTAACAAGCTTCTAGTAAGCAATATAAGTGAAGAATTTTATATAACTCACCTATATAGAGTATTTCATATCCCAAACAGAAAGAATATAGAGCAAATAGGGAAATAAAACCTTGGATTCAGATCTGAACTTGGCCAAATAGGTACTTCTCCCCACAAAGAAGCAAAATCCTAGAAAAAGAAACAAGAAGGAAGGATTTTTGAGTTGTAGAGCCACTTTCACCATTGAACATAAGGGTTCCGACCTGGAGGTAGGTCCAAGGAAGGAGAAGAGCAAGAAAAACGAAGAAGAAAGGAAGAAAACGACTTGCCTTGGTCGAATTCCCTAGAAGATGACCTTGGAAACCCTAGGTAGGGCTAGATGGAGCCCTAGGAGACCTTCTTCTCCAAAAAGGGGTTGTATTCTACCTTAGAGCAGTTGTTTATGCAGAAAAACAGAGTGAATTAGTTTCTCCAGGTTATAGGAAATAGAAAGCAAGCATAGTTTCATATTTGGGCATGGAAGAGGTAAATATAGCCCATGGATAAGGATAGAAGCAAGCATGAGGTGTAAAAGTAGCTTCCCCATGTGTTTATGGCCTTAAACTATTAAAAATATAAAAGCACACACCCAATAAGCTCCCCCATAGTCCTTATTAACCTGATTATCTTTCCTTTGTCGAAATTCCCAGCCAATCACATAATTCATTTGTTGATAGCTACTAAAAGTAGCTCATCTGTGAAGGGGTAAACCCTAAAATACCCTTGATGAAAACACCTTCAAACCATGGCTCAACTAGGGGACCCATGGCTCAAAAATCTCAAGAAAGAAAATATAACATCTAAGAAACATAATTTATGTGATAAATTGCAAATAAAGCCCCTCAATTGGGTAAGTTGTAGAAAAGTTCAAAATGTATAGAAAATTGCATAACTTGCTCAAACATTGTCGAAATTGGACCAAATTTGAAACTTAAGCTTGTATTATGATTTCAAAGCAAATCACAAGGTTATACTAGTGTTATAAGCATTCAATTATGGTAATTAAGCTTATTCAACTCATTAAGCAAGTTTAGGGGCCTTATAATTGTCATGGTTTATTTATGACTTTCCACACACTAAGTCAGTAACTCACACACTCTATGAAGTTATTATCATAACTACTATGATTTTGGATGATTTATATATTTCAACCACCATGCTTATTTTCTTCTATATTTAATTAAATTAACAATATAAATATATATTATCATTTTTTCTTTATGATTTCCATGCACCAAGTTACTAACTCACACACTCTATGAAATATTTTTTAGGTACATATCCAACTAAAAAATAGGAATCACAAGATAGATTTCATTAGGAGTATATTGGTTGAGGTCTTGAGAATAATATATAGTTTATTTGAATGATATCCTATCCTTAGTCTAGTCTTGAAAACGTAAGAGTGAGGATTAAGAGAAGTTTTATGATAACTTGTACTTGATGTATACTTAAGAAAACGTAATTCTTTTCCATTGATTATTTTGTAAAATTTAAACTTATTTGTGAACTTATGATGTAATTTCTTAAATAATATTTTATCTATTTAGTTTGTAAGATGATTCATTAGTTCCATATATACAAAGAAAAGGAAAAAAAATAAAGTCAAATTTTCCAGTTAGTTAATGAATTTGGATGGTTTTTTTAACCTCACATAGACAAACATAAACCATGGTCAGTCAGTTTTGGTCTCATCAATCTTGGTGTTAGAGCCTAGGTTTGGAACAAAGGCTTTAAGAGGCCAATATGATTATAATGTTTTCCTCTTTGAGATGTGAATATCTAACAAACATGTTTCTCGTATGAATATGTAGACGCCAAGAATAGGATGTGGTCATGGTGAAGAGAAGGATGAGAGCCATTTAGGCCCTAATTGTAAGGCATTGGCTCAAGTTGGAAATGATAGAGATGAGGAAGATGGGATGTATCATATATACTGGAGACAAATGAGAAATATAAGATGGAATGTATCATATATTTTGGAGACAAAAGAGAAAAATAAGATGGGATAACATCTTCATCTTATAGAAAGGACATAATGAATTCCTATGAGCAGGTAAAGAATCTTGGTGGGATTGAGTTTTATGGTACACCTAAGCCATTTGTAGTAGATTTAGAACTCCAATAGATGGAATTTGTTTTTCACATAATGGAGCTATTAGAGGAAAACATATTAATCATGCTATCTATCTGCTTAAAGGAGATGATGAATTATGGTGACACATATTAGGAGATAAGAGGACATATATGATGCTGACATGGAAGGACTTTGTGGATGAGTTCTACCTAATGCATTTCCCTTCTACATTCCTAAGAGATAAGACAAACATACTGAGAGCATTAGACATGGAATATGGTAGTTGGGGAGTACAAGGAATATTGTATGAGGTTGATTAATTTTTGTTTGTAGCTTTTACCATATGACATAGAGAATTGCAGGATGTTTTAGGAAGATCCATATCAAGAAAATAGATACACCATATTAAAATTCAGCTGAAGGTATGGGTAGAACTTTGGAGAACTTGTGGATTAGAAAGACATATTTAAGAATCATAATGCTTCTAAACATTATGATGGTAGAAAAATATATGGAGATATTAGTAGAGGAGGGTAGAGTAGTGGTGGGGTAGTGGATTCTTTCCCAAAATTTGGTTGAGATCTTGGATGTTTTTGTAGGAAAGAATTTGGTTTGAGTAATGTTGTATCTTATCATAGTATGGTATGATTTAGCCCTGGAAGATGGAATACACCACCTAGGTGGGCACCTTCATCAAGGCCTCTAGGTCATCAACATCAGTGAAAAGTCCACATAGATATGAAATAGTTGTATGTGACACTTGTGGAAGGGCACATTCTAATGAATGTTGGGGTACAAACTTTTAAGAATGCCACTACTGTGGACAAATGGAACATTTGAAGAGAGATTGTGCAAAGCTTCAGATAACATTAACATAGATTTCATAGACACTCTTTTTGACTCTAAACATACATGCTCTAGTTAAAGAAACAAGATCTTCTATGGCTTCATGATCTAGAGAGGGAGCACCTAGTCATAGTAGTAGTAGTAGAAAGCGGGGACACTTTGACAAAGGGAGAGATAAAGGATGTATCTTCTCTATGACATAACCAGAAGGAGTTGTCTCACCCAGAGTGTTGTTACTAGTGATATGCTTTTGTTTAATAGCATTTCATTTACAAATTTGATAGATCCTAGTATGGTCATATTTTATAAAGATATTGTTATTTAGTGGATTAAATCTTTTTAAATAATGAATTATCTTATGAAAACTTCTAACAGTACCACCTTTGGGAGAAGGAAAATTATAACAAGTGTCCCAAGTTTCTCTTGAGTTTTACTAGGTATACTACAAAGATTGATCTCTTACTCTTAGATGTTAAATATTTCAATTTTACTTTGGGTATGTATTGCTTGAGACATACCGTAATCGATTAGATTATTGGAAGTAAAAGGCTATCTTTCAACAAGGTGGGCATTCCTTTGTAGCTGATAAGATGATGAGAAAAGGATGTGAGGACTTTTTAGCACATATGCTTGATGCTAATGCAAAGAAATACAATAATTAGAGGACGTTTTGGTAATATGCAAGTTCCCATTTGTCTTTCCTAATGAGTTACCAGGTTTACTCCTATGATATTATGTGTTTGTGATATAGATCTCACCTGATAGACACCAAATAGAATTACTATCTTATAGAATGGTACCCACAGAGTTGAAATAATAAAAAATGCAATTACTTGATCTTGGTGGTATTTTCTATCATTTATTTTTCCTTGTATTAGCTAATTGGGATTATACTCCACATACACATTATCATTAGTGTAGCCTATGTTATGTCGCGTCTTCGAGGCATCATACCTTGAGACAAAGCTATATATATGACTCTATGTAATTCTAATTCTTAAAATAAGAAATACTTTTCATATGGTATCAAGAGCAGTCATCTAGTTTCCAAAAAGGAGCCTCTCTTTTTCCTTTTATTCTTTATACTTCTTCTTCTCTTCCAACACATCACCCCGGCCTTCCACCGTCAGCCACCACCATCCGCAGTGGCACATGGGGCAAGTTGCCACAATTGACCATCAGGTGTGTGGCTTGTAGCTATACATTCACATGCCACCACTATCATTTCCAATAGAGTAATTGCCCAGGACAACAACCTCCATCCTATTGTGCTAGTTTAGGGGATCCCTATCCTAGTTTGCTTTACCTTCGGTAGGAAAGTTGTATATCATTGTCTCCTTCGGAGTTTCACCCATGTCCCCTTGATTGGGTACTTTGTGGCATAGCAACCTCTGTGAAAATATAACTGGTACTCCCCCCTTCTCCTTTACCCACTACACCTGACAAGTGGCATGTTGATCTTGTCACGATAGGGAACCGTTTCTACAAATAAGGTTGTAATAACACTAAGATTTCCTTTTTTTTTAATTTACTCTCATGTATTTTCCCTACATATATTAGTGAGTGTCAATAACTTTTACAGATCTATTATCTTCTTCCTATCACATTGAATCATTCATGTGATAGTGTAATATCCTAAATTTTGGTAAAATTTGATTATATATAGATGAATTGATTTATCAATTCCCCAATGGTATGATTGGTGGAATAATAACAACTTTGATCACCTTTGTGGAATGGTGCTTGTGGCACAAGTTAAATAAAGGAATTTGTGCATGAATTAATGATAATGGCTTGTTGGGATGTTGTATAAATGAAATATAAGATAATATGCAAAGTTTCCAAAAGAAGATAAGATGTGTGGTGTTTTAGATAATTAAAAGAATAATTATCTAACACACTTTGGAAACATTGTCTTTAAGGCATCTAATGGTCTTTTTAGCAATGTGACTTTTGGTAGGTATAAATATAATGGGAAAAGAAAAAGAATATTCCATGCGATAATGGTGATTATTTGAAAAAATGTTTAAAAGGAGCAGTTTGCAAATGAAAAATATCCCAATAAAATCCCACAATGAGAACATACGTGCAAAAAATATTAATGAATTCCAATATTTGATTTAAAGAGAAAGATAGAATAATAGAGAAGGTGTCTAAAAAGATTAATGACTAATTGGTGCCATATGTTGGGTGTTTTCCTTGATGGATTTTGATGTGCCAACTGAACATTATGAATAATCGATTCAAGATATGTACTAGAGAGAGAGAGAGGAAAGAGATAAGAAGTAGTGGTCTAGTGGGAATCATATCTTGACCCCTTTAAACAATAACTTAATGTTGCTAATATGGTGAAGAAAAAGAGGAGGGAGTTGGAAAGTCTTTATGGTTAAGAAAAGGAAATAAAACTCAAAGGGGCAAGTTCAGAGGAAGGGTTCTCATAAGCTTAGTATATATAAGGGAGTGGATCTTGATCCTTTTCATGGAATACCCCCTTCTATTCAATCTTTATGGTATTCTTCAGACTAGTCTTTGGAGATTTGTCTACAATCTATAAAAGGGGTTGATCCCCTCTTCTATACGAGTTATCTATTCCTTATCTTACGTAGCCATGGAAGCTGGGGGGACATCGCCTAACCACCATCTGACCAGGGTGAGAAGAGTCTAGCACAACCCCTTGTTTCATGCCGAATAACCCATAGACAGGGAGATGCCTTGCCACATAGTCGAGTCAGGTGTGGAAGTTGACCCCAGCCCCTGACTATTCAGTGGAGAACAAGGTGTTGACGACACAGACTTTCCGGGTCTAGGTGTTGTGCGACAACCCTACATAATCGAGGAAAGAGGGAGTCGACTACTAGGTCTAGATTAGGTCTGCATTCGGTAGCATGGAGGCTAGGTGGACCCTCGTCATCAAGGTAGCGGCAGGAGGAGTGGGCAGCGCTTGAACCAGTTCAGTCATGGACATGATGCAGAAACAAAGCATAGATCCATCTCGTCATCCTAGGCAACCCTAGCTAACCAAAGAGGTCTTCGACTCTGCAAGGGGGCATAGAGGTGATTGAACCTACACCACCCTTGCAAGGACCCTCGACGATGGAGCCATCACGGTTGGAACACCAAGCACGAGTCAGAACCCACTCTTCATGACGAAGGAGGTGGGTTAGAGTCAAATGACTCGAATGACCCCCCGACGCACATTCGGTGTATAAGGGCAAGGAAGTCTTTTTCCGTGTTTTAAGCTGGCATAAATAAATGTATGGATATTGCTATTTTCTAATGACGTGTCATGCACTAATTGGCCAATAATGATCTAGCTTGTAAAATTCAAAGTTAATTATTGGTAACTCAGATCGAGGCATTTTATATATGAAAATTTATTAGTAAAGCAATAGGAATCTAAATAAAATATGTTAGAAACCTAAATATGAATCCAATTCTAAAAGTGGTGCAATTTTTACTGAAGTGGTGATTAATACATGTAAGCCCCTATACTTGGGTATTAGCATGTTGAATATGCTAAAAATCCCTCTTTTATACTATTATCTGACATTGTGGACTATAATGGTAATACAATATGGTTATGATCATAAGGATGGGAAACTAGGTTTATTAGAGTGGATGATCCCAAACATGTGTAATTAAGATCTTGAACACCAATGATGTAAGTTTCTAGGTTAATGCACATAATATGACGTAAGTGTTCATGATTCAATAATATGATAAATTTGATAGTCATGATAACCCTTATATGAATTAGGCTTCTTAAGTCATTAAAGTGAGAATCATGTGAATTAGGGTTTTGAGGCATAACCCTAATCGTAACTCGATATTAAGAAAACCTAAACCCTTATTTAGGATTGAGTAGGATTTAATGAGATTAATATGTTTGGTGACACTTTAGAATTTACGTAATGCAGATTATATGATGATTGATTGATATGCTTGCTTGATTGGACAATATGCTTAAAGTATAAGTGAATAAGCTGCATGGCAAAGGTATGTGGATAGGCCTATGAATAATCGTTGTAGTTTCATGTGGTTTCCACGAGATTTGTTCGCATGGTTTGAAAATATATGTCTTCTTGTTTATTTCATTCCATGCAAACTTTAAAGTGACTATGATTATCACATTATATATGAACACGACTAGCCCGAATCTAGGCCTCCTCTGGATAGGAAAGGCCATCCACCTGGAGAGGGGAAGGCATATTTTGGTACCAGCCTAAATAGGGGGTACATGATGAAGTCACCCGCTTGGATGGGGGAAATTTGATGAAGTCATCTGCCTGGATAGGGGAAGACAGTGAACACTACAGTATGAGGCTCTGAGGGGTCATGACAAAGGGTGGAGAAACCTAGATTGGTTAGTCATGGTGAACATGTTAAATTTGGTTTGTTAAACATTAATTGTTGAATTATGTTGTTATCATTACTTGTGAAGTTTTGTTTCCCCCATATACCCGTATGACTTCTCATACTAACCGTGTTTTGTTTCACAACATTTTAGGTACATGATGATATACATGATAAGGGAAAACAAGATGAAGATGAAACCATGTGAAGACATTAATCTAAGTAAGGATGATTTCGATAGACACTTTTTCTCTATGTAATGTTTTGATAATGAAATTTCATGTAAGCATTATGTAAACAATATTTGTGAATTAATGAAATTGTTTTCTATTACTTAATATTTTCTAAATTTGGATCCTTGGGAATATAGGAAATGGCTCTCAACTTGAAGGTCAGTCCTTATTAGGGGGATGCGGAAAGTGGGGTCATTACATTTGATATCAGAGCCCTAGATTTTTCAAATAGTATTTAATATTTTATAATTCCAAGTAATATGTAGAAATATGAGGGAATTATTAGGGAATTTTCAAAATATGATGGTGTCTAGAAGGGATTATGACCAGGGGCTGGAAATATTTTCCTCCACATCACTAGTCAGCTTATGAGGACTCTGAGAGTAAAATACCTTTAGGGTTTCATCTCATATCTTTCATCCACTTCTCATCCTCTTACTTAATAAACTCTAAAAGGAATTTCTCTCCTCATCTCAAGTTAGGGTTTTGAGATGAAGTAGGATTAAGGCACCCTCCGCTAATTATTGCATATGTAATGAGAAATGATAATGTATATGTAATTATGTAAATAATAATGTACATGTGGAGATAATGATAAAATAAAAGAGAAAATGTTATATGGGTTTTCCCTAGGAGGCTAACCCTAGAGGGGACTAGGGCTGGTTTAGATGAACCCTAGTGGGTCAAGGGACATGGAAGCCCTAAGAGGTAGGGTATATTACCTAACCCTAACCCTAACCCTAACCCTAAAACCCTAACCATGAGAAATATGAATTGTGTGGTGATATAGTACCCTACCCATATGAACCCAATTAGGCTAAGAGGAAAGAGAGAATATATATGTTTTTGGTAACCCATGCATGAAGGATTAATGTGAAAGAATATTAATATAAATGAGTTAAGAGACTTAGTCTCATATGCACGTGTTCATGTGGAACAAGACATTGATAAGAATTTTTTTTAAAAACTTATGAAGAACATGTGATATAATAAAACTTGTTCAACTAACTCTGATGGATGTATGAAATACATGTGGGATGTATGATCGGGCCTATCTAATCACCTAGGATCAAGAGGACCTATGTATGGTCACTATGGTGGTTGGTGATCTAGCCTAGAAAGGATAATTACCACGGGCAAAGGCCTATGTATGATTGCCACTATAGTGATAGGTGGTTGGTCTAGGGCTTATGTATGATGTCCGCTACAGATACTTACCCTAGAGAGAGGGTTCCCCACATGAATACTCTAGAGAGGGAGTGTCCCATAAAGATTAAGCTGAGAAGTGTGATAACCCATAATTTTGGTTTTTTTTATACTAATATAGTATTTGTGGTCCAATGATATTCTTGGGTAGTGGATCCCAAGTGAGGGTGAATTTTATTCAACAATGTATTATCTTGACCCACAACATGACTACAAAGCCATATTTGTATATGGAGATGATTAATACAATTTATTGGTCTATTTTGAGGATATGTAGTTAAATATCAAATGAGCGATATGTGGATTAATATGATCGAGTAATGAAACCTAGATTGCATCATGGTCATGCTAAGTTGAATTTATATTGTTGATGTTAGAGTTCAATTGATGTATAGCGTAAGTTTAGTATACTTATAAATGTACCTCCTTTTGGAATTGCATGACTAGATAATGTAGTTTGGTATCAAACTTTTTTGAGAGCTATATAATATGATGAGGAAATAATGTTTAGAATCCTATGGACGTTCTCTTCCCTTCAACCTCCATCTAAAGCGGGGAGAAGAATAGATAGACCACATTTTCCTGACCTCATTTGCCCAGTTATCTATAGAGCTCCACGTACGTGTTTTGAGTTGGAGGTTTAGATCCTATAAGCTCAGAACTGTGGAACGACCCTTAGGAAAACCTGCATAGTGATATAAACAGAGAGATGTACCTTCCACTTGCTTTCCCCTCCTCTACCTATAGATACAATAGACGATAAGATGAGGAATGAAGGAAGCTAGATCTGTGATGGAAGCATCTAGGACCAGAGGAGTGCAGGTAGCAGTATAGGAGGTGGCCAGACCCTGCGGTTGATGAGAGCAAGGTCAAGGTTGAAGAAGGAGCCGCCATTGTTAGGAAGCATGGAAAGGATCAAGGAGATGGATACAGCGACCAAGTCTCGTAGAGAAGCGTTGGGTCCGGGCTCACAATGGCGGCCAGGCAGGAGGAGCGTCCCTAGATGTGGTGGCGGTGGTCATTTCCGACAGAGTCCCACTAGGGACCCAAGCAACCGACAGCGGCAGCCATCAATGACGGCTCACAAGCGTAGATCATGAGATTAGTAGACTTCGATGGTGCCATGTTCTGCAGTCAACTACTTCCCAAATTCCTCGATGGAGCCATGGATGCGGCGGCACCACATATCTCAGTCACGACGGTGCTCATGCACACCAACGTTCAGTGAGGAATGGAGAGCCTATCTAATCATAAAGGGAAGACTTAGAGGCTGATCTAGGGCTTCTGTGCGCGGTGGCACCTACGTCTTGCTCTCCGGAAGAGGCCCCAGAGTCGGCGACTGTGAGCGTCTCTACGAAGGAAGCGGGCGGCGACTTGCGATGCCAAAGATGGAGGACTGTCTCCTGATAATTAGACCGGGTCCAGAGGAAGTGAACCACGGACAATCGTCCATATCAGTAGAGAGCCCCATTGCCGAGTGGCCACATGGCATTCACTGATTGGCAGCATGAGGTAAAACTCTCAAAATATCTAAATCTTTGATAAATCATAGTAAATACATCTGACATCAGAAAAATACAATTAAGGTACCAAAATTCTCAGAAAAATGTGTTGAATAATATGAAATCATAATATCAGGATTTCTATGCACTAATATCCGTGATATCTTATTAGTTGTAAAATGCTTAGTTAATGAGTAATAAATATCAAATGATGATATTAAATTATGGAAAAATGTTAATAAGTCTATAATCATGTTTATAGTTCATATGATGTCATATATGGTCATGTTGATGCACGAAAGCCTATAATTTGATTAATATGGCTAATTAGGGTTAATAACACTAAAGATAATGCAATTAATACATGTGTGTCCAATAAATGATGAAATTCACAGAACATTCTCATATCCGTAACTAAAAGATAATATGTAAATATGAGACCAATTTTGTACATGGAATTCATGTTATATGAAGATGAACCTTGATACATGGGTTGTAACCCTAACTTGAGTAATGTATATAAACTACGGTTATTATGTGCACAAAAAGGATATGGAACCTAATATTCAGATAATGAATCATAATCTGTAAAATGACATCAGTAAGATAAATATAATACAATAATGCAAGTAAACATTGGAATATCCTAATGAGATAATATAAACCCTAATGAACACGACTAGGGTTAAGATGATGAGAATATGATGATAGTATGTGGTCTTGTCTTAATCAGGTGATGATCAGACTTCTAGATGATCAAGGATAAGTTAGAAATCTCTAAACTCAGGTACGTGGGTTTTTATTAAGTATAAGACTAGTTTTCATGAATGCATAATGATATGATGTACTTTGGATGCTTGTGTTTGCATAAAAATTCTTGGTTGTGTTTTAGTAGTATATGCTCCACAAAACATTAAAGAACACAAAAAAAAGAATATAGATGGTTTGTAGCTACTGAGTGGATATATGCTCTCTCTCTCCCTCAATTCTCTCTCTCTCTTCCTCTAAATATAAGGTCGGCACTCGGTCCCCGTAGCCCAAGGGGCGGGGAAAAATGAAGTGCGACATCTCTCTCTCTCCCCTCTAAATATAAGATCGGCACTCGGTCCCCATAGCCAAGGGGTGGGGAAAAATGAAGTGCGACACCACTTAGTAGTACAAACGCATCAAAAAGGCATACAAAAATATGTGTTTACCTGATTATCGCCTTAAACAAAGTTTTCTTTTACTCTTTCTTTCTCAAGATTATTTCAATTATGCAAGCATATTAGTATGTATCTTTCTACCCACGTGCACAACACCTTGTGTGTTGATTCGTTGTTTCACATATGTTTTAGGTTCAGAGCTAGCTTGGGATAAAACACGGGTAGTGAGCAGTTGTCCAAGTTGTACCTATTGTGTAGATCTTGATTAGCATACATGTTCATAGACTTGTCAAATCATCTTTCAATATGTAATTGTAAATTATTTTGTAATAATTCATGTTGTATAAATAAACATGTTGAATTTTGAGAATTTTATGGTGTATGCCTATGGTTGAATGTTCATGTATGCGTATTATGCTTCTGCATCGCTCTCTGATATGATTGCTAATGTTTTTGGATTTTGTCTTGTCATATCCATGTGGTTTTGAGAAGGTGAAAATTCAGGGACGTTACAGTTGGTATCAGAGCATGAACAATAGCCACACCTAACAATTTCTCACCATGATATATATAACAAAATCCTCACCTTTCACCTTAAACCCTAGAAACTTAGTAAGTTGTTATGTAGGAATAAGGTTTGACTTAGCCTCTAAGTTAGAACCTAGATGTTTGAGAACTAGGTTTAGATAAGTGTGTGAAACCCTTTCCATATAGAGATCATATGTATTGGGTAGCTACACTAATGTACACCCTATTCTCACCATTTCACTAGGTGACATGATACTAGACTATCTACTGTGTGTGGGACACTCGTTTTGCTGATTTGGTTTTGTTTTCCAATCGGCTCGAGCCTCAAAAGTTTTCTCTGACATCTTCTTTCTCGAAGAAAAACTATATAATATTTTATTAAATATATGTAAATATAAAATGTGTCCCTCACACTGGAGAGTAGTTAGTGTTCATACAATCTAAGTGAAAGGGAGTGACATCAGTCTATAAGAGAGAGAATAGATCTAGATTAGATGTCTAGAGCCTCATAAGGTTATGTGATAGATAGATAGACAAAAGAAAGATGAAGGAAATAAGTATTTAGAATCTTACCTAAGTTGATATATGATGGTATAAGTTTCCTTATTAAGATTAGAGTTTTATATGAGCCAAATCCACTCTTAGAGGATCTATGCTAAGTTGTAATGATGAAAGTACATTCCCTTTTCCTACTTAAGATAAGATAGGTTAAGTTAGAGATGAGTGTGCATGAGCCTCAAGCTCTTATACAAGGAGGATGTCTAGTGGTAGGATGAGATATGTGGTGAACTCTAAAGAGAGAGAAAGACCCACAAGGAGAAGGTCATAGGACCTAGGCTCCAATATATGAGATATGTGTTAAAAAAAATGTGTCCTACACTAGATTACTCTTGTGTGTTGAGTTGAGTCCTTATGCATGATTCAAATCTATATGTGAGAATTGGGTAAAAGAAAAGGATGGGTAAATGACCCATGTGATTAAGACAATCCTTTGGCTAAGTTAGGTCCTAGCTTGAGTGACATTTTTTTTTGGATCTCATCATTAGTTGCAAGTGAGGTAATATATGAACTCTAGTTATGAGAGTATGATGCTTTGTGCAAACGATACTCAATATACATGTTCTCCCTTCTTCTTCTCTTTCTTAATATATGATGATAGAAACCTCACTTGAGCTATATAGATGATTTATATATGAGGAGTCACTCGTATAAGCTTGACCTATTCTATATTCCCCCCCCCCCCCCTATATCATACATGTAGCACCCAAGATTGAAATCATTATAAGTTTGACAATAAAATATTCTCTTTCCCTTCATATGAATCATGAAAGATATGATGCTAAGATCATGGGATAAACTTAGTATATTCTCTTTTTCCCTTCACATAATACGTGCAAGACATAAAAAGTTGAACTAATGAACTTGATATAAATATATTTTTGGATAATAGGATATATGATCAGAAATATAGTTCGTAACTTTGATCCTTCTCAATGTATGCTTATAAGTTTAGTATGAATATCACACCATAGGGTGAAACCCTAATGGTCAAGCATGTTACGTAAGCCCTTCTTATGTAGAAAAATCCTACTATCAAGGATGAAGATAAATTTCCTCTTATGCTGAAATCATTGTAAGATGTTGATCATAAAACATATTAATGATGTTAGATTTGAATAATCTAAATACCATGGCATATAAATGAATTCCTCTTGAACTTTAAAAGTATGAACAAAACCCGTATCCTTAGGGGTGATGTAATCCTAAGACATCATAATGTCATGTTATGGCTAAGACATTAAGTGATGCATCCACATATATATATTTATAAGGTGAGGTGGACACAGCCAAGAATCTCTAGACCCTAAGCTGACAACTTAGAGTGCATGCAATTATGGTGGTCTTAGAACCCAAGCAATGATGATGTATATGAAGTTGAACCCCTAAATAGCCTCTTAAGGATGAGATTGATTGAATTTTGGGGACGAAATTCCATATAAGATGGGCTGAATGTGATAACCCAAAATTTTGGTTTTTTTTATACTCATATATTATTTGTGGTCCACTCATATTCTTGGGTAGTTGATCCCAAGTTAGGGTGACTTTTATTCAACAATGTATTATCTTGACCCAAAACATGACTACAAAGCCATATTTGTATATGGAGATGATTAATACAATTTATTGGTCTATTTTGAGGACATGTAGTTAAATATCAAATGAGGTATATGTGGATTCATATGATCGAGTAATGAAACCTAGATTGCATCATGGTCATGCTAAGTTGAATTTATATTGTTGATGTTAGAGTTCAATTGATGTATAGCGTAAGTTTAGTATACTTATAAATGTACCTCTTTTTGGAATTCCTTAGTTGAAGAATCTGTTTGCATGACTAGATAATGTAGTTTGGTATCAAACTTGTTTGAGAGCTATATAATATGATGAGGAAATAATGTTTAGAATCCTATGGCCGTTCTCTTCCCTTCAACCTCCATATAAAGCGGGGAGAAGAACAGATAGACCACATTTTCCTAACCTCATTTGCCCAGTTATCTGCAGAGCTCCACGTACGTGTTTTGAGTTGGAGGTTTAGATCATATAAGCTCGGAACTATGGAACGACCCTTAGGAAAACCTACATAGTAATATAAACAGAGAGATGTACCTTCCACTCGCTTTCCCCTCCTCTACCTACAGATACAATAGATGATAAGATGAGGAATGAAGGAAGCTAGATCTGTGATGGAAGCATCTAGGACCAGAGGAGTGCAGGTAGTAGTAGAGGAGATGGCCAGACCCTACGGTTGATGAGAGAAAGGTCAAGGTTGAAGAAGGAGCCGCCATGGTTAGGCAGCATGGAAAGGATTAAGAAGATGGATGCAACGACCAAGTCTCGTAGAGAAGCGTTGGGTCTGGGCTCACAATGGAGGTCAGGCAGGAGGAGCGTCCCTAGCTGTGGTGGCGGTGATCATTTCCGGCAGAGTCCCACTGGGGACCCAAGCAACCGACAGTGGCAGCCATCAACGACGGCTCACGGGCGCAGATCCTGAGATTAGTAGACTTCGATGGTGCCATGATCTACAGTCAACTACTTCCCGAATTCCTTGATGGAGCCATGGATGCGGCGGCACCATGGATCTCTGTCACGGTGGTGCTCATGCACGCCAGCGTTCAGCGAGTAATGGAGAGCCTATCTGATTGTGAAGGAAAGACTTAGAGGATGATCTAGGGATTTTGTGCGCAGTGGCACCTGTGTCTTGCTCTCCGAAAGAGGCCCCAGAGGCGGCGACTGTGAGTGTCACTACGAAGGAAGCGGGCGGCGACTCGCGATGCCAAAGATGGAGGACTATCTCCTGATAATTAGATCAGGTCCAGAGGAAGTGAACCGTGGGCAATCGTTCGGATCAGTAGAGAGCCCCATTGCTGAGTGGCCACATGGCGTTCGCTGATTGGCAGCATGAGGTAAAACTCTCAAAAATATCTAAATCTTTGATAAATCATAGTAAATACATCTGACATCAGAAAAATACAAATAAGGTACCGAAATTCTCAGAAAAATGTGTGGAACAATATGAAATCATAATATTAGGCTTTTTATGCACTAATATCTGTGACATCTTGTTAGTTGTAAAATGCTTAGTTCATGAGTAATAAATATCAAATGATGATATTAAATTATGGAAAAATGTTAATAAGTCTATAATCATGTTTATAGTTCATATGATGCCATTTATGGTCATGTTGATGCAAGAAAGCCTATAATTTGATTAATATGGCTAATTAGGGCTAATAACACTAAAGATAATGCAATTAATACATGCATGCCCAATAAATGATGAAATTCACAGAACATTCTCATATCTGTAACTGAAAGATAATATGTAAATATGAGACCAGTTTTGTACACAGAATTCATGTTATATGAAGATGAACGTTGCTACATGGGTTGTAACCCTAACTTGAATAATGTATATAAACTAGGGTTATTATGTACACAAAAAGGATATGGAACCTAATATTCAGATAATGAATCATAATCTGTAAAATGACATCAGTAAGATAAATATAATACAATAATGCAAGTAAACGTTGGAATATCCTAATGAGATAATATAAACCCTAATGAACACGACTAGGGTTAAGATGATGAGAATCTGATGATAGTATGTGGTCTTGTCTTAATCAGGTGATGACCAGACTTCTAGATGATCAAGGATAAGTTAGAAATCTCTGAACTCAGGTATGTGGGTTTTTATCAAGTATAAGACTAGTTTTCATGAATTCATAATGATATGATGTACTTTGGATGGTTGTGTTTGCATTTAAATTCTTGGATGTGTATTAGTAGTATATGCTCCACAAAACATTAAAGAACACAAAAAAAGAATATAGATGGTTTGTAGCTACTGAGTGGATATATGCTCTCTCTCTCTCTCCCTCAATTCTCTCTCTCTTCCTCTAAATATAAGGTCGGTACTCGGTCCCCATAGCCCAAGGGGCGGGGAAAAATGAAGTGCGACATCTCTCTCTCCCCTCTAAATATAAGGTCGGCACTCGGTCCCCATAGCCAAGGGGCGGGGAAAAATGAAGTGTGACACCACTTAGTAGTACAAACGCATAAAAAAGGCATATAAAAATATGTGTTTACCTAATTATCACCTTAAATAATGTTTTCTTTTACTCTTTCTTTCTCAAGATTATTTCAATTATGCAAACATATTAGTATGTATCTTTCTACCCACGTGCACAACACCTTGTGTGTTGATTCGTTGTTTCACATATGTTTTAGGTTCAGAGCTAGCTTGGGATAAAAGACGGGAAGTGAGCAGTTGTCCATGTTGTACCTATTGTGTAGATCTTGATTAGCATACATGTTCATAGACTTGTCAAATCATCTTTCAATATGTAATTGTAAATTATTTTGTAATAATTCATGTTGTATAAATAAACATGTTGAATGTTGAGAATGTTATGGTGTATGCCTATGGTTGAATATTCATGTATGCGTATTATGCTTCGGCATCGCTCTCTGATATGATTGCAAACATTTTCGTATTTTGTCTTCTCATATCCATGGGGTTTTGAGAAGGTGAAAATTTGGGGATGTTACAAGAAGTTAGAAAGAAAATGCATGAGTATATACATGAGTAATCAATAGTCATACATGAAATTGGAAAATTTTGAATATAACTTGCTTGGACCCCTCATGCTATATCTGGATGTTTGGTTATGGAAAGATCAAGCCCCTGGAGGGGAAGGTCATGAAAGGTCAAGCCTCTAGAGGGGAATACCGATATAGGCAGCAAGCCCCTGGAGGGGAAGGTGACCCAAGTCCACTGCTTGGACAAACACCATGTGAGGGTATCCCAGAGATTGAGCAACCAAGGGTTGAGAAGTTATAATGGTAAAAATTAATGCATAAAGATGAAAATATGAAACCTTTAGGGATAGTGTGCCAACCCAGGGTGGTTCAACCTAAGAGTGGGAAGATCACCTATGGGGGATGCAAAACCTTAGACCTTGGGGTCAGGTTATGGCTAGAGAGCCTAACTTTTTCCTATGAGCCATGAAGGAACCCAAGGTTAGGACCTTCCCTAGAAAGGTAAGTTGACTAAATCAAGTAAAAGATTTAGGTAACCATGTATGTCACCTAATATAGAAGATGAAAGCACATATATTGAGTTTGATTCTTGAACCCAAGTATGCCATCTCTAAAGAACATGAGGAAAAGTCACTATGGAAGTGCTTGACTGTATGAGACCAAGCCCGAAAAAGAAATATTGCCTTCAAAGGTTTCCATGAGTCCAATGAGTGGACATAAAGTGAATAATGAGCATTATAAGAAATGGAGGAATCCAGTTTTAAGAATTGCATATGAAAATAATGCGCTAGTGATGAACCCTTGGGAAGAATAGAGTCAGAAGTCAATCCTAAGGTCAAGTAGGGAGTATTAAAGGTACATGGACTGATGAGATTAGGAGTTTATTGTTCCTTGAATGCACAAGACCATTTGTTCGGGAGGTAACAACTACATTTGCCAAAGGCCCATGTCTCAGGAGATTAACTACCTTCATGATGTTCATGTGGCCAATGGGTGAATGTGAGGGGCACTCCCTAGAGGCATAAGGATGAGATCACTCCAAAAGTAATTGTACTCCTAGAGACCTCAAGGAAGTGGCTAAGGATCATAACACCTGAGGTGTAAATGTAAAAGATAAAAATAAGTCATGTAATAATGAAAGGAGTTGTTACATATTCAAGAATATGTCCCTATCTATCTCAGATCCTAGTCCTCCTCTATAGCTTTGAGTATATGCGATGACCTAGGTATTGGTCTACCCTCATGGTAGGATCATCAGGTTATCATGAGTCGATGTTTGATCTACCTTTGGGGTAGGATCATATGACTATATGGCTCTAAGTCTTGGTATAACATTGGGGTAGGACCATTAGAGCTATTGAGGATCTACCATATGCAAGAGGTAGTATCCATGTCCACTGTAGGGACAACACAGAGGCTTGGATATGTCAGGATTGAGTAGTTATGGATTTTATGAAATATAAGAATATTGTGGAATTAAAAAAAAGTATGGTTTAGAGTCATGACAAGAATGATTCAACCTAAAATGTGAAATTTAAGATAGTGTGTGGATACGCCATCTCTTCTCTTGGAATGGGATGAACTTTGTATTTGGACTGCAATCAAATGCTTATTTCATCTTATTCTGAGGGAGAGAGATTGGGTAGACATGTATTATGCTTAAAATTTAGGAATGAGAATGAATATCCTAAGTTGAAAATTTGATGACATGATCTAGTGTTAGAGGTGTTACCTCACCCTTATGTGGAGATAAATGAGTAATAGGTTGGAAACCTAGGTGAAAAGATAATCACCAATTGAAAAATGTAAGCATTGAAAGATGGTATTATGTAAATACTAAGGATGTGGATATGCCTTGAAATAAATTCAAGTACCAATCATAGTGGTAATATGAGGAATTTGGGCATCAATAAAAGATGTAAAAGATATCTAAGAAGGGTTGCTAACCATGCGGATTGAAACTAAGATGATTTCTCATTCACCTTAATATTATTGGGTGTGAATGTTGGGGACAAAATTCCTTTTAAGGAGGGGTGAATGTAATATCCTAAATTTTGGTAAAATTCAATTATATATAGATGAATTGCTTCATCAATTCCCCAATGGTATTATTGGTGGAATAATAATAATTTTGATCACCTTTGTGGCATGGTGCTTGTGGAACAAGTTAAATAAATGATTTTGTGCATGGCCTATTAGGATGTTGTATAAATGAAATATAAGATAATATGCAAATTTGCCAAAAGAAGATAAGATGTGTGGTGTTTTAGATAATTAAAAGAATAATTGTCTAACCCACTTTGGCAACATTGTGGTTATGGAATCTAGTGGTCTTTTTAGCAATGTGGATTTTGGTATGAATAAATATAATGAGAAAAGAAAAAAAAATATTCCATGAGATAATGGTGATTATTTGACAAAATGTTTAAAAGGAGAAGTTTGCAAATGAAAAATATCCCAATAAAATCCCACAATGAGAACATAGGTGTGAAAAATATTAATGAATTAATATATTTGATTTAAAGAGAAAGAGAGAATAATCTAGATGGTTTCCAAAAAGATTAATGACTAATTGGTGCCATATGTTGGGTGTTTTACTTGATGGCTTTTGATGTGTCAACCAAACATTATGAATATTTTTTTCAGGATATGTATTAAAGAGAGAGAGAATGAAAAGAGATAAGAAGTAGTGGTCTCGTGGGCATCATGCCTTGACCCCTTTAAACAACAAATTAATGTTGTTAATATGGTGAAGGAAAAGAGGATGGAGTTGGCAAGTCTTATGGTTAAGAAAAGGAAACAAAACTCAAAGGGGAAAGTTTAGAGGAAGGGTTGTCGTAAGCTTAGTATATATAAGGGAGTGGGTCTTCATTCTTTTCGTGGAATACCCCCTTCTATTCAATCTCTATGGTATTATTTTGACTAGTCTTTGGAGATCTATCTACAATATGGAAAAGGGGTTGATCCCCTCTTCTTTACAAGTTGTCTAGTCCTTATCTTACATAGCCATGGAAGCCCAAGGGACATCACCTAACCACTATCTGAATAGGGTGAGAATAGTCTATCACAAGCCCTTGTTTCATGCCGAATAACCCACAGGCTGGGAGGCACCTTGCCACACAATCGAGTCAGGTGTGGAAGTCAACCCTAGTCCCTGACTGTTCAGTAGAGAACAAGGTGTCGATGACACAGACTCGTCGGGTCCAGGTGCTGTGTGGAAACCCTACATAATCAGGGAAAGAGGGAGTCGGCTGCTAGGTTTGGGTTAGGTCTGCACTCAGTGGCATGGAGGGTAGGTGGACCCTCGTCATCAAGGTAGCAGTAGGAGGAGTGGGCAGCGCTTGAACCAGTTCGTTGTCGACACGATGCAAAAACAAATTGTAGCCCCATCTCATCATCCAGGGTAGCCATGGCTAACCGAAGAGGTCTTTGACTCTACAAGGCAGCACAGAGGTGACCGGAACCTACACCAGCCTTGCAAGGACCCTCGGTGATGGAGCCATCACGGTTGACGCACTTGGCAAGAGTCAGAACCCACTCTTCGCGAGGAAGGGGGTGGGTTGGATTCAAATGACTCGAATGACCCCCGACGCACGTTCAGGGTATAAGGGCAAGGAAGTCCTTTTTTGTTTTTTAAGTTGGCCTAAATAAAGGTATGGATATTGCTATTTTCTGATGACATGGCATGCACTAATTGGCCAATAATGATCTACCTTGTAAACTTTGTAGTTAATTATTGGTAACTCAGATCGAGGCATTTTGCAATGACCCTGACCTGGGTTATAAGGTAACCCTATTTGTTTTGGCTAAGTAAGTTTCTTATAACTTTAATATAATCCTCTAAAGTGTTTTTCTGGGTAACAGACTTATGTTTAAAATTTGGTCATGTTTGAATAATGTTTGAGCAATGTTCTCTTATTTTGGACCAACATGCAATTTACTCAAGATGAGGGTTATAGTGAAATATGTCATATGTTGAGAATACATCATGTGTTTTAGCATCATTAAAGAGATAATTGTGCAAGGTGGTGGCTTGTGGAAAGCCTAAATTCCAATTTTGAACTTGTTTGAATAATGCTAGTGACTTGTGTACCAATTTTGGTGCAAGTTGTAATTCACCCAAAGTATATGGTTGATACGAAAATTACCACCTCTAGAGTGTCCCTACTCCCTCCTAGGATATTTTAGAGGAGAGAGAAAGAATGAGGCACCATGTTTCAATCATATTTGAGTATGATATTCTTAGTAATGAAAAGACCAAGAAAGGGTTGAATGTGAAACCCTAATTTGAGCTTGTATCGGGTTGTAGAGTCCATATGGGAGTGCCTATCGGCCAAGGAGCCATAGAGGGGATACCATATCAGTTTGTGGACTGTTGGACTTGTCCATGATGGGAAAATCACCTCAAGGAGGTGATCCATGTCGAGTTAGAAGCTCCTTGCAAAAGTTGTATCAATTTGCTTAATTAATGGGATAAAGATGAGATATCTTATCAAACAAGATAACTAATGGCCGAAGTACCATATCTAGATTATCCTCTAGTGTTTTGCATGTCAAGATAAATATAAGTGCATGCAAGGACATGTGTCAAACATGCTTGGACACGTGGCACCTAGTAGCTTAAAATGGTGACACCTCATATACACACTCTTTCATGAACCTCAAGTATATATACCCTTCCTTTCACCCATAAGTGGATTTTTTTCGAAATATATCACCCCCTTGCTCTTATATATCATGCATAGAGTCTAGATATCATGAAAGGGTGAAGGCGTATCGTGCATAGAGCTTTGGTATCACCCATACAAAAGTGATATCACCCATTTCAAAGTGATATCGGCCAAGTGAGGGATATCAGCCACAAGTGAGGGATATCGGCCACAAGTGGTGAGGTATCGTGCGTAGGGTTGAGGAGATCAAATCTTAGACCTTTGAGAAGATTACCTTCAAACTTGGGAACATGAATCTTTGGAGCTTGGAGCTTTGAAGTTGCTCTTAAGGCAGGTTATATAACTTGAACTCAATTATGTTATTATTAATCATTAATCTTGCCTTAGTTAAATGATTTACTTTCAAATAGAATTTTCTTGCATAATTGATGAATCCATGAGGTCTAGTAGTAACTTAGGACTGTTGTCCATGAACTAGAACAATTATAACGAAGGTCTAGAGCTTGAAGATGATGTTATCGCCTTATAAAGTGATATCGGGTTCAAACACATAAGCAAGCACCTCTAACCCGATAAGGTGATGCACCTACACCACTAAAACAATATGGATATGAGTTTATACTTTCTTGCATGATATGGTAATGTAGCATACACATCTTGGACGATATGAGGTGAAGAACACACCTCCTTTCCGGATATGGTGTGAAGCACACACACACCTCATACCCGATATGGTGTGAAGTATGCACACACCTCTTTGCCCGATATGGTGTGAAGCACACACACACCTCAAGAGGGATATGGAAAGCACACATACACCTGTAAAGGGATATGGAAGCAAGAATAAACCTCAAAACTGAGATGGTAAGCACACATAAACCTCAAGGGTGATATGGTAAGCACGCATGCACCTCTAAAGTGATATGGAAGCAAGCATACACCTCAAACCCGAGATTGTAAGCACGCATACACCTCAAGGGTGATATGGTAAGAACACATACACCTCCAAAGTGATATGGAAGCAAGCATACACCTCAAACCTGAGATGGTAAGCACACATACACCTCAAGGGTCATATGTAAGCACACATACACCTCATACCTGATATGGTAAGCACACATACACCTCTAAAGTGATATGGGTAGCAAGCACACACCTCATACCCGATATGGTGGAAGCACCTCAAAACCCATACGAAGGAAAGCACCTTAGATGCAATATACTTGATGGAGGAACACATGAAGTTTCTTATATCAAGTCATACATTAAGAGGTATGGAGTTTAATGAATATTGATTAAGTAGGCTAACATACCTTCAAGGAAAGGTTGAGCCAACTTAATAAAGTATGAAGTAATCAATATCCTAGTGAGGATGAGAGAGAAACGTATACTTGTTTAATACTCATGTAATGAGTATACATTGATACTCCTAATATGTGTGGAGACTGAAATAGGGTTTGTTTCTTGATGGATGTACTTGAAAACCCTAGATGGTTTTATAAGGGAAACCTTAACCCTAATGAAGGGTAATGATAAGAGTTGAAATTATGATTGGTTAATAAAGGGGAAACCTTAACCATATTGAAACCATGCTAGTAGAATGAGATAATGAGCATAGCTAAGTATGAGCTATGATGCTACATATAATACAACTTTGTAGGCCTTGTGAGTCATGTGGTTAGTTGTTGCCTAGTGAGAGGTAACAAGATGTTTAATGGGCCTTGTGAGCCATGTGATTATTTGTTGCCTAGTGAGAGGTGACAAGATGTTTAATGGGCCTTGTGAGCCATGTGATTAGTTGTTGCCTAGTGAGAGGTGACAAGATGTTTAATGGGCCTTGTGAGCCATGTGGTTAGTTGTTGCCAAGTGAGAGGTAACAGGATGTTTAATGGGCCTCATGAGCCATGAGAATAGTTGTTTCCTAGTGAAAGGTAATAAGATGTTTATAAAAGTCTCATGCAAGAAATGATAATGTTCAAAATAAACTAAGAAATGGAAAATTAATAACATAATAATAATAATAAATGGATACAATAATAATAATGAAATCTTGATCATACATGCTTTATGCTTATAGCCAAATAAGGGCTATGGTGTTTTGAATATGCTTAATGGAGATAAGTGGAATACTTATATTATATAAAGGATATGAATAAGTATGATGGCTTTGCCAAGGTATAATTCCTAGTAAAGGTGATGCAATATTCAATGATGAGTTGCACAGGATTGGCATAGTCCAATGTCTAGAATAGATACACTGGCATAGTCCAATACCTGGAATAGATGCACAAGATTGACATAGTCCAATGCCTGGAATAGATGCACATGATTGGCATAGTCCAATACCCAGAATAGTATCACAGGGTTGGTAATAACCCAACACCTAGATGTTATCAAAGGGTTGGTAATAACCCAACACATGGCTGCTAATCACATGGTTGGTAATAACCCAATACCTAGCTGTTAATCAAAGGGTTGGAAATAACCCAACACCTGGCTATTATCATAGGGTTGGTAATAACCCAACACCTGGTTGTTAATCACAGGAATGTTAATAACCCAATACCTGACTGTTATCATAGGATTGGTAATAACCTAAACCTGTCTGTTATCACAGGGTTGGTAATAACCCAACACCTGGATGTTATCATAGGGTTGGTAATAACCCAACACCTGGCTGTTATCATAGGATTGGGATAACCCAATACCTGGGTGTTAATCACATGATTGGTAATAACCCAATACCTGGCTATTAATCACAAGATTGGTAATAACCCAATACCTGGCTGTTAATCACAGGGTTGGTAATAACCCAATACTTGGTTGTTAATCACATGATTGGTAATAACCCAATACCTGGCTGTTGTCACAACATTGGTAATAACCCAATACATGGTTGTTATCCTAGGGTTGGTAATAACCCAACACCTGGCTGTTATCACAAGATTGGGATAACCCAATACCTGGCTATTAATCACACGATTGGTAGTAACCCAATACCCGGCTGTTAATCATAGGATTGGTAATAACCCAATACCTGACTGTTATCACAGGGTTGGTAATAACCCAACACCTGGCTGTTATCATAGGGTTGGTAATAACCCAACACCTGGTTGTTATCACAGGATTGGTAATAACCCAATACTTGGCTGTTAATCACAGGGTTGGTAATAACCCAATAGCTGGCTGTTATCACAGGATTAGGATAACCCAATACCTAGCTGTAATATCACAGTATTGGTACAATCCAATACATGGTTGTACTCTTACAAGATTGGTATAAAGATGGAACATGATGATATTATCACAGGATAAGCTTGAGATGTTGGTATAATATGATGGGTAAATAATACACATGTTCTTCATATTCCTTATAAAGTGAATAGATGATTTACAACTCTATCATATATAATTGCAATGCTTTAAAAGATGAGAATGTTCTAAACTTCTTATCCTCTACTCAGTTTAATACTATTTAACTATGATAATAACATTGTTGGTAGAGAGTTATATCTCTCACTAGGACAATTGTCTCACCCCGTGGGATCCACAATTTTTAGGTGGACGGGAACGAGGAGGTAGATATCGTTCTACATAGGAAGGACAACAACATTAGGGACAATAGTAACAACTCAGGTTGAGTGTTCTATTTGTCGTGTCTTGTAGATAGGAGTCCTATGTGTTGTCTCTATACTCTCAGGTCCTTGGAGTTAGTACATGATGGTTTTATGAATAATCTGAGATTTTGGCTTTTATGCCTCGAGGTTTGATGTTGCTTTAGTATATGTTTTTAAAAAGAAATTGTTATATGTTAACCTCGAGATGAGATGGTTCAGTATATGTACAATGTGAACCCCGATGTATATAAAGTTTTGAAATGGATCTCTTTGCAAAATAGTCTTAATTTTTAGTGATTTTTGTTAATCTGCTGCTTATGATTATTCTACAATAATTAGTGACGATTTGGCTATCAGTTTGGTGGCGGTCATTACACATTTTATATATGAAAATTCATTAGTAAAACAATAGGAATCTAAATAAAATATGTTAGAAACCTAAATATGAATCAAATTCTAAAAGTGGTGTAATATGTGCTAAAGTGGTGATTATTACATATAAGCCCCTATATTTGGGTATTAACAAGTTGAATATGGTAAAAATCTCTATGTTATACTATTATCTGACATTGTGGACTATAATGGTAATCTAATATGGTTATGATCATAAGGATGGGAAACTAGGTTTTCTAGAGTGGACGATCCCTAACATGTGTAATTAAGATCTTGAACACCAATGATGTAACTTGCTAGGCTAATGCACATAATCTGATGTAAGTATTCATGATTTAATAATATGATAAATTTTATAGTCATGATAACCCTTATATGAATTAGGGTTCTTTAGTCATTAAAGTGAGAATCATGGGAACTTGGGTTTTGTATCATAACACTAACGGTAACTCGATGTCAAGAAAACATAAACCCTAGTTTAGGACTGAGTAAGATTTAATGAGATTAATATGTTTGGCGAGACTTTAGAATATACAGAATGTAGATTATATGATGATTTCCTGATATGCTTTCTTGATTGGACAATATGCTTAAACTATAAGTGAATAATCTACATGGAAATGGTATGTGGCTACGCCTATGAATAATAATTGTAGTTTCATGTGGTTTCCATGAGATGTGTTCGCATGGTTTGAAAATATATGTCTACTTGTTTATTTCATTCCATGCAAACTTTAAAGTGACTATGATTATCACTTTATACATGAACATGTCTAGCCCGAATCTAGGCCACCTCTAGATAGGAAAGGCCATCCACCTACAAAGGGGAAGACATATTTTGGTACCAACCTAAATAGGGGGTATATGATGAAGTCACCCTCATGGATAGGGGGAGACTTGATGAAGTCATCCGCCTAGATAGGGGAAGACAGTGAATATTGTAGTATGAGGCTCTAAGGGGTAATGAAAAAGGTTAGAGAAACCTAGATTGGGTAGTCACAGTGAAAATGTTAAATTTGGTTTGTTAAACATTAATTGTTGAATTATGTTGTTATCATTAATTGTGAACTTTTGTTTCCCCCACATACCAGTATGACTTGTCATACTGATCATGTTTTGTTTCATGGCATTTTAGGTATATGATGATATACATGATAAGGGACATGAGAAGATGAAACCATGTGAACACAGTAATCTAAGTAAGGAGTATTTAGATAGACACTTCTTCTCTATGTATAGTTTTGATAATGAAATTTCATGTAAGCATTTTGTAAACAATATTTGTGAATTAATGAAATTGTTTTCTATTACTTATTATTTGTTAATTATGGAACCTTGGGAATATAGGTAATGACTCTCAACTTGAAGGTATTTCCTTAATTGGGGGATGTGAAAAGTGTGATCGTTACAGATAGTGCTTCAAATCATGCTTCTTTTTTACATTCTCCTCTCATGGTGTACCTTACAGGTGACTGTTTATATGCACAGTTGTTCTAACTACTGTGCTACTATGATATTCTTCTCCACCATTGTTTAGTCAGTGTACTATGTTATAACTTTCTTCAACACGCTACCAGTGTGAAGTTTTCATCTTGTATGATGACATGGCTGATGACAAAGATTCATGTTAGACCACTATACATAATGACAATCTCCATAATCAACATAAATGCAGAAAATTACATGCTGTGGATGAATTCTATCAAAATCACCCTAGAGTCTATAGACAGGGTAGAATTCATTAAAAAACATGTTGATGATACCCCTGAATGGAAGTGGGAAAATACCCAAGTAAAATCCTGGCTATAGAACATCATGGAACCCTCTATTGCTTACAAGTACATGTTTATAAAACTGCAAAGAAACTATGTGATGTTTTCTGTCACTACTACAAATAGGAAAAGAACGATTTGAGGCTTTATAAATTTTAGGACATATTGTTTGGTGAAAATTAGGGTGATAGAACCCTTGATGAATACTTTGATTCTATCATCAGCTTGTCTCAACAACTTGAGTATTTTCAACCTGTCTCTTTTATTGATCAAACCAAAGAGAGGGTCAACCTTGTCACAGTCATGTTTCTCATTTGCCTTCCTCCACATGATGCTCTAGTCGACAACATTATCTTGGGCAGTGACACATTTCCCACTCTAGAAGATGTATCTCTCATCTCTAGTAGTTTGATGTCCTCCACTTGACCTCTACTCCACAATCTTCACAACTTCCAACTGCTTCTATTTCCAATGGTCAAGGAAGTATATATGTGGCACAACCCTCCTAGGACACAATCTATGTTTTGCAAAAAGTTAGACCATCTGGAGGAAAAATGTTATCAAAAGAACGACCATACCTTCAGATGCAATTGTAACACTAGGACTTCATGTTATAACCTCAATTTTTCTTGTATTTCTATGCAATTTATCTATGAAAAAGGGCTTGTCTGGAAATTTGTATCCATTATTTTATAAATGGATCTCTTTGCAAATTTTCCTTGTATAAAGGATTTTTCGGTTTTCCTATTTTATTTAAACCACTAAAGGATAAAAGGGAAAAGAATGAGAGGAAAACCCCACAATAAAAAAAGGGTAAAAGAAAATGAATATTAGTTTCATATGTTTAAAAATAATGTGGAATTCTCTAAAAAGTGGCATAGATGGCCACAATAGGATGGTTTTTGGATTCACATGCTTCCTAATAAAAAAGAAAATTTGAAATAATGAAAATAGAAGAAAGAGAAAATATGTGTTTTAAATACATAAAATATACCTTAAAAGTTGATGACTTGCATATTAAGAAAAGATGATTTTCCTTTCGAATTTTGGCCCAATCTCTGCACATGCTTAGATAAAGTCATTATGGACTTTCCATTAGAATTTGGGATAATGAAAGAGAAAGGGAAGAAGGAATACTCTCGATTTCATGAATAATTAGATAATAAATCATTACGTATTCATGTTCCATATTTTATAGCTTTTGTGTGTCAACCATATGAAGTGGACAATTAAATTAGAAATATGGGTGTTCCGACATTGGCAATATATTGAATGTGTACTTTTTTATAACTAAGTGTATAACCACTTTCTTATGTTCTTTACCATAACCATGAGATCATGTACAAGGCAGGGATGTATTACTTTTAGAAAGCTATTAATGAAAAAGAAGAGAATAGACCAAAGAGGCAGGGCTAGTGTAAGGGTTCATGAATATATATGTACAACAACTAGGACTTGTTCTTCTTGTTGAACTCTTCTCCTTCTCCATTGTCTTCTTCCTTCTAACCCCTAGGGTTTTATCTAGAGCTTGTGTTAGGGATTGCATGATCCCTCAATTGATGGGGTAGTTCCTAGCCTTCATAGTCATGAAAGATCCTGGCCATGATACTCTCCCCCATGCAGACTACACACCATCTCTTCTACCTTCAACATATTCAGTAGTACCAACCAAGATGTGGAGGCTTTAAGCACTAGCCTATGAGTCGAATAGGGCGGTGCTCATTAAGGTTTGACTTCTCATGAGTTGAGCATGATAGACGATGATCCTTCCTATACTCTTTGTTCCTGATAGTTTAAGAGAGAGATGTGACCCTAGACCACAAATAGGGGTGTTTGGCACCCAGGGATGGCACAAACACTCTGTGAGAACTTCTTGAGACTTCCCAGACCTTCTAGGTGAGCAAGACAATGGTTGTTCCTCCAATCATGTGCACGAATTGAAGCAAAATATCTTACAACCACCTATGATGACACTAGATTGAGAAGATGCATGCCTTGAGTCTGAGAAGACCTAACAAAGGTGCTAGGACCTTGATCGGCCATCCAACTCCCAGGGACATAAGGAGGAATGTCGGGAGGATGGGCTTCTACAACATCAGGGTGTTTAGCACGCCCTAGCGCAAGGTAGGAGAGAGGATTAGCAATCACATGACTATATTGACCCTCTTTACACGTTCATGAGTCGAGGGTTGTCGGGTCTTTTCACCCAATTTTATGTCGGCCAAGAAAAAGGTTAGCAAAAATTGGAATTTGCTGACGTGGCTTAACTTGATTTGTTGAATTATGTTTAATTTTCCAAAAATCCTAGTTTTAGTAGGATAAGTGTATGAAGACAAATAATGTATGTATTTTGCTCAAAAAATACAAGGAATCCAATAAAAAATATAATCAAGACTAGAATATGTTTCGAGTTAGAAAAGTATCTAAATTTGGAGTCTTTAATGCTTTCAATGTATCAAAACCCTAATTTATTATTATCGATGAATCTAATGAACTTAGCTGATGTTATTAATCAAAGATTGATCTAATTACACAAAAAGGATAACCTAGATCTGATTTGAGAGTAACGACCCATTATTTGGATAAATAGGGTTTCATTGAGTTGAAAAGTACAGTTAATGATGAATTAGGATTCGTCAATCCAAAAGAACATAAAAGTGCCAAATATCTATCTCTCGATCTCACTAACCCTTATATGTCTTAAAAAGGATTAAAGGTTGGGACATTGGTATAAAAGACATCTTTTGGATTACAATCAGGTGCATGACACCCATAGTAGGGTTTGTGAACCAAGAGAGTGTAAAAGGCAATAAAGGAACTAATGAGGATTTAAGGATAATGAAATCATAAAATGGACTCAATAACTTAACTTGGTACCTAAGTCAGTCCTGTTGGTGGATTTTGGAATCATGTAGTGACACATGGGTGTTATGCCTTAAATTTCAGGTTGACTTGCTTGGTTGCTTATGTGGTTATTCTTGATTATTCTTATTTGGACTTAAAGTGCTCCTGAGACAGGTATGTGGTTACACTTAAGAAATTTTGTTGTAGTTTCACATGGTTTCTCAAATATTTTTATCGCATGGTTTGAAGATATATGCATGCTTTTTTATTTCATTCCATGCAAACTTTAAAGTGATTATGACTATCAGATTGTATATGAACATGACTAGCCCAAATCTAGGCCACCTCTAGATATATGGAAAGGCCATCCACTTCGATAGGGGAAGGCATATTTTGGTACGAGCCTAGATAGGTGGTACAAGAAAAGTCACCCTCCTAGATAGGGGGAGACATGGTGAATTTATCTGCATGGATAGGGGAAGATAATGAATACTCCAGTATGAGGCCCTGAGGGGTTATGACAGAGGGTGGAGAAACCTAGATTGGGTAGTCATGATGAAAATGTTAAATTCTTTTTGTTAAACAATAATTGTTGAATTATGTTGTTACATTGCTTTTGAGATTTTGTTTCCTCCATATACCAGTATGACCTATCATACCGATCAATGTTTTGATTGTCGGTGCTTTTAGGTTAACCTTGCTGGAAATTGCATATTTAAGGAAAGAAGACATTGAAATCAAACAAATGAAGTAAGGACTGCAGGATATAGATAGATGTTTTATTTCATGATAAAATCCAAGAACCCATATTTTGCAAAAAATTTTGAAAATGTTTTGTTTAACATGTACCAAGTTTAGTTAGTATATTGGAATTTGTTAATTATTTTTTATTATGTGTAAAACCATTTGATCATGTTTTTGGGATAACGACTCTAGTTTCTTGGCCTTCCTTAATTGGGGGTTTCTGGGGAATGGGGTTGTTACATTTGGTATTATAGCCTGGTTTTCCATATAATCTCTAATAATTATTAAACTTTGCAAATTGTTTAGAGCCCAAAGGGAGTTATTAGATAATTTTCCAAAGATGGAGGTATCTAGAAAAGAATCACGATCTGGGGGCTGGCAACATTTTCCTCTTTCCCTCTAGTCGATTTATGAGGACTCTCAAAATTTGTGTGACTGCCTGGCCAAAATCTGAGGATTTGACTCGAAATGAGATACCTCTAGGATTTGATATCTACTTTCTTCCCTTCTTTATGTTCTTTCACTAGACAAATTTTAAGTGCTTAAGTTTCTCTCTCCCTCCACCTCCTCCTGAGTTTTGGGGTTAAGAGTGTTAGGGATTAAGGCATCCTTTACCAAATAATAAAAGTGGACATAATGATAAAGACAACATGTTTGATGGGTTCTCCCCTATAAAGGTAAACCGTAGATGGACTAAGGCTGGTAAGGGAAAACAACCTCTATGGGTCAAGGGAATCACAAACCTAAGGTGCAGGTTGTAAACCCTAACCTCAACCCAAAACCTTAAGCAACGGATAAAGAAAGAGAGAACCCAACAAGTTGGATACCTTAGGTTGTCCATGCATGCAAGTATGTAGGTTAGGCATGAATGATATACATGGGGACTAGGTATGCAAGGGAAATATAGATAATAAGTGGTTGCATGACCCCTAGTGCAACTTTTGGTTTTGTTCATCCCTAAAAAGGAGAAAAGATATATGAGAGAAATAGCACCCTAAATTGGAAGTTTAGTTTTGAACAAAAGTCTAAACTCCTCGAGGTATGAACCCTAATAAAAGTGTATTCCTACACAGATATGAGTAGGAGGTAGAGATGTACCTATGTGGAAGTGAGAAACATCTAGTGTAACACCTAGGCCCACTGCCCAAGGCTCTAGTAGAGTTTTAGGAATGACGACTGGCCCCACAGACCACCACTAGCCTTAACTGAGCACTTAAATCTCACTCACGCGCAAGCCAGGATCAACTTCTTGATTGGTCACCCATCCCAGTACTACTCCAAGTTGAGCACGCTTAACTATAGAGTTCTTTAGTAATGGGTTACCGGAAAGGGAGGTGCACCTTGGTGATATGGGCAGTCTAATAATTCCCTTCAAGATCATGTTATCCGAGGCCTGAAATCTTGGGATGTTACAATCTCCCCCACTTGAACTCTTGACGTCCTCGTCAAGGCTCAACTATATGGCCTCATAATATTTCCCCATTTCAGTGCAGACCCAACATGGCCCTTGGACACCCAGTTCCCGATCACAGAATAGTAGAGCAAGGGTGGCTACATCACCATGGATAGCCCTTTCCTATGTGCCTGGACCATACGGCTCAAGACTGGCATGCCACATGCCCATGTGGGCTCCACCTACTGGAGGGGAATTGGCTCTGATACCATTTGTAACACCCGAGCCCACTGCCCATGGCTCTAGTAGAGTTTTAGGAATGACGACTGGCCCCACATACCACCACTAGCCTTAACTATGCACTTTAATCTCACTCACACGCAAGCCAAGATCAACTTCCCAAATGGTCACCCACCCTAGTACTACTCCAAGCTGAGCACACTTAACTATGGAGTTCTTCAGTAATGGGCTCCCAGAAAAGGAGGTGCACCTTGGTGATATGGGAAGTCAAATTATTCCTTTTAAGATCATGTTATCCGTGGCCTAAAATCCTGGGACGTTACATCTAGACTGGCAATAGGAATTGTTCTAAGTCAGAGGGGTAATGCCTATTGGATTGGATTATGAGATAGGCATACTAGAATGAATGATTGAGGGGCTTCATGTTATGTAATGAGATAATATGGTTTATGATGACTTCGGTTGGACATAAGATTTGATAGTATGCTTCATCATATAAGGTAAGTTTGGTGAGAATAAGACGTGAATCTATAGGAACCTCAACCCTGTCTATGAAGAGGGAACCTCAAATGCTAGGGTCAACTATAAGGTTAGCTCAGGAGAGAGAGTGAGACCCAGAAGGAGAAGGTTGGGAACCTAGACTCCAAGACATTAGGAATTATGTGAAATATTTGTATGATGTGCCCTAGACTAGACTACCATGAGTGAATGAGTTGAGTTGCTTCATGCATGATCCCTAGAGGGTTTTTGTACCTTAGATGTCCTTTAAAGGACCAAACCCTATAGATAGAGGAGGATGATTCATATATAGATGTTGAAATTATATGAGTGCCTACCATCCAAGTAAGGGAAAGAGGGTCCCAAGATCCTAGAGAGATATGGAATAGTAACATGTTGTGAAGCCTCATACCCAGATTAGTATTTCTTGGTGTAGGACTCAGAGGATTGGTTACATAAAAGAGAAAGTGGGGAAGAAAATGTCATACCATGTTTTGGTTCGCTACGAGCTTGAGTGGCTGAGTCATGCAGTTTAGACGACCAATGCTATATAGGATAACCCAAGGTTCTAGACCAAAGAGGGAAGTGGTGATATCTAGTGTGTATAGTAACTACAAAGTTGAGCGTGTTCATAGAGATTAAGCATGGTACCCCCTTAAGTTTTGGGTTTAAGGGAACCCCTCTTGGACTATGATATATGTTTGATGAGACACTCATACACGTTAGTATAGCACTACTATACTCTCTTAGGTACATTTGAAACTGGTCCAACCTTGAGAGATAATGAATAAGATCTCTACTTGTTGTTGGTTAGCCACGTGCATGAAGAATGAGAAAGGAAAGTGACCAGATAACTTCAGGATAAACATTCAATAAGGGACACAACTTAGCATGAGGAAGTGAATATAGAATAATGATTGTAGAAATATTGAACATGGATACAGTTGACTCAGGGATACATGGTGAATAAGTTTACCCTCTTCCAAGTACACTTTATATATATTTAGGATTACTATGGAACAGATCAAGTAATGTACTTGGCACTTGACATTAGATAGTGTTCCTAAAGACCTGAACACAATAAATGTAATGCATCAGCCTTATTCAATTCGTGATAGTAAAGTACTATAGTGATCCAACCCTTGAGTGATTGGATAACTCCCAAAAAATGGTGCATTATTCACATGCCTTAGTACAAGATTGTTTATGTTGGTTTCTAATGAATGATAGTGTTGTCTTGTCATATGGTAGGACCTTCCCTAGTGAGGGGACACCACAAATCAGTTCAAGAATGCACTTAAAAACTTGAGAGATTAAGTGCAGGAAGCATAAAAGCACATAATCTGAGTATGATTCTTGGAATCCATGTATGACCATCTCTAAGGGACATGAAGAAAAGTCACTGTGGAAGTGACTGATAATGGGACCAGGCCCAGATGGGTAGATTGCCATGGTCCCAATAAAGGGGTGTTAAGAAAACTATGGGTACCCTAAGAGATGAAGGAATCCATGTGAGAGAATTATAGAAGACATGATGTGCTAGGATATTTCAGAGAAGCCTCACTACTACAGAAATAGCATTCAGTGTTGCTTTTCTGGGCGTCAGTTATTAAGGAAAACCGACGCCTAACATATAAGGCATCGGTTGTTTAATAAAACCGACGTCTATATTCGAAGACCAGCCAGACACGGGTACCGCTTTGTATTAAGTGTCGGTTTTTTATAAAAAACCAACGCTTAAAGTCGCCCACGAAATCCATTTTTCGATAAAAAAAATAGTGTCATTTTCAGCGTCGGTTATATACCTAGAAAACCGACGCCTATTTGCGATGAAAATTTGCGCGGACAATGTCACTTTCAGCATCAGTTATCCTTGTCTAACCGACGCTGAAGGTGGTTCCCGCCAAAAATTTCCATGAAAATATCGTCCAATTGGACGTCGGTTGTTTCAACCAACCGACACTAAAGATGTTTAGGCATTGGTTGTTGTAAAAAACCGACGCTATTTGGTAACTCATAACCCCCCGCGATCGCCCGACTCTTCCCCTTTCTTCTGTTTCATTGCTACTCTATTGCGGCGATTTTCCCTGTTGCGGCGACTTTCCGGCGCTTCTCTGCTGCTGCTGCTCTCCGGCGCCCCATCTCCGGCGTCCTTCTTCTCCGGCACCCTTCTTCTCCGCCGCCCCTGCTGCTGCTGTTGTCCGCTCGTCGCCGCCGGTCGTTGCCCACCGCCCCTGCTCTCCTCTAGTCGTCGCCGCCAGTAGAAGCAGCTACGGTGCTGTCGTCGTCACCTCCGCCCCCGCCGGTAGAAGCAGCTTTACTCGTGCTGTCCTCGTGCAAGGTAACCCACAAACCTTCACCACCTTTTTTGTCCTCTGCCTTGCTTTTCTCTGCCACCGCCGACCTAGAACTCACCCAGGCAGCGCCTAAGTAGGTGCCAGGGCACGCCTAGGGTCCCAAGCCCAGGTGCCCTGCCTAGATAGGCCTCTGGGCGGATGCTTGGGCGGCGCCAGGGCACGTCTAGGCTGCACGTCTAGTGGATTTTTTTTTAAAAGTTATTTACTGATTGTGTTTATTTAATAATGTACTGATACATATGTGATATACCAATTTTTTGGTAAACATGAAGGAGCCTATGGGCAGGTTAGGATAATAGAAATTTTGTAGGATAGGTGTGATGCAATTTGGGTTTCTTGGATAAGGAATTGTGGTGGAAATTGGTAAAATGGTAGAATGTGTTGCAACTAGAGGTTATGCTCCTACATTTTTCCAACAACAACATTCTACATAGGTGGTCCTCAGTAGAACATACATTAATTGGATATCCACCATGGATGATAGCCTTCCAAATGTGAGAAATTGTTAGTTTAGTTTATGAGTAATACATAATATTGTAAATACTAGGACCTTTTCTCAATGAACTCATAAGGTCAAAACTATAGCATAAAAAATAACTTACACATGGGAGGTTAGTTTTTGAAATTATCAAGAGATTTGGAGATATTAAAATACTACCTACTTCATAGATCATGCATCCATATATGACTCACCACAATCATCATGCTCCAATAAATGGAGAAGCAAGTATCTAGAGGAGGAATATATCACACAACTTCATACACATACTTTCCTAAAGATACTAAGACTTGTAGAGTTTGGATGACAATATCACATTCTAACACCTTCCAATCATCCATGATATATTCCCACTCATGGATGCACGTCTAGGCTGCACGTCTAGTGGATTTTTTTTTAAAAGTTATTTACTGATTGTGTTTATTTAATAATGTACTGATACATATGTGATATACCAATCTGATAGTCCATGATAGAACAAAACATAATGATGTTGACTGCAACTTTGTGTGTCATGCTATTCTTAATTAAGTGTATATTTACTTCATAATTGAATGTTTAAGTAAGTTATAGATATCTTGATGATGAACTGTAATGCACACATGTGACATGTTTGGAATGTAAATGATGAACTGTAATGCACACATGTTTAACTTATTTTATTGTTGAGTATATTGAGAATCCTAATCACCCTTCTTGCTTAATGATGAACTGTAATGCACACATGTGAATGCTTGGAATTTAAATGATGAACTTTTCCCTAAATTGCCAATCATGCTTTTAAAGACATCAATAATCACCCTAATTTGAAGAACTAGGATTTTAGGTATAAGAATGACAACACATTATTTGTTGGCCTAGAAACCCGTCCAAGATTTACTCATTAGGAGTAAATCTTGGATAGTCCCCGGTTTGGGACTGTTCTTGAACACCTAATCTCACTTAGGATGTAAGTGTATATTGTGTATTGAGTTTTTGAGAAAATTTTGGTAGCATTTCCCCGTTTGTTCTCTAAGTACATATGTACTTAGAGAACAGCGGGGAAATGCTGCCGAAATTTTTTTGAAAACCCAATACACATTATACACTTACTAGTGAGATTAGGTGTTTAAGGATGGGATAGGTGGTACACATTTATTATATATAAGAATGACATCACATGTGTTTGTTGGCCTAGAATGTGAACAATCATTGTTTTTATATTACTTGTACATTGATATAAATTAGAATGAACAATCACTAAATTATATACTGTTTGTATGGAGTCCGGCTTCATTGTAGATATCTATTATTGTGTTTGTTGGCCTAGAAACCCGTCCAAGATTTACTCATTAGGAGTAAATCTTGGATAGTCCCCGGTTTGGGACTGTTCTTGAACACCTAATCTCACTTAGGATGTAAGTGTATAATGTGTATTGAGTTTTCGAGAAAATTTTGATAGCATTTCCCCGTTTGTTCTCTAAGTACATATGTACTTAGAGAACAGCGGGGAAATGCTGCCGAAATTTTCTTGAAAACCCAATACACATTATACACTTACTAGTGAGATTAGGTGTTCAAGGATGGGATAGGTGGTACACATTTATTATATATAAGAATGACATCACGTGTTTGTTGGCATTTCCCCGTCTGTTCTCTAAGTACATATGTACTTAGAGAACAACGGGGAAATGATGCCTAATCTTTTCCTAATATATACTTGTTTCCTAATATATACTTGTTTTCTCTGATCATAGAATGGATAGATCATGGATGTCCATTCGTAATCGTTGCACCCCAGAGTTTATATCTGGTCTTGATCAGTTTATTAGATTTGCCGAGGAACATAGGAAAAAACCTACAGATAGGTTCTACTATCCATGTAGGCATTGCGGTAACAACTTGAAAGTCAACACTGGTGAGGAAATCAAAAGTCATGTCATGTGCAACGGGATTGTACAAGGCTATACAGAATGGCACTGGCATGGAGAGATTTCAAAATCGAAACCAGTAGATGTCGATAGCAGTGCTTGGGTGGAAGAAGAAATTCCCTCCGATGACGTAAATGTGAACGAACCAGTTCCAGCAGACATCGTTGATGCGATGCTGGATAGTTGTAGGGTAGAGCACACCGATCCACCTCCTATCTTTACAAACATTGTGCATGATGCTGAGATACTGTTATACACATGCTCTGCTAAGTTTACGAAGCTTAGCGCTGTGTTGAGATTGTATAAGTTGAAAGCTAACAATAGATGGAGCGACAAAAGCTTCACTTCATTGTTGACTTTGTTGAAAGAAATGCTTCCTAAAGGAAACGAGCTTCCAATCTCAACATACCAGGTAAAGAAAATGTTGTGCCCAATGGGAATGGAGGCCAAGAAGATACACGCATGCCCAAATGATTGTGTATTATTTCAAAAGGACTTTGTAGATTTGAAAGATTGTCCAAAATGTGGTGCGTCACGGTATAAATTGACGACTTCGGGGGAGTCCAAAACTGGTTCTCCTGCCAAGGTGTTGTGGTATCTACCTATAATATCACGGTTTCAAAAATTGTTTGCAAATCCGAAAGATGCGAAGAATTTGAGGTGGCATGCAGATGTTAAGAAAAATAATGATGGGATCCTACGACATGCGTCTGATTCCCCACAGTGGAAGAAGATTGATCTATTGTACCCTAAATTTGGTGAAGAAGATAGGAATCTAAGACTTGGGCTTTGTACAGATGGGATGAATCCGTACGGGACATTGAACAACCAACATAGCACTTGGCCAGTCATGCTTGTTATATACAATCTTCCTCCCTGGATGTGTATGAAAAATAAGTACGTTATGTTGTCATTGTTGATATCGGGCCCTAAACAACCCGGAAATGATATCGATGTTTATCTTGAACCTTTGATTGATGACTTAAAGAAACTTTGGGCTGAAGGTGTGATGACCTATGATGCTTCAGCAAGAGAGACATTTCGTTTGCACGCTATGTTGTTTTGCACTATTAATGACTTTCCAGCATATGGGAATTTGTCTGGATATAGTGTCAAAGGAGCTAAAGCGTGTCCTATATGTGAAGAAAACACTGATTCAATAAGGCTAAAACATGGCGGCAAGACTGTATATCTTGGTCATCGAAGGTTTCTTTCAAAATTCCATCCGTATCGTAGGAAGTGCAAAGCATTCAATGGATGGAATGATGAATGGAGTGCACCTAAACCTATACCAGGGGATGTTGTTTATGAAAGAGTAAAAGACATTGTCAATGAATTTGGTAAGAAATCACAATGTAGTATGGCCACACGGAGTGACAATTCTTCATTCAAGAAGAAGTCAATATTTTGGGATCTTCCTTATTGGAGTTCTTTGACAGTCAGGCATTGTATCGATGTAATGCACGTTGAGAAAAATGTCTGTGATAGCATCATTGGTACTCTATTAAATATACCAGGTAAGACTAAAGATGGGATAAAATCCAGACTGGACCTACGTGAAATGGGAATAAGGTCAGAATTAACAGAATTACGTGAAATGGGTAATAAAAGAACATACTTACCTCCCGCTTGTTACACGTTGTCTAGAAAGGAGAAGAAAACTTTTTGTGAATGCTTGGTAAATGTTAAGGTGCCACATGGTTACTCATCCAACATCCGTAGATTGGTATCAATGAAAGATCTGAAGTTGATAGGTCTTAAATCTCATGATTGTCACACTCTAATGCAACAAATATTGCCCGTGGCAATTCGATCTATATTGCCGAAGCATGTAAGGTTTGCAATTACCAGACTTTGTTTCTTTTTCAACAGTCTATGCAGCAAAGTTATTGACCCTGATACTCTCGATAATTTGCAAAGAGAAGTGGTTGTTACCCTATGTCAGCTTGAGATGTATTTCCCTCCTTCGTTCTTTGATATCATGGTACATCTTGTTGTCCACTTGACTAGGGAAGTGAAAATGTTGGGACCAGTTTTCTTGCATTGGATGTATCCCTTTGAACGATACATGAGCGTTTTTAAAGGTGATGTTCGAAACCGTTATCGGCCTGAAGGGAGTATTATTGATGGTTATGTGGCGAGAGAGGTTATGGATTTTTGCAATGACTTTTTTAGTGGTAATGACACTCCTGATAATGACAAGAATATTGAGGAGGGCAAAGGAATTTTGGGATCACGGGTGAAAGTAATCAGCCGTGAGCAGTTGGAACAAGCTCACTTGTATATTTTACACAATATGGACGAAGTGAGTGTTTATATCGAGGAACATACCAATTTCATCAAGAGACAACATCCTCGAGCAAGTTCAATGTGGCTTGCTAGAGAGCATAATAAGACTTTTACTAAGTGGTTTGAAGATAAAGTCTTACATCAACTATCTCAAACACCAAATGATATTACAGAAACTATCAAATGCCTCGCCTTTAAACCAAAACCGAATGTTATGTCTTATGAAGGGTTTGACATTAATGGATTCACATATTACACAAAGTGCCAAGATGATAAGAGTGTCGTCCAAAATAGTGGGGTCACTCTTCAAGCGTCGACTATGTACTTTGCAAGTGCAAAGGATAAGAGTCCACATGAAGCTAAAATGTCATATTACGGTGTCATTGAGGACATTTGGGAGTTTGACTACATAGATTTCAAAATTCCGCTCTTTAAATGTAATTGGGTTGATAACACCAAAGGAGTTATAGTGGATGAATTGGGTTTCACTTTGGTGAACTTTGAAAAGATTGGCGAGAAGGGTGAACCATTCATATTGGCATCACAGGCGAAACAAATATTCTATATCGATGATCATGCAAATGATAAATGGTCGGTTGTTCTTCATGGTAAAAGACAGTTCATTGAAGATCCTATAGATGAAGAAGAGTACTATGATAAGTATGATGACTCCAGTCCATTCTCAGTTGGGTTGCCAACTCCACAAAATATTGAAGCTAATGATGACTTATATGTGCGCGGAGATCACAATGAAGGATTGTTAATTGATAAAAGATCACAATTTTAGAGACATGTATGTTTATACAAATGCTAAATGTTTGCCTTTTTCTAGTTAATACAAATGCTAAATGTTTGACTTTTTCTAGTTAATACAAATGCTAAATGTTTGCCTTTTTCTAGTTAATAGAAATGTTAAATGTCTGCCTTTTTAATGACATTTTCAGATGGCTGACCATGATGAGCATGATGTCCATGATGAGCATGAAGTCCATGATGAGCATGCTGTCCATGACGAGCATGAAGTCCATGATGAGCATGCTGTCCATGACGAGCATGGCGAGGATACTAATGTAAGTTCTAAAAACATATCCTGTATTTCTATAAAATTCATTATCTTCTAGTTATGTCATATATCCTATATTTCTATATTGGGCTAATTTAGTGTGTTTTATTTTTGTCAAATTTTAGGTTGATGCACCTGTACCCACTGAAGCACTGGAGCAACTTGATGCGCAACACCAAACACTTAACAAGAAAAGGGGCATCACTCTGTTGAAGAAGTTATTAGCGCTAAGTGGTAGTGGATCCAAATTGGTGGTGGAGTTTGATAATGGAGGAAATCCAATTGGAGTGAACCGCAATAATTTTGTGAACTATCTTGGGTGTACCACTCAGAGCCATTGTGGTGTTAAGTATGACAATTGGCATAAAGTTCCTCAAGGGAAAAAAGACTTGATATGGAAGGATTTATGCGTGAGTTATTATTATTTGCAATTCTATTTTGTAGATTACAAATTCTATTATTTGCAATTCTATTTTGGATACTAGTTAATAACATTTCTATTTTACAAAATCTGTTTGCATTGGATGAGAAATTGCATCGTAAAAATGTGATGCAACGCGTTGGAAAGATGCTTAGGAATTATAGGACAAATCTGAACAGAGAATACATAAAAGAGGGTGATAAGAAGAAGAAGTCAGCCCTTGAACAATGGAACTTCTTGGACAAAGAAGATTGGGACAATTTTGTTGCTTCAAGAAAATCTGAAGAATTCAAGGTATTAGGCGTCACTCCTAATTTAATTAATATACATTGTATTCACCTATTCAAGATTAGCATTTAGTGCTACTAACCAAATCATTAATGTGCATACTAACTAGGCCCTCAGTGACGCACAAAAAGCAAGATGTGCACTGAATGTGCATGACCACACTATGGGTCCAAAAGGCTATGCAAGCGTTCGCCAAAGACTACAGGCGGAGTCTGCGGCTACTCAGGAGTCTGCTCCTACTCAGGAGTCTGCCACACCCATGCCTCACCATGATATCTGGATAGCTGGCAGGCAAAACAAGAAGGGTGAAATAAAGAAGCCTGTAACTGCTGAGGCGGCTGCAAAAATGGTAAAATAACACTCTTAGAGAAATCGTTTGAATATTGATTATTTGTGGTGTTAACTTACCAATTTCTGTTTATGGTGATTAGCGGGAGCTGCACAAGCAGAGGAAATAAGGCACGTTCATCCCTCAGGGCACAAGGGATGAATTGACAGTTGCTCTGGGTAACCCAGAGCATCCTGGACGTGTTAGAGGTGCCGGCGCTGGTGTTGGCATCAAAGCATTCTTTGCGCCATCCCAGCACAAACCCAGAGCGGGACTTTCTCAAGAAGAGGTAACCTATTCTTTTTTTAGAATGTTACTGCAAAAGGAAATTCATTAATAAGAAGCTAATGTTTCTTTTATCCATGTATAGGAGAATAAGAGAGTTGAGGATTTAGTTGCTAAGAAGGTCAACGATGTAGTTGCTGAGAAGGTCAAGGAAGAATTGCTGCGGTGGCAGGCATCTCAGGCTTCCAATACGCCTATGGCGACCCACTCTTCTCCTGATGCACAGACTGCGAGTAATCCTGGAGACCCATCGCCTAGCACGTCTGCTGTAAGTATTGTTTATGACATTGTAGTTAGTCTTTTCAAGTTGTTATGTTTTCAAGATGATATGTATATATGTATAATATTCTTTACGTAAATTTGTAGGCATTGAAGCCATGCCGCTTAAGAATGCAAGACTACGTTGTTGCAGAGGCGCAGGCTTACCCGTCCCTTCCTGGGGCAATGTTTCACGGGACTCCAATGCCACAGGGCTACGTTCGTGTGAGCCCGATACGTGTGTTACCTGATTGGAGAGAAGCTACATTGCCATATCCCCACCCGGATATTGATAGACTTGCTGATGCAGAAGGCGGGGTGATATTGTGGCCCAAAGCAGATGTTGTCTACATGACTGAAATTGTAAGATAAATTTACATTGATTTAGACTGTTAGTGTGTATATATGATGTCAACTGATCTGAAATTATATGTACAGGTTAAAAAGAAGACACCAGGAGCACCTAGGCCTCCACTTCCACTTCCCGCATTACCCGATTGGGTTCCAACTGACCTAACATACCCGTTAGGTCCTGCTTGTAGAGGAATGGCATGTTGGCTACGGGCACATAATGTACATTGCCCTATAATTATTTCTTTAGATGCAGATTATGCAGGTCAATCATACGATAGCTCTTTATTTATACAAGATATTATTGAGCTGTTTATGTATGATTGGCTGAATACATCAATGATAGAGACATGGATAAGGTGAGATCTTGTTTATACATCCATATACCTTGTGTAAGATCTGGTGATCTGGTTTCTTATATATTAATGCATACGCCTATATGTTTTGCAGCTACTTAGTCGAAGATCATTGCAAACAATTTGCATTTGATCATTTGGGATTTTTGATTCCATCATTGATTAGTTTGGTAGCTAAAGACCCTGATAATGTTCAACAATACTGTATAGATGCTTTTACAATTTTTGGTCAGCAAAAGAAGACGATAATAATAGCTCCATTCAATGTCAAGTAAGTTTACTTTATTTATAATTTGGACTTAAGAAAATTCCATTTTTATTTTGCATTTTGAGTTATTAATTGTTAACTTCTTACCTCTAGCGGTAGACATTGGGAGTTACTAGTTATTGTCCCCGGGACATTCACTGTTTATTATCTAGATCCTGCGGGGAGTACATTGAACCCTAAAATTGGACACGTAATGAGAATCACTACTACAGAAACGGCCTTTGGCGTCGGTCGTTTAACCCCATTTGGCGTCGGTTTCCGACCGACGCCTATGTGGGCGCCGCTAAAGGTCGAACACTTCGGCGTCGGTTTTTTAACCGACGCCTATTTAATCTATAGGCGTCGGTCGTTTAGTAGAGAACCGACGCCAAAAGGGTTCGCGCCACAGAAAACGGCATCATCTAGGGCACTTTCTGCGTCGGTGTTTTAGTAAATAACCGACGCCACTATGGAATATAGCGTCGGTCTTTTAGTAGATGACCGACGCATAAAGTGCCCTAGATGACGCCATTTTTTGTGGCGCGAACACTTTTGGCGTCGGTTATATACTAAACGACCGACGCCTATATGTTAAATAGGCGTCGGTTTGATATGAATATCCGACGCCATTTCCAGGACTGCTTTGGCCACATCAGGCGTCGGTTTATTGAAAAAACCGACGCTGTAGGTCTTTCCTGACGGTTTTCTATAAATAACCGACGCCTATTTATATTTTTTTTTTCATATCAGTTTGCAGGCCTGCTGTGGCTGGTCAGCAGGATGAGAACCTGCAGTTCAGTTTTCTGAACTGCAGGTTTACGACATCCATTGATATCAGCCTACAAACAGGCCGCAAACCTGCAAAAGTCACAAGCAAAATTCTACAAAAGTACATACATTCAGACATCAATTCAATTCTCACATTCACACACATATAGAAACATTCAAATACATGTATTAACATTCAGAAATATTCATTTACATAGTATCATTCATTATCGCTATCAACATCCCAATTATATCTTACAGTTGCCACTGCTTGTATGGCTTTTGCCCATTCTTCTCTTACTTCATTTAATGCTTCCATCGTATATGGAGCATGTATATTTTTTAAACGTTTACCTGTAGTGTTGTCAGTTTTAAACACCTGCAAAGAGAATGATGTATATATATAAGTAATAATATAAAAATAATATAAGATTGATATATTGCATACTAACTAATGAGAATATATATAATACCTCATGTATGGTATCGATGTCCAATGCGGCATATTTGATAATCATCTGCATAAATCGCATCACATAGTATGCGCATGCCCATCCATTGTCTTGTGTAGCACACTATAAATTGAAACATACAAAATAATACAACTAAGCACAATTCACATCAATAATATATATATTTGAGTCGGGAACTTACTTGTACGTTCTGCCAATTTATTGGCTGGTTCTTTTTCCTTGGGACCGTTCCTCCAGCCTTTTTGAATGCATCTAAACCCCTACATGTTAATATAACACAATAAATTGCATAAGTAAATAGTAATGTAATAAAAGATGTTAACGGATATAAAAATGAAATATTTCTCACCAGAATAATGGCATTCTCATTACGTGTCCAATTTTAGTGTTCAATGTACTCCCCGCAGGATCTAGATAATAAACAGTGAATGTCCCGGGGACAATAACTAGTAACTCCCAATGTCTACCGCTAGAAGTAAGAAGTTAACAATTAATAACTCAAAATGCAAAATAAAAATGGAATTTTCTTAAGTCCAAATTATAAATAAAGTAAACTTACTTGACATTGAATGGAGCTATTATTATCGTCTTCTTTTGCTGACCAAAAATTGTAAAAGCATCTATACAGTATTGTTGAACATTATCAGGGTCTTTAGCTACCAAACTAATCAATGATGGAATCAAAAATCCCACATGATCAAATGCAAATTGTTTGCAATGATCTTCGACTAGGTAGCTGCAAAACATATAGGCGTATGCATTAATATATAAGAAACCAGATCACCGGATCTTACACAAGGTATATGGATGTATAAACAAGATCTCACCTTATCCATGTCTCTATCATTGATGTATTCAGCCAATCATACATAAACAGCTCAATAATATCTTGTATAAATAAAGAGCTATCGTATGATTGACCTGCATAATCTGCATCTAAAGAAATAATTATAGGGCAATGTACATTATGTGCCCGTAGCCAACATGCCATTCCCCTACAAGCAGGACCTAACGGGTATGTTAGGTCAGTTGGAACCCAATCGGGTAATGCGGGAAGTGGAAGTGGAGGCCTAGGTGCTCCTGGTGTCTTCTTTTTAACCTGTACATATAATTTCAGATCAGTTGGCATCATATATATACATTAACAGTCTAAATCAATGTAAATTTATCTTACAATTTCAGTCGTGTAGACGACATCTGCTTTGGGCCACAATATCACCCCGCCTTCTGCATCAGCAAGTCTATCAATATCCGGGTGGGGATATGGCAATGTAGCTTCTCTCCAATCAGGTAACACACGTATCGGGCTCACACGAACGTAGCCCTGTGGCATTGGAGTCCCGTGAAACATTGCCCCAGGAAGGGACGGGTAAGCCTGCGCCTCTGCAACAACGTAGTCTTGCATTCTTAAGCGGCATGGCTTCAATGCCTACAAATTTACGTAAAGAATATTATACATATATACATATCATCTTGAAAACATAACAACTTGAAAAGACTAACTACAATGTCATAAACAATACTTACATCAGACGTGCTAGGCGATGGGTCTCCAGGATTACTCGCAGTCTGTGCATCAGGAGAAGAGTGGGTCGCCATAGGCGTATTGGAAGCCTGAGATGCCTGCCACCGCAGCAATTCTTCCTTGACCTTCTCAGCAACTACATCGTTGATCTTCTTAGCAACTAAATCCTCAACTCTCTTATTCTCCTATACATGGATAAAAGAAACATTAGCTTCTTATTAATGAATTTCCTTTTGTAGTAACATTCTAAAAAAAGAATAGGTTACCTCTTCTTGAGAAAGTCCCGCTCTGGGTTTGCGCTGGGATGGCCCAAAGAATGCTTTGATGCCAACACCAGCGCCGGCACCTCTAACACGTCCAGGATGCTCTGGGTTACCCAGAGCAACTGTCAATTCATCCCTTGTGCCCTGAGGGATGAACGTGCCTTGTTTCCTCTGCTCGTGCAGCTCCCGCTAATCACCATAAACAGAAATTGGTAAGTTAACACCACAAATAATCAATATTCAAACGATTTCTCTAAGAGTTGTATTTTACCATTTTTGCAGCCGCCTCAGCAGTTACAGGCTTCTTTATTTCACCCTTCTTGTTTTGCCTGCCAGCTATCCAGATATCATGGCGAGGCATGGGTGTGGCAGACTCCTGAGTAGGAGCAGACTCCTGAGTAGCCGCAGACTCCGCCTGTAGTCTTTGGCGAACGCTTGCATAGCCTTTTGGACCCATAGTGTGGTCATGCACATTCAGTGCACGCCTTGCTTTTTGTGCGTCACTGAGGGCCTAGTTAGTATGCACATTAATGATTTGGTTAGTAGCACTAAATGCTAATCTTGAAACAGGTGAATACAATGTATATTAATTAAATTAGGAGTGACACCTAATACCTTGAATTCTTCAGATTTTCTTGAAGCAACAAAATTGTCCCAATATTCTTTGTCCAAGAAGTTCCATTGTTCAAGGGCTGACTTCTTCTTCTTATCACCCTCTTTTATGTATTCTCTGTTCAGATTTGTCCTATAATTCCTAAGCATCTTTCCAGCGCGTTGCATCACATTTTTACGATGCAACTTCTCATCCAATGCAAACAGATTCTGTAAAATAGAAATGTTATTAACTAGTATCCAAAATAGAATTGCAAATAATAGAATTTGTAATCTACAAAATAGAATTGCAAATAATAATAACTCACGCATAAATCCTTCCATATCAAGTCTTTTTTCCCTTGAGGAACTTTATGCCAATTGTCATACTTAACACCACAATGGCTCCGAGTGGTACACCCAAGATAGTTCACAAAATTATTGCGGTTCACTCCAATTGGATTTCCTCCATTATCAAACTCCACCACCAATTTAGATCCACTACCACTTAGCGCTAATAACTTCTTCAACAGAGTGATGCCCCTTTTCTTGTTAAGTGTCTGGTGTTGCGCATCAAGTTGCTCCAGTGCTTCAGTGGGTACAGGTGCATCAACCTAAAATTTGACAAAAATAAAACACACTAACTTAGCCCAATATAGAAATATAGGATATATGACATAACTAGAAGATAATGAATTTTATAGAAATACAGGATATGTTTTTAGAACTTACATTAGTATCCTCGCCATGCTCGTCATGGACAGCATGCTCATCATGAACTTCATGCTCATCATGGACATCATGCTCATCATGGTCAGCCATCTGAAAATGTCATTAAAAAGGCAAACATTTAGCATTTCTATTAACTAGAAAAAGGCAAACATTTAGCATTTGTATAAACATACATGTCTCTAAAATTGTGATCTTTTATCAATTAACAATCCTTCATTGTGATCTCCGCGCACATATAAGTCATCATTAGCTTCAATATTTTGTGGAGTTGGCAACCCAACTGAGAATGGACTGGAGTCATCATACTTATCATAGTACTCTTCTTCATCTATAGGATCTTCAATGAACTGTCTTTTACCATGAAGAACAACCAACCATTTATCATTTGCAGGATCATCGATATAGAATATTTGTTTCGCCTGTGATGCCAATATGAATGGTTCACCCTTCTCGCCAATCTTTTCAAAGTTCACCAAAGTGAAACCCAATTCATCCACTATAACTCCTTTGGTGTTATCAACCCAATTACATTTAAAGAGCGGAATTTTGAAATCTATGTAGTCAAACTCCCAAATGTCCTCAATGACACCGTAATATGACATTTTAGCTTCACGTGGACTCTTATCCTTTGCACTTGCAAAGTACATAGTCGACGCTTGAAGAGTGACCCCACTATTTTGGACGACACTCTTATCATCTTGGCGCTTTGTGTAATATGTGAATCCATTAATGTCAAACCCTTCATAAGACATAACATTCGGTTTTGGTTTAAAGGCGAGGCATTTGATAGTTTCTGTAATATCATGTGGTGTTTGAGATAGTTGATGTAAGACTTTATCTTCAAACCACTTAGTAAAAGTCTTATTATGCTCTCTAGCAAGCCACATTGAACTTGCTCGAGGATGTTGTCTCTTTATGAAATTGGTATGTTCCTCGATATAAACACTCACTTCATCCATATTGTGTAAAATATACAAGTGAGCTTGTTCCAACTGCTCACGGCTGATTACTTTCACCCGTGATCCCAAAATTCCTTTGCCCTCCTCAATATTCTTGTCATTATCAGGAGTGTCATTACCACTGAGAAAGTCATTGCAAAAATCCATAACCTCTCTCGCCACATAACCTTCAATAATACTCCCTTCAGGCCGATAACGGTTTCGAACATCACCTTTAAAAACGCTCATGTATCGTTCAAAGGGATACATCCAATGCAAGAAAACTGGTCCCAACATTTTCACTTCCCTAGTCAAGTGGACAACAAGATGTACCATGATATCAAAGAACGAAGGAGGGAAATACATCTCAAGCTGACATAGGGTAACAACCACTTCTCTTTGCAAATTATCGAGAGTATCAGGGTCAATAACTTTGCTGCATAGACTGTTGAAAAAGAAACAAAGTCTGGTAATTGCAAACCTTACATGCTTCGGCAATATAGATCGAATTGCCACGGGCAATATTTGTTGCATTAGAGTGTGACAATCATGAGATTTAAGACCTATCAATTTCAGATCTTTCATTGATACCAATCTACGGATGTTGGATGAGTAACCATGTGGCACCTTAACATTTACCAAGCATTCACAAAAAGTTTTCTTCTCCTTTCTAGACAACGTGTAACAAGCGGGAGGTAAGTATGTTCTTTTATTACCCATTTCACGTAATTCTGTTAATTCTGACCTTATTCCCATTTCACGTAGGTCCAGTCTGGATTTTATCCCATCTTTAGTCTTACCTGGTATATTTAATAGAGTACCAATGATGCTATCACATAAATTTTTCTCAACGTGCATTACATCGATACAATGCCTGACTGTCAAAGAACTCCAATAAGGAAGATCCCAAAATATTGACTTCTTCTTGAATGAAGAATTGTCACTCCGTGTGGCCATACTACATTGTGATTTCTTACCAAATTCATTGACAATGTCTTTTACTCTTTCATAAACAACATCCCCTGGTATAGGTTTAGGTGCACTTCGTTCATCATTCCATCCATTGAATGCTTTGCGCTTCCTACGATACGGATGGAATTTTGAAAGAAACCTTCGATGACCAAGATATACAGTCTTGCCGCCATGTTTTAGTCTTATTGAATCAGTGTTTTCTTCACATATAGGACACGCTTTAGCTCCTTTGACACTATATCCAGACAAATTCCCATATGCTGGAAAGTCATTAATAGTGCAAAACAACATAGCGTGCAAACGAAATGTCTCTCTTGCTGAAGCATCATAGGTCATCACACCTTCAGCCCAAAGTTTCTTTAAGTCATCAATCAAAGGTTCAAGATAAACATCGATATCATTTCCGGGTTGTTTAGGACCCGATATCAACAATGACAACATAACGTACTTATTTTTCATACACATCCAGGGAGGAAGATTGTATATAACAAGCATGACTGGCCAAGTGCTATGTTGGCTGCTCAATGTCCCGTACGGATTCATCCCATCTGTACAAAGCCCAAGTCTTAGATTCCTATCTTCTTCACCAAATTTAGGGTACAATAGATCAATCTTCTTCCACTGTGGGGAATCAGACGCATGTCATAGGATCCCATCATTATTTTTCTTAACATCTGCATGCCACCTCAAATTCTTCGCATCTTTCGGATTTGCAAACAAGCGTTGAAACCGTGATATTATAGGTAGATACCACAACACCTTGGCAGGAGAACAAGTTTTGGACTCCCCCGAAGTCATCAATTTATACCGTGACGCACCACATTTTGGACAATCTTTCAAATCTACATAGTCCTTTTGAAATAATACACAATCATTCGGGCATGCGTGTATCTTCTTGGCCTCCATTCCCATTGGGCACAACATTTTCTTTACCTGGTATGTTGAGATTGGAAGCTCGTTTCCTTCAGGAAGCATTTCTTTCAACAAAGTCAACAATGAAGTGAAGCTTTTGTCGCTCCATCTATTGTTAGCTTTCAACTTATACAATCTCAAGACAGCGCTAAGCTTCGTAAACTTAGCACAACCTGTGTATAACGGTATCTCAGCATCATGCACAATGTTTGTAAAGATAGGAGGTGGATCGGTGTGCTCTACCCTACAACTATCCAGCATCGCATCAACGATGTCTGCTGGAACTGGTTCGTTCACATTTACGTCATCAGAGGCAATTTCTTCTTCCACCCAAGCACTGCTATCGACATCTACTGGTTTCGATTTTGAAATCTCTCCATGCCAGTGCCATTCTGTATAGCCTTGTACAATCCCGTTGCACATGACATGACTTTTGATTTCCTCACCAGTGTTGACTTTCAAGTTGTTACCGCAATGACTACATGGACAGTAGAACCTATCTGTAGGTTTTTTCCTATGTTCCTCGGCAAATCTAATAAACTGATCAAGACCAGATATAAACTCTGGGGTGCAACGATTACGAATGGACATCCATGATCTATCCATTCTATGATCAGAGAAAACAAGTATATATTAGGAAAAGATTAGGCAACATTTCCCTAGTATATAATAAATGTGTACCACCTATCCCATCCTTGGACACCTAATCTCACTAGTAAGTGTATAATGTGTATTGGGTTTTCGAGAAAATTTCGGCAGCATTTCCCCGCTGTTCTCTAAGTACATATGTACTTAGAGAACAAACGGGGAAATGCTACCAAAATTTTCTCGAAAACCCAATACACATTATACACTTACATCCTAAGTGAGATTAGGTGTTCAAGAACAGTCCCAAACCGGGGACTATCCAAGATTTACTCCTAATGAGTCAATCTTGGATGGGTTTCTAGGCCAACAATAATAGATATCTACAATGAAGCCGGATTCCATACAAACAGTATATAATTTAGTGATTGTTCATTCTAATTTATACCAATGTACAAGTAATATAAAAAACAATGATTGTTCACATTCTAGGCCAACAAACACATGTGATGTCATTCTTATATATAATAAATGTATACCACCTATCCCATCCTTGAACACCTAATCTCACTAGTAAGTGTATAATGTGTATTGGGTTTTCGAGAAAATTTCGGCAGCATTTCCCCGCTGTTCTCTAAGTACATATGTACTTAGAGAACAAACGGGGAAATGCTACCAAAATTTTCTCGAAAACCCAATACACATTATACACTTACATCCTAAGTGAGATTAGGTGTTCAAGAACAGTCCCAAACCGGGGACTATCCAAGATTTACTCCTAATGAGTCAATCTTGGACGGGTTTCTAGGCCAACAAACACATTTGATGTCATTCTTATATATAATAAATGTGTACCACCTATCCCATCCTTGAACACCTAATCTCACTAGTAAGTGTATAATGCGTAATTGGTTTTCAAGAAAATTTCGGCAGCATTTCCCCGCTGTTCTCTAAGTACATATGTACTTAGAGAACAAACAGGGAAATGCTACTGAAAGTTTCTCAAAAACCCAATACACATTATACACTTACATCCTAAGTGAGATTAGGTGTTCAAGAACAGTCCCAAACCGGGGACTATCCAAGATTTACTCCTAATGAGTAAATCTTGGACAGGTTTCTAGGCCAACAAATACATGTGTTGCATTCTTATATATAATAATTGTCTATAAACTACATGCAACATGGTTAATCCTAATCAACAGAGCATTATTAAATAATAAATCAAGAAATCAATAGTTTCAAACAAAAGGTCTAGGAATCTTTACTAGACATTATATGTATCCCTAATCATCATATTTAACATACTACATTATTATGAACATCCAGATCAGATTAAGATCATACTATGTTATAACATATTATCGAAGGAAACATATTCTTCATGTAGTGTTGATTCTAGAAGTCTAAGAAGGGAATCTGAGAATTTTAGATGCTTACAGTCTCTAAGGGATAGAAGTAAGGAATAATTTATACCTTTTCTAGTTAAGGATTTTGTAGATACTTGGACTAGTCCTAAATGAAGAAAGTTGTATCTTAGATTATTTTTTATCATGTTTAGATCTCTTTCAGATAGAAGTTGTATGCATTCCTATGAAGGTGTAACTCATATAGTTTTTTCAGTATCCTTAATGTAATAATTAGATATCAAATGAAAACTACCTTTTGAGTAAATGGTGGCGTAGGAAGGTCCAGTTTTGCATTGGAATGAATGGTGACATAGTAAGGGGCAATTTACATTTGGATAATCGATAGAAGTGAGTGACTAGAGGTGAATTAGGGTTTGTAATTAAAGGGTGTATAATTTTCTTAGGATTTAAAGGAGAATATCTACATAAAATTGCAATAAAAAACAACAACATGATGAATATGATTGAAGCAAAAATGAGCTGTGTAACTAGGTATAAAATCGTACCTGTAAGTAGCGAGCTCGTGGAGGAAGAAGAGGAGTAGCTCTGTCAGTAGCGAGCTCCATTAAGGAAGAAGAGCAGTGGAGGCGGCGACGATGAGCAGTGGAGGCGGCGATGTAGGCAGTGGAGGCGGCAGCGGCGTAGGGCAGTGGCAGCAGCGGCGGAGACGCGGGGGTCGTCAGGCGGAGAAGGAGCAGGAAGGCGACACCGGCAGCAGGGAGCGGCAGGCGGCGGTGGGCAGGAAGGCAGCGGAGAAGGAGCAGGCAGGCGGTGGCGACACCGGCAGCAGAAGGAGCAGGAAGCGGCGGCGGCGCACAAGCAACAGCAGCAGCGGAGGGTCGGGCGACGGTAGCGGAGGGTGGCGGGCAGCGGCGTCGGTGAGCAGCGGAGGGTCGGGCGATGAAGACGATGAAACAGGAAAGGGGACCTAAAGTCGATCGATCATGCGTCTAATAAGTTCGTAAAGGGCGTCGGGTATCTAACAAAGCCGACGCCTAAGGTCTTCAGCGTCGGTTCCTATTACAAAACCGACGTCCAATTAGATAAAATTTGCCCCAAATAAATTGGCGGGAACCACTATAGGCGTCGGTTATCTAAGGATAACCGACACCTAAGCTGTAAATTTTCGCGCAAATTTTCATCTTATATAGGCGTCGAGCTTTAGGTAAATAACCGATGCCGTATGTGACATATTTTTTTTGCTCGAAAATTGGATTTCGCGGCAGTTTTAGGCGTCGGTTTTTTACCAAAAAAACCGACGCTTAATACAAGCGGTACCCGTGTCTTGGCTACAGACGTCGGATGACCTAGATGACCGACGTTGAATGTTATAGGCGTCGGTTTTCCTAAATAACCGACGCCCAGAAAAGCGACACTGAATGTTGTTTCTGTAGTAGTGAATGCCATTATTCTGGTGAGAAATATTTCATTTTTATATCCGTTAACATCTTTTATTACATTACTATTTACTTATGCAATTTATTGTTTTATATTAACATGTAGGGGTTTAGATGCATTCAAAAAGGCTGGAGGAACGGTCCCAAGGAAAAAGAACCAGCCAATAAATTGGCAGAACGTACAAGTAAGTTCCCGACTCGAATATATATATTATTGATGTGAATTGTGCTTAGTTGTATTATTTTGTATGTTTCAATTTATAGTGTGCTACACAAGACAATGGTTGGGCATGCACATACTATGTGATGCGATTTATGCAGATGATTATCAAATATGCCGCATTGGACATCGATACCATACATGAGGTATTATATATAGTCTCATTAGTTAGTATGCAATATATCAATCTTATCTTATTTTTATATTATTACTTATATATATACATCATTCTCTTTGCAGGTGTTTAAAACTAACAACACTACAGGTAAACGCTTAAAAAATATACATGCTCCATATACGATGGAAGCATTAAATGAAGTAAGAGAAGAATGGGCAAAAGCCATACAAGCAGTGACAACTGTAAGATATAATTGGGATGTTGATAGCGATAATGAATGATACTTTGTAAATGAATATTTCTAAATGTTAATACATGTATTTGAATGTTTCTATATGTGTGAATGTGAGAATTGAATTTATGTCTGAATGTATGTACATGTATGTACTTGTGTGAAATTTTCTTTGTGACTTTTGCAGGTTTGCGGCCTGTTTGTAGGCTGATATCAATGGATGTCGTAAACCTGCAGTTCAGAAAACTGAACTGTAGGTTCTCATCCTGCTGACCAGCCACAGCAGGCCTGCAAACTGATATGAAAAATATATATATATAAATAGGCGTCGGTTATTTAATAAAAACCGTCAGCAAAGACATACAGCGTCGGTTATTTATTTATAACCGACGCCTGATGTGGCCAAAGCAGTCCTGGAAATGGCGTCGGATATTCGTATTGAACCGACGCCTATTTAAACAACAAAGCGTCGGTCGTTTGGTATATAACCGACGCCAAAAGGGTTCGTGCCACAGAAAACGGCGTCATCTAGGACACTTTATGCGTCGGTTATCAACTAAAAGACCGACGCTACATTGAATATAGGCGTCGGGTTTTTAGTAAATCACCGACGCAGAAAGTGCCCTAGATGACGCCGTTTTCTGTGGCGCGAACCCTTTTGGTGTCGGTTGTCTACTAAAAGACCGACGCCTATAGGTTAAATAGGCGTCGGTTAAAAAACCGACACCGAAATGTTCGACCTTTAGCGGCGCCCACATAGGCGTCGGTCGGAAACTGACGCCAAATGGGGTTAAAAGACCGACGCCAAATGGGGTTTCTGTAGTAGTGCCTCAAGCAAAATGTATGATTAAATAAAATAAAGTCATACCATCTCAATAGAACCCTAAGTCAATCCAAAGGTCTAGAAGGGTGATTAAATGTACATATGACCAATAGGATTAGGAGGTGATCATCCCTAACTACATAGGACCATAGGGTTAGGAGGTAACAACAATCTTTGCTTGAGGCCCATGGGTCAGGAGACTGGCCACTTCCATGATTTCATGAGGAGAAAGGGTAAATGAGGGGCACTCCTTATATGTATACGAACGAGATCGCTCCACAAGTGTTACAACCCCAATTTTGGGTTCTTTTGATGAGAAATGTAATTTCTCTTAATAAAGATAAATGAACAAATAATGATGTCTTTTGATTGAATGCATGAGTTTTGTTTATAATAGCCTTATTGATTTTTTTGTGGGCTTTATTGGCTATTGGGCCCAATAACAAGGAAAAGACAAAGGAAAGTCAATTATGAAAAGAATAATTAAGAAATGGAGAAAAGAAAGATGTAGAAATCTATAGAAGGCAAAGGAATATCCTCCAAGGATGGATTTTGTACCTTTTTGGTTCCTTGGATTCCAAGGAGTCCAAGTTGCAAAGATAATGCAACAAGAAAGAGAAAAGATCAATTAAATATTGCTTTACTAAGAAGGAAATATGAAATAATAATAATATTACAAGAAATGTGTGAAAATATGGATGATGGATCCATCTTGGAAAATATTCCATGTTCACATGGTTTCTAATAGAAAGAGGAATCACAATTAAGAAAATAAAGAATTATGAGAAACAAATTATGTTTAAATGAGTTTTATTAAACATTTACTTGCACGTGAAGAAACCATAAATTTCCTTTTGCGTTTAAGGCTCAAAATTGGAATAAAGTAAGATAATGCAAATCTAAAGATTTCCCTAAAATTTGGTTGAAAAACAATGCACGGATTCCAAGTTATGCAATTTACAAATAATCCTAAATTATGGACATTAATTGCATAGTAATCATGTGTCACGATTTATCTAGGATTAAATCCCGATTTTTTATTTTGGGCTCTCATCTACGATCGTTGGATCTATGATCCACGGCCTGGGATGAATCTCGGTCTCTCAAGGATCTGTGATAACAAAGTCCAGGCTGCAAATCTTTGATCAAAGATTATGCAAGTTTGAGAACATCTACGGAGCTTTGAACGAGTCCTTTGTCTTCGGGAATGTGTCCCACTCTTAACCAACTTAGATTTTTGGTGGTTTTGTTAATGTTTGAGGGAATCCCCAACCTCGTCGGACACCTGTGGCCACCCTATATATAGGGTAGTGTGCACAACAAAGCGAGCAACCCTACAGTTTACCCTCTCATAACCGCGGCACAGAGACGGTCGTCATGATGTTGCCAATTCAAGGAACTGACTCGACCTGAGACACTGTCGAGAAGCAGATAACATCGGAAGGGAACCACACCTCATAGGCGATGAAAGAGCAGTGCAAAGGAGGAATTGACCTCCCAGGAAAGTCTGTGAGGGGCAGGAAGACCTCCTGGACCGATCAGGTTGCTCACAGATGCATAGATGGCCGGAGTCAACCCTTGAGTTGACTCGGCTGGGCTGCTCACGAGCCAGCCCAAGGTAGAAGATAAACAATGGGTAAACGACCCCTTCACCCTCCCTCTTTTGTTGTTTAGGTAAGGGCATAATTGCCTTTTTCTTCTTTTCAATCACAAGTCAGGCGTGTGTTTATGGATCGTTGGATCCTGCGTGGTCCAGCGTTGAGCGACTAGGTTTTTTTTTATGAAACCGTAATAAATTAGAAAATCCAGAAAAGTGACTTTTCTTGCAAAAATCATATCTTTTACTAAAAAACTGGGATGAGAAAAGTTTTTACATGAAAATTGATCAGAAAAATATGAGGAACACGTTAAAAATAGTTTGATAACCTGATTTCTTTCCTATTTGCAAAAGTTTATAATTTCGATGAAAAAGGGTATTAATTTGTGGTTAGAAACCCTAATTGATGATAAAGGATAGATTTAATATTGCAAATAGGTTAATTAGAGCATGGTTAACTAGTTTAATGATAAAGATGAATATTAACATGTTTTGAAGATAAAATTGCAAGGTTTAGGGTTTTAAATCTAATATGATGGTTAATATGCTTAGAAACCCTAAATATGAGAAAAAGGAAAGAAAAGTATTTATAATATCAAATTAGGGTTTTGTGTTGCTAAAAGATGATCTTAGGATCTTATGTGAAAGAAATATGAAATAATTTGGGTTTGTAAGTAATTTTATAAAATTAGGGTTTAAAGTAATAAAAATGGAGTGGAACCCTAATTGTAATAGCACCCCTAAAAAGGACTAATAAGCCTAGGAAACAACTAGGATTAATAGACCATGATGACATGATTAATGATAGAAAAATCGGATGCCTATTTAAGGATCAACTTGTGTGTGCTTGCTTGGTTTGTTAATCGATTGAATTATTTCTACATTCAAGACAACTCGACAGGTATGTGGTTAATTATGGTTCATCGCATTAGTTTCCCAAAGAGTTTCTTGGATGATTCATCACATTGAATGCAACTTATCAGTTTGGATTGATTCATACTTGCAAATCATAAAGTCACTATGATTATCACAATAATATTAGAAGTGTGAATTCTCACACCTACATTCCACCTTGATGGATGATGCCAAAGGTAAAACCCATGAGGGAAGACCAATGGGCACCATGAGTGGTGACCCTAGGCACCAAGCTCGGGATTGAGAAGGTGGCCTATGATATTACATGACTAAAGGGCACCATAAAGGGTGACCCAGGCACCAAGCTCGAGATTGAGAAGGTGGCCTTAAGTCAATGGCAAAAGAGAAACCCTAGAGGGGGTATTCCAGGGTTAGGGCAAAAGCGGTGGAGAATGACACATTGAAAATATAATTTGACTTGTTAAATTACCTTGATTGTGATAATTAGGTTGTTAGCCATATTTGTGAAATTTGGTTTGTCCCCACATACCAGCATATTTCGATATGTTGTCCGACATTTTGTTTGTCAGCATTTTAGGTGCGAGATTGAAACGGGCAAACAGTAAAGTGGCATATGTGGAATTAAATAATAACTAACGTACAAAGGAGGATTAGTTAGAATAGACACCAGATGTGGATAGCAGTAGATATCCAAGTTTTGAAAAAGGTATGCAAAGTTTTATTTCATTACAACCTTTCAGTTTAGTTGGTAGAATTTGATAATTGTTATTGATTATTTGTTGAACCTTTGATCCTGTTAATTGGGATAATGGCTCTGACCTCTTGGTCTCCCTTAATTGGGGGTTACCGGGAGGTGGGGTCGTTACATTTGGTATCAGAGCATAGGTTCCTCATTTAATCTTTAATAATTATTAAATTTTACAAACTCTGTAGAACCCAAGGGATTTATTAGAGGATTTTCCAAAAGGCAGAGGTGTCTAGAAAAGGATCACGTATGGGGGCTGATAATATTTTCCTCCACACCTCTAGTCGGAATACGAGGACTCCCAGATTAGTGTGGTTGTATGGCCAATGTCTCAGGATTTGACTCGAAATAAGATACCTTTAGGACTCTCTCATCTTGTTCATCCCTTCTCAACTCAAATGTTGTTAAGGACCTTAAGGGTTACAATTTTCTCTCTTTTCCCCACCCTCTTGAGGTATGGGTAAAGTTGATAAGGTTTAAGGAACCCAAGGGAGTTATTAGAGGATTTTCCAAAAGGCAGAGGTGTCTAGAAAAGGATCACGTATGGGGGCTGACAATATTTTCCTCCACACCGCTAGTCGGAATATGAGGACTCCCAAATTAGTGTGGTTGTCTGGCCAATGTCTCAGGATTTGACTTGAAATGAGATACCTTTAGGACTCTCTCATCTTGTTCATCCCTTCTCAACTCAAATGTTGTTGCGGACCTTAAGGGTTACAATTTTCTCTCTTTTCCTCACCCTCTTGAGGTATGGGTAAAGTTGATAAGGTTTAAGGAACCCTCCACCAAATTAATGAAAAGCATGTAAATAAGATGTCATGGACATAAGATTAATAGTTTAAGCGTAAAATAAAGAATAGATACATGCTTAGGTCATATGACATATGTTGTCCTGCCCTCAGGAGAGACATGAGGTTAGACCTCCTTGTTAGGAGGATGAGTGGAGAAAGATAGTCTTGGAGGTAGAGACCTCCATCATAAGTAGAGACTTGGCATATCCTCTAAGGATGATGCTAACCCTAACCCAAAGTGGTGGTTAGAAAGAGAGATGACACGATGAGTTAGATGTCGTGGTAGACTTGGTGTGGGGGTGGACATGCCTTTGGATGCCCATATGAGCCATGAGAGGTTGGATGACCTAGTACCCTTGGTGACCCAACCTTGGGAAGGGTCATGCATATTAGAGTGAAGGATAGCTCCTTCAATGATGAGGTTAGTGAAGAACCTATGGAAACCCTATGAGCTTATATGAGCATGGCATAGTATGCACCCAGAGTACGTCAAGTAGTGTGGGAAGTAGGTCGAAACCCTAGCCAGGAGAGTACGATGGATAGCTTATGAGATAAGCATAAAGAATTATGAATAATCTTGAGCAAACATAAGTTGAACATAGGCTTCACCCAGGTAGGGGTATGCTTGTGAGCTTGATCCATCTTCATGGAGAGAGGACCCCTGATTGTGAGGCTGGTTGTAGGATTAGCTCTCGAGAGAGAGAGAGAGAGAGCAGGACCCAAGCAAGAAGGTTGGAAGCTTAGACTCTGAGATATGAGGAACAATGGGGAGTTGAGGATGATGCGACCTAAGTGAATGGTTGCACTTACCTCATGCATGATCCCTGGATGCTAATGGTATCTTGGTTGCCTTTAGAGGAACCAACCCTTGAAGAGAGGATGAGGTTGTTGGTACCTATCTGCCTATGGTATAGGTGTTTACCTTCAGAGTTAAGCAGAAGAGTTCCTTAAGACCATGAAGAGGTTTAGTAGCAAGTTGTGAGGCCTTGTACCTTGTTGGTTGTCCTTGAGGAGGACTCCACTCTGAAGTGTTGTTCAAATAAAAGGATCATGGGAAGCACATGACATACCTTGGGCATTCTTGGTTCGTGGTTAAAGGTTGATCATGCAGTTGGACATCTAAGTGAACCTAGGGTTCCTAGGCCTAAGAGGGGAAGTGGTTTACCTGATGCTCATGATGAGATTTGAGTTTTTATAGATTTGAGCATAGTACTCCTTGTGTTTAGAGGAAAGGGAAACCCCCTAGAGTTTAAGGTATGCTTGATGAACCCCTCACAACTAAGTTGATGACATGGAAAGGTATGTGCTTTGTCTAATGTTGAGGAATGAGAACAAGTATGACCTAGCATGATTTAGTAGGTGGTCTACTTGTGCCTTAGTAGATTGCTACAGCTAAGCATGCCCATGTGGATGTAAACCCTAGGCATAAGGGTGTTTGTTACCTTTGTTATTAAGATGTAGTTTCCTCCCATCCTGGGGAAGGGACCCTTTGGTAGGGTGTATACCAGTTTTGTAGGTTTTTGGGAAACCTAAGGAGGTCTCATAGAATCTTGAGAAGCTAAGTGAAGAGTACATGGTAAGAGAATGAATCTATACACCCATAGATAACCGTCTCTAAGGGCGTGTGGATGTGTTACCGTGGAGGTAACCGGAATGGGGCCTGACCAAGGTAGGCAGGTCATCAAGACCCTTATAAAACAAGAGAAGTCAGCCCATGAATGTAGAGAGAGATGATGAAGGCTTGGGTAAGGTTCTAAGTAGGAAATGTACTATAATATAATCCTAAGTCTATCCTAGGGTCAGGAAGGGATAAGACTGATGGAAGTAGGAGTTGCCTAATTCCTTAGTTGCACATGACCATAGGGTCGGGAGGTAACATCTATCATTGTCTGAGGGCCATGGATTAGGAGATTGATCACCTTCATGAACTCATGGGACCCAAAGGGAAGATGAGTAGGGCACTCTCTGGATGCATAAGGGAAGAGAAATGACTCCAAAAGTGTCGGCACCCTATAGACCTAGAGGAGATGACTAAGGAATGTGTGTGGACCCTAGTAGGTTCGAGACTAGTTTTCCATGGAAGTAACTTTGATATCGATATGGTCGTGATGTAGAGACATAAGTTGCATGTTTCAACTTAGATTTGAAGGTGTATTGGCAATGTGGGATGTACCATCTCTACTCCTGGAATAGGAAGAACTTTTTTTTTGGATGACCACCAATGCTTATTTCCTCTTGTTATGGGAGTGAGAGATAGGAAAGTACGCATGCCATACACCAAGAATAAAGATGATATGAGTTGGAACATTGCTAAGAGGTGTGAGGACAGAGATGATAACATACCCTTGTGGAGTACACTATGTGTAGATGGTTTATAAACCTCAAGAGATTTAAGGTAATCATCTTGTGAGGATGTTTTAACATGAGCTATGTGGAATTGGCAGTTGATACAAGGTTGAGTTTGATAACCAAGAAGATGAGCTCAGAGTGTTCTTGATGAAGATAGACTTAGAGTTTGAGCTGAGATAATAAGTGAAGGTGTATCTCTTCAATATTTCCTATCAGCTAAGGATGTGAAGTGGTAATGGATGCCCTAGTTGAGATGTTGTTGCTTAAGTTTAGCTAGAGGCTAGAAGAGGTTGTTAGGTTAACCCTAAGCTTGAAAAAGGAGATGTGTTTGGCTAACACTCAAATGTAACAAGATCGTTGATCGAGTTAGTGGTTGCTTAGTTAGCCATCCTAGGGCTTACCATGATAAAAGGATGGTTGAAGAACCTCAGATGCACTTCTCTGAAAAAAAAGGTAATGAAACCCCGACTAGAGTGGTTTAGGGTTTCCGAGGAATCATTCTTGAGGAATCATGACATACATGAGATCATGATTTTAAGATCACCATACATTGTGGTACTACAAAGATAGTAAGTGACAATAATACTTTGTATGATTAAGATGAAGTTGTACGTGGCTTGTCTCCATGCAAGCCAGGAGGTGAAGGACGAACACCAATAACCCATTGAGTTGATATTGAGGATAGAAATCCCTAAGAGGGAATGAGAGTTCATCACTATGAATGTTGTGGTAAGTCTCCCCTAGATCAAGGAAGGTCAAGATGCAATATGGGTTAAGATAGATCTCCTTACCTAGATGACATGAGAAAGAAAGAATACTGTCAAGGGACAGATCTGGTTGAACTACATATGAGAGAGAGATGGTTCAACTACACCATGATGCAAGTTCAAAAGTTCTTGAGTATGACCTAAAGGTTTACTTCCATGCGGTGGAAGTAGATACATGAAGAACTTGATGTTAGTACAATTTATCACCCCTAACTAATGGTTAGTATAATCCAGACTAGAGGGTATGATGAGAGCATGTGTGCTCATTCAGAATGATACATAGAGATAGTTCATGTCCTCTGTAAGATGTGATAATAACCACCATAGCCAATATTGGGATGTAAAGAAGATTTGTAAGGGAGGTTGTGTCGGTCACCACTTCATTAAGATGATGTGGTGAAGGGACCTCATGAAGGTCAGAAAAGGACCACAGTGTGTGCAGATGAAGTCGCTTTGATCATGCAATGGCTGAAAGAGATCCCAGAGGAAACAAGAGTCATGAGCTGATGCAAAGCAGACTGACATGTAGTTCACTGTGGGAGAGTGTGTGACGTGAAAATCCGACCCCTCTAAGTTATAGCTAAGAGAGATGAGTCCCATATGTATGGTCCATTTGAGATGGATTGGTGGATATGGTTGTGTTTATCCTTACCCCTTAGGATAGCATGATGTATAATGTGTTCCATGAGTCTGATCTAGAGCACTATGTGAGGTACCCAAACCATGTGCTGAGCCCTGAACCTATTCAACTTTTTGAGAGGCTGAAAAGTCCTGAGTCACCTATGAGGGTAGAATATACCAAGGTAAGAAAGAACTTAGATGAAAGAATATGAAATGATGAAGGTTCTTGGGAAGCTCCATGGAAAGGGTGAGGCCACATGGGAGCCATGATGGACATAAAAAAGGCTTATCCTATTTTTTTGTGTGCCTGGTGGAATTTGAGGGCAAAATTCCTATAAGAGGGGAAGGATGTTACAACCCCAATTTGGGGTTCTTTTGATGAGAAATGTAATTTCTCTTAATAAAGATAAATGAACAAATAATGATGTGTTTTGATTGAATGCATGAATTTCATTTATAATAGCCTTGTTGATTTTTTTTGTGGGCTTTATCGACTATTGGGCCCAATAACAAAGAAAAGACAAAGGAAATTCAATTAGTAAAAGAATAACTAAGAAATGGAGAAAAGAAAGATGTAGAAATCTCTAGAAGGCAAAGGAATATCCTCCAAGGATGGATTTCATGCATTTTTGGTTCCTTGGATTCCAAGGAGTCCAAGTTGCAAAGATAATGCAACAAGAAAGAGAAAAGATCAATTAAATATTACTTTACTAAGAAGGAAATGTGAAATAATAATAATATTACAAGAAATGTGTGAAAATATGGATGATTGATCCATCTTGGAAAATATTTCATGTTCACATGGTTTCTTTTTTTTTTTGGGAAATGTTCACATGGTTTCTAATAGAAAAAGGAATCACAATTAAGAAAATAAAGAATTATGAGAAAGAAATTATGCTTAAATGAGTTTTATTAAACATTTACTTGCATGTGAAGAAACCATATCTTTCCTTTCAAGTTTAATAATCAAAATTGGAATAAAGGAAGATAATGAAAATCTAAAGATTTCCCTAAAATTTGGTTGAAAAACAATGCACAGATTCCAATTTATGCAATTTACAAATAGTCCTAAAGTATGAACATTAATTGCATAGTAATCATGTGTCACAATTTACCTGGGATTAAATCCTGATTTTTTATTTTGGGTGCTCATCTGCGATCATTGGATCTATGATCCACGACCTAGGATGAATCCCGATCTCATGAGGATTTGGGATAACAGAGTCCAGGCTACAAATCTTTGATCGAAGATTGTGCAAGTTTGAGAACATCTACAAAGCTTTGAACGAGTCCTTCGTCTTCGGGAATGTGTCCTGCTCTAAACCAACCTAGATTTTTGCTGGTTTTGTTAATGTTTGAGGGAATCCCCAAACTCGTCGGACACCTGTGGCCACCCTATATATAGGGTAGTGTGCACAACAAAGCGAGCAACCCTATAGTTTACCCTCGCATAATCGCGACATGGAGACGGTCATCATGATGCTACCAATTCAAGGAATTGACTCGACCTGAGACCCTGTCGAGAAGCAGATAACGTTGGAAGGGAACCACACCTCGTCGGATATGAAGGAGCAGTGCAAAATAGGAATTGACCTCCCAAGAAAGTCTGTGAGGGGCAGGCGGAGCTCCTGGACCGATCAGGTTGCTCGCAGATGCACGGATGGCCGAAGTCAACCCTTGAGTTGACTCGACTGGGCTGCTCGTGAGCCAGCCTGAGGTAGAAGATGACCAAGGGGTAAAAGACCCCTTTGCCCTCCTTCTCCTGTTGTTTAGGTAAGGTCATAATTGCCTTTTTCTTCTTTTCAATCGCAAGTCAGGTGCATGTTTGTGGATCCTGCGTGGTCCAACAGACCACGGATCGAATGACTAGGGTTTTTTTTTATGAAATCATAAAAAATTAGAAAATCCAGAAAAGTGACTTTTCTTACAAAAATCATATCTTTTACTAGAAAACTCAGATGAGAAAAGTTATACCTGAAAATTGATCATAAAAATATGTGGAACACGATAAAAATAGTTTGAGAACCTGATTTCATTCCTATTTGCAAAAATGTATAATTTTTATGAAGAAGGGTATTAATTTGTGGTTAGAAACCCTAATTGATGATAAAAAATATATTTAATATTGCAAATAGGTTAATTTGAGCATGGTTAACTAGTTTAATGAAAAAGATGAATATTAACCTATTTTGGAGATAAAATTGCAAGGTTTATGATTTTAAACCTAATATGATGGTTAATATGCTTAGAAACCCTAAATAGGAGAAAAAGGAAAGAAAAGTATTTATAATCTAAAATTAGGGTTTCGTGTTGCTAAAAGATGATCTTAGGATCTTTTGTGAAAGAAATATGAAATAATTTGGGTTTGTAAGTAATTTTATTAAATTAGGGTTTAAAGTAATAAAAATGGAGTGGAACCCTAATTGTAATCACAACCCTAAAAAGGACTAATAAGCCTAGGAAACAACTAGGATTAATAGAACATGATGACATGATTAATGATAGAAAAATTGGATGCCTATTTCAGGATCAACTAGTGTGTGCTTGCTTGGTTTCTTAATTGGTTGAATTAGTTCTGCATTCAAGACAGCTCGACAGGTATGTGGTTAATTATGGTTAATTCCATTAGTTTCCCAAAGAGTTTCTCAGATTTTTCATCACATTGAATGCAACTTATCAGTTTGGATTGATTCATACTTGCAAATCATAAAGTCACTATGATTATCACAATAATATTAGAAGTGTGAATTCTCACACCTACTTGCCACCCTAATGGATGATGCCAAAGGTCAGGCCCAGGAGGGAAGATCAATGGGCACCATGAGTGGTGACCCCAGAAACCAAGCTTGGGATTGAAAAGGTGGCCTATGATATTGCATGACTAAAGGGCACCATAAAGGGTGACCCCAGGCACCAAGCTCGGGATTAAGAAGGTGGCCTTAAGTCAATGGCAAAAAACAAACCCTAGAGGGGGTATTCCAGGGTTAGGGCAAAAGCGGTGAAGAATGACACATTGAAAACATAATTTGACTTGTTAAATTACCTTGATTGTGATATTTAGGTTGTTAGCCATATTTGTGAAATTTTGGTTGTCCCCACATACCGACATATTTTGATATCCTGACCGACGTTTTGTTTGTCGGCATTTTAGGTGCAAGATTGAAAAGGGCAAATAGTAAAGTGGCATATGTGGAATTAAATAAGAACTAAAGTACAAAGGAGGATTAGTTAGAATAGACTCCAGATTTGGATAGCAGTAGATATCCAAGTTTTGAAAAAGGTATGCAATATTTTATTTCATTATAACCTTTGAGTTTAGTTGGTAGAATTTGATAATTTTTATTGATTATTTGTCAAACCTTAAATCCTGTTAATTGAGATAATGGCTCTGACCTCTTGGTCTCCCTTAATTGGGGGTTACCGGGAGGTAGGGTCATTACAACAAGTACTTGTACGCCTAGAGATCTTGAGGATATGACTAAGGCTAATAAGACATGAGGTATAGGAATTAAAGTAATGATGAAATTGCACAAACCCTAGAGTGAGGAAGGATTTTGACTTGATGAATTGAAAAGTATGCATGGTTTTGTAGTCATGTGCGATGTGTCATCTCTACTCTTGGAATGGGATGAGGTTTGCATTTGGACTGCAACCAAATGCTTATTTCATCTTTTTATGAGTGTGAGAGATGATACAGACACATGCCATAATAGAAAAGGAAATGATATGTGGAATAGATGCTTAAGCTGAAAACCTTTTAGGACAATTCAGAATTTGAGGTGTTACCATTGGGAGAATATTGAATGAATGGTTTTGAAGAACTAAAAGAGCAAGGTAATTGATAAATTGAAATTTCAATTGAGGATACAATTATCATGTGGAGATTGAATTCAATAGGTATAAGATTCAATATGGTGATCAAAATAATGGATGCAAGAGTTGTGGTACAATATAGAGATAACCCAAACCTTAATTGTTGGTCAAGCTTGTAGAAGATGTTTAGATGACCCAGAATTAGATGAAATAAAGGATTTGATGGAGAAGTCTCAGACATATATCTAGATGGGAGTGAGTGGTGGAATCTGATATGAAATATGTTCTTAGACTAACCCCTAAAGATTCATAACTTGTAAGAAGTGAATGGTTCTAAGTATACAATACACCCTAGAACCACAAAAGTAATTAAAAGACTAATAGAGATATTTTATGGAATGAAGAGAGAGATAGAAGTATATTTATCCAGTTGTCTCACATACAAGATGATGAAGGCCAAACACCAACAACCTGGTGGGTTACTATAACTAATTGAGATTCCTGAGATGTATGTGATATGACCACTATGGATCTTGTAGTGAGTTTCCCCATGATAAAGAAAGGTTGTGATGCAACATTAGTTAGCTGAACTATACATTAAGGAGATAGTTCACTTGCATGGCATTTTTAGTTTGAGTATTTATGAACATAACCCCAAATATCATTCCTACGTGGTGAAAATAAGTGCATGTGGAACTTAGTACATGTTTGGAATTCAGTACTACCTATCACCCCCAAAGCTGATGGACAATCAAAGCAAGAGATCTAGACTTTAGAAGAAAAGTTGGGAGCATGCATGCTCAATTGGGGTGTATCATGGGAGCAATACTTGCCTTTATTTGAGTTTGCCTATAACGACAACTACCAAGCTCATATCAGGATGCCTCTGTGCAAGGCTCTTTATGGGAGAATGTATTGATCACCACTTCACTAAGATGATGTTTGTGAGAGGACCTTGTTGAGGTCAGAGGAACTTAAGATATATGATGACAAAGTCACTATGATCAAGCAAAGGCTAAAGAGAGACCATGATTGACAGAAGTCGTATGCTGATGCAAAGTGGACTCATTTGCACTTCATAGTGGGTGAACATGTGTTTCTTAAAATCCGACCCCTCTGACCTATAGCTAGGAACAAAGGAAAATTGAGTCTCGATATGTGGGTCCATTTGATATTCTAGAATGGATTGCTGAAGTATCCTACCATGTAGTCCTATCCCCATAATATAGTATGATGCATGATATGCTCCATGTGTCCAATCTAAATCTATATGTGAAAGATCCTTATCATGTGTTGAGCATTGAACCTATCGAGCTTTAAGGGAGCCTGACATATCCTGTGACGGAGTGGACTTTTAGAATCCTTAAATGTACAATGACATAAGTAAATTCATGCATGTTGAGTTGTTTTCAGAGTTCCTAATGTTTTACCAATGTTTGGAAGTCAAATGACATTGATATCATGATTTGTATCCCTATGTTCATGCCTTTTTGAGGTATTTTATTCAGTGATCAAACAATTAAATTTTGACACCAAATTCTTGTACAATGTATCTTGAGTTGTGAGGAAGCTATGGTTAAAATTTGGTGGCAATCAGATATTCCTAGAAGAAGTTATGTAGGTTTGAATGTTGTAGAATAATGTGTAAATTTGATGATTTATAGACCTAGGTTATGGATTTGATGAATATCACACGCTCTTGGAATCTGGGTCTAAATTGCACACCCAAATTATGGCCCTAGATCTATGATCTAGTGGCAGTCAGCCTGAAGGAGGAAAAGCCACAGATTGGCTTAAGTGGACATTGGCCTTTAGCCATTAGATTATGATCAGAGGGATGTCAGCTTGTCTCCTACCTTGCAGTTAGAGCAAGGTAGTGGGGTAGTTGATCCTGCGACCTCCCTGGCCACAACCCACCTAGATCATGGGGTGAAGGGAGAGATGTAACTGGGACTTGGAGTCTCGTCCTCTTTTTGATCTATTTGATACCTTAGGCGGGGAAAATGTGCAAGTGGTGAGGGAGAACGAACACCCACAATTCTTCTCATCCACATAGTTGCTTACAATATTCACGAGGAAGAGGAAGTCAATGGTAGGGTGGAGAATAGAGGAAGGCAAAGCAAGGAAGGTGAGGAGGAAGGTTCTGAGAAGAAGAGCCTGCATGAAAACAAAAACTAGTGTTTTTAAAACCGAACTGGACCAACCAGTCAGACCAGCGAACCGGTAGCTGACCAGTCCGGAAGCCTAAAAAACTGGTTATGTATCTTTTCCGGTCCAACCGGTCAGAAATACGGTCCAACTGGTCCAACCAGCCGATAGGACTGAACCAAATTGAACCAGTGGTTCAAAGAGAAGAAAAAATAGAAGGTAGAATACATATAGGAATTTACATATATGTATATATATGTGTATAAATATGACATATATATGTATGTATTTATATAAAAAATATACATATAAGGTAGAACGCATATATATATATATATATATATATATATATATATATATATATATATATATATATATATATATATATATATATATATATATATATATTATGTATATGTGTATATATGCATATACATATATGTATGTATGTGTACATCTACATAATAATATATATGCAGACATATATATTTATCTATATACATATATGTACAATGTATATATATTCAAATATATATATATATATATATATAAATATATATATTGATAATATCTCTCTCTCTCCCTCTCTCTCTCTCTCTCTCTCTCTCTCTCTCTCTCTCTCTATATATATATATATATATATATATATATATATATATATATATATATATGGCTCATCTTTAATACCTGTGTGTTTTAATTTTTTTTTGCAATTGTAGATGAGCATTTTATCTAGCTCCCAAAAATATTTCATCCAAAAATAATATCATTTGCCCCACCAAAATTAAAAAATACGTCCATATATTTACTGATTGTATATTTTCTGCATAGTTACTATTTTAGTCATATTGCTACTTTTTTATCAATATAGTTACTCTTTTGATTTTAGAGTTACTTTTGTGTACCATATAGTTACACTTTTGGATGTGTGGGTAGCGAAAAATCAAACTACTCACGCGTGCAACGAATGAATGGCCATATATATATATATATATATATGTATATATATATGTATATATATATATATATATATATATATAGAGAGAGAGAGAGAGAGCGAGTCAGGCTAGAATATACTCAAGTGTATCTGGAGCTGAATACACTCAAGTAGTTTTCCATGATGCAATATTTTTTTTGAAAATCTAATTCGTGAATCTTCTTAAACATCTCGTGAACGACTCATACACAAAATTTGAGCACATTTGGATATGTATAACTCATGTTATGAAGACCGCAAAAATTATGCATTTCAAATTAGTTTCGCGCATTGATTTTGTTGCCCTTGGATAAGTGACTTACACTCATCCAAATGGATTAAAAATTTGTATGTAGCATAGTTATAGTATGACGGTGAAGATCAATGGTTTACATTTTGCAAAAAAAAGTATTGATATGCAAACACACTTGGGTGTATTCATGCGATCCGTACACTCGAGTGTATTCTATCCTGACTCTCTCTCTCTCTCTCTATATCTCTCTCTCTCTCTCTATATATATATATATATATATATATACATATATATACATATATATATAAATACATATTTATAGATATATATATATGTATATAGATGTATATATATATGTATATGCATATATATATGTATATGTATATATATGTATATGTATATGTATATATATATATATATATATATATATATATATGTGGACATTCATTCGTTGCCCGTGTGGGTAGCAACCTGCACACCCTTCCTGTCACTGTTTTTTAAAAAAAATTTACAATTGTAGAGGAGCATTTTATCTAGCTCCCTAAAAAATTTCATCCGAAAATAATATCATTTGCCCCACCAAAATAAAAAAAAATACGTCCATATATTTAATGATTGTATATTTTCTACGCAGTTACTTTTTTAGTGATATAGTTACTCTTTTATCAACATAGTTACTCTTTTGATCTAAGATTTACTTTAATGTACCATATAGTTACACTTTTGGATGTGCGAGTAGTGAAAAATCAGGCTACTCATGCGGGTTTTGAATGAACGGCTATATATATATATATATATATATATATATATATATATATATATATACATATATATATATACATATATATATATACATATATATATATACATATACATATACATATACATATATATACATATATATACATATATATAAATATATATATATATGTATATATATATAAATATATACAAAATTTCTTGAGGTGATAAATTCCTAAGGCTCCAAGCCTAGGGTTTAAGCGGATGCCCCAAGGCTCTCTTCCTATTGGCTGGTGGCAACGCGGAGGGATTGGAAGACAGGTATTATAAGCTCACTGCCAGGATATAAACATTCTTGTCCCAAAGAAAGATGTTTATGACTCTGATATAGAAGACTAGATCGGCAACGGACGAGCAAGATACATAGATATATATATACACACATATATATATATATACATATATATATACATATACATATATATACATATATATAGATACATATATATACATATATATACATATATACATACATATATATATACATATATATGTATATATATACGTATATATATACATATATATACATACATATATATATACATATATATATATGGTCGTTCATTCAGTACCCGCGTGAGTAGCCTGATTTTTCGCTACCCGCACATCCAAAAGTGTAACTATATGGTACACAAAAGTAACTCTAATATCAAAAGAGTAACTATATGACTAAAAAAGTAACTACGCAGGAAATGTACAGTCATTAAATTTATGGACGTATTTTTTTATTTTTGTGGGGATAATAATATTATTTTTTGATTTTTTTTTTGGGGATCTAGGTAAAATGCTCCTCTACAATTGCAAATTTTAAAACAAAGTGACAGGAAGGGTGTGCGGGTAGCTACCCACATGGAGATTAAAGATGAGCCATATATATATATATATATATATATATATATATATATATATATATATATATATATATATATATATATATATATATATATATATATGGCTCATCTTTATTACCCGCACACCCTTCCTGTCACTTTTTTAAATATATTTTTTTGCAATTGTAGATGAGCATTTTATCTAGCTCCCCAAAAAATTTCATCCAAAAATAATATCATTTGCCCCACCAAAATAAAAAATGTGTCCATATATTTACTGACTGTATATTTTCTGCACGGTTACTTTTTTAGCCATATAGTTACTCTTTTGATCTTAGAGTTACTTTTGTGTACCATATAGTTACACTTTTGGATGGGTGGGTAGCGAAAAATCAGGCTACCTGTGCGGGTATTGAATGAACGACCACACACACACAGATATATATATATACATATATATATACATACATATATATATATATATATATATATATATATATATATATATATATATATATATATGCCCGGTTCAACCAGTTTGACCGGTCCGACCGCTAATTGCCTTTTATCATGGTGATCGGTTCGGTTTTTCCAGTTCAATTTTTTTTAATGTCAGACGGACATCATTTCTGGTCCAATCGGTTCAACCACTCCGGTTGAACCCGACTCAATCCAGCCTGAGTCAGTACCGATCCGACCACCAGTTCGGTTCTTAAAACATTGACAAAAACCCTGATGGTAGTCTGATTGGGTGTCGAGCTCACCCTGACTGGAGATGAAGATTGAGTTTGTTGAGGGATGGACTAGGTTTCCCTCTGGACCCTTGGTGAAGTCAAGAAGGACCAGGTGGTGTTAATGGAGGTATTTAGTGAAAGATTGGATGTGCATAGGCTTTTACCCTCTTCTGCTTCGTCGCATAAGCTTCCGTGGTGGTGAGATCCTCAATCTGCCAAGAGGAGTCACCAACAGTGAAGCCAAGTGACTGATGGCATAGAGGGGGAAAGGTTGAAGCATTTGGCCATGTTTTACCCTGAAGAGGAGCAAGATGTAGTGACCGACCCCTCACCAGAGTTTAGATATGCGGCGACGGTACCTCTGCTCCACAAATGGAGCCTATAGAGGAGTCGTGTGTTTGTGTTATCAGAGAGAGATGAGCGGGGACCCAGTTCAGAGGCCTGTGAACCAGTCGACCCAACCATGAGCTAGTATGCGAGTTGCATGTGTTGAAGAAAACCATCTGGATCAACCAAGAACCATCCCGCAACAAGCATGAGTCAACCGCCCTTTAGAGAACCATGTGGCATCAGCCGATTGGTAGATGAAGGTAAATGCCTCAGTTAATATGTTGATGTTCAATAAATCATAGTAATTAGCTCGATTATCTAAAAATTACAAATAAGGTACCAAAATTATCAAAATATTATGTAGAACGATATGATATCATAATATTAGGCTTTTGATGTAATAATATCAGAGTTATCATGTAAGATGTAAAATGGTCTTTTCATGCCTAATAAATATTAAACGAAGACCTAAAATTATGAGAATATTCCAGTAACTCCTAAATGTGATTTATAATCCATATGATGTCAGATATCATCATGTTATGATGCATAAACATGTAATTTTCTTATAATGTCTATTTAGGGCTATTAACCCTAAATAAAAAGCAATAAATTCATACATGCTCAATAATGATGAAACTCACATAAAACCCTCATATAAATAACTAGAAGATAATTTGTTAATATGAGATCAATTTTATACATAAAATTCATGTTATATGAAGATGACTCTTAATACATAAGATGTAACCCTAATTTGACTAATGAATGTGACATAATGTTAATATGTTCACCTAATGATGGAAAACCTAATTATCAGTTAATGAGGCAATAATATGGAATATGACATCAGTAAGATGACTCCAAGACAAGAATACAAGTAATTATGGAAATTTCCAAATGAAGCAAACTAAACCCTAGAATGGACATGATTAGGGTTAAGATGAGATGTAAGAGGATGAGAACCTGATGGTATATGTGATCTTGTCTTAATCAGGTTTGACCAAAGGTAAGAGTTGACATGAGGAATATGTGGTGATTGGGTTTATCTCTTTCAAGGTACGTCATTACCTCTTACTTGGCTTATTATAAAATATGATTGTGTTATATGTGTAGTAAAATACTTGGCATATGATATTGGATGAAATGAATGTTCTTGTATGATATGTTGCTTGATTTTTTCCATATCAATGTCTATGAACACATGAAACATAAAATATCTGATCCATCATATGATAGCACTAAACTCTTTCATAGTACAGTGCATTGAAGTGATCACAAACTTCTCGGGGGTAGATCACATGTATAATGATCACAAACTCCTGGGGGGGGGTAGATCATAAGGCCTACAAACATCAAATCCCTTGGTGGTAGATGTATGAGATATATGATGGAAATGTACTTAAAATATATGTGTTCTCTTTCGTTAATGAATATCTTTGTGCAAGTATACACTTTTCCTTATATTTGTTTAATGCTGCCAAGTATTAGTTTTATCTTATTTCCAAGCTTAGTAATGACAGGTATATAAAAGACATGTCGACATACTCAGTACAATATTCTTGAATATTATGCTGATGTGTACCACATGTAATCTTTTGTTTAGGTTGTGGTTATGCTCTTGAAGATCCAGGATAGTTGAGAGTTGTGTGGCGAGCTAATGTATAGGTGGGCCTGTTGTCTTAAGATCTTGTTTCTTAGTGGTAGTACATGTATATGTAGAAGTTTGTTGTTCAATGTGTAATATCAAATGTTGTAACAATTCATTATGTAATTATATGTTGAATGGCGAACATTTTTTGTATGATTTTATCATTGTTCATGCACATGTGCTACTAATTGTTTCCTTCTGACTCCCTAGATTTTCTCTTTCTTAGCCTAGTGTGTGATGTTTAAATTAGGATTCTCGCTAAGGTGAGGGTTTCAATTTGGGCATCACACATCAGATTAAGTTTTAGAAAATTTGGGGACGTCACATATCCTGACTCACCTATGACAGTACAGGATACCAATGTGAAAGAACTTAGAAACAAAAAAGATAGAGATGGTAAAAGGTTGTTTGGAAGAAATGTGGAGAGGGTGAAGCCACATAGGAGCGGAAGATGGGCATGGAAAAGTTTTATCCTGAATTGTTTGTATGATTGGTTGAATTTTGAGGACAAAATTCCTATATGTGGGGAAGGATGTTATAAGCTAAATTTTTATTGTATTGATATGCAATTTATCTATGGAAAAGGGCTTGTTTGAAAATTTGTATGCATTATTTAATAAATGGATCTCTTTGCAAATTTACCTTGAAGAAAGGATTTCATGGTTTTCTTGTTTTATTTAAACCACTAAAGGATAAAAGTGAAATGAATGAGAGGAAAACCCCACAATAAGTAAAAAGGAAAAAGGAAATGAATATTAATTTCATATGTTTAAGAATAATGGGGAATTCTCTTGAAAGTGGCATAGATGGCCACAATAGGATGGTTTTTGGTTTCATATGCTTCCTAATAAAAAAAGAAAATTCGAAATAAAAAAAATAGAAGAAAGAGAAAATATGTGTTTTAAACACATAAAATATGCCTAAAAAGTAGATGACTTGCACATTAAGAAAAGGTGCTTTTTCTTTAAAATTTTGGCCCAATCTCTGGACACATTTAGATAAATCATTGTGGACTTGACCATAAAATTTGTGATAATCAAAAAGAGAGAAAAGAAGGAATAGTCTATAATTCATGACTAATTATCCAATAAAGCATTATGTATTCATGTTCCATATTTTATATCTTTTTGTGTGTCCACATATGAAGTGGACAATTAAATCAGAAATATGGGTACCCCTACATTGGGAATATATTGAATGTGTACCTTTTTTATAGCTAAGTGTATATCCACTTTCCTATTTGCTTTACCATAACCATGAGATTGTGTACAAGGCAAGGATGTATTACTTTTGGAAAGCAATTAAAGAAAAAGAAGAGAATAGACCAAAGAGGCAGGGCTAGAGTAAGGGTCCATGAATATATATGTAGCAAAACTAGGACATGTTCTTCTCATTGAACCCTCCCTCCTTCCCCATCATCTACATCATATTATTCCTTCTAACCCCTAGGGTTTTATCTAGAACCTATTATAGGGACTGCATGATCTCTGAACAGATGGGGTAGTTCCTAGCCTTCATAGTCATGAGAGAGCATGGTCGTGATACTCTCCCCCATCTGACCTACACACCTTCTCTTCAACCTTTGACATCTTCAGCAATACCAACGAATATGTGGATGCTTTAAGCACTAACCTACGAGTCAGATAGGTTGATGCTCATTAGAGTTCAACTGCTCATGAGTTGATCACGATAGACAATGATCCTTCTTCTACTCTTTGTCCCTAATATTTTAAGAGAGAGATGCAACCCCAGATCACAAATCGGGGTGTTTAGCACTCGACGATGGCGCAACCACTCTGTGAGAACACCCTGAGACTTCCCAGACCTTCTTGGTGAGCGAGTCATTCGTTGTTGCTCCAATCATGCACATGACATGAAGTAGAATATCTACCATCCACCTATGACGATGCCTATTCAAGAAGATGCATGCCTTGAGTCTGAGAAGACATAGTGAAGGTGTTGGGACCTTGCTCGGCCATCCAACACCTAGGGACGCAAGGCGAAATGCCGGCAGGATGGGCTTCCATGGCGTTAGGGTGTTCAGCACACCCTACCATGAGGTAGGAGTGAAATAAGAGTCAAATGACTCTATTGATCCTACTCGCACGTTCATGAGGCAGGGGATGCATGTTCTTTTCACCTATTTTTAAGTTGGCCAAGAAAAAGGTTAGAAAAATTTGGAATTCGCTGACGTGGGTTAACTTGAATGGTTGAATTGTCTTTAATTTTGAAAAAATCCTAGTAATTAGTAATAATAGAATGAAGACAAATCATATATGTATTTTGCTCAAAGAAAACATAAGGAATGCAATAAAATTATAATTAGAATATGAATATGCTTAGAGTTTGAAAAGTATCTAAAGTTGGGGTCTTTAATGCTTTAAATGGATTAAAACACTAATTTATTATTATTGATGAATCTAATGAACTTAACTTATGTTATTATTCAAAGATTGATCTAATTGCATAAAAAGGATAACCTAGATATGTTTTGAGAGTAATGACCGATAATTTGGATAAATAGGGTTTCATTGAGTTCAAAAGTGCAGTTAATGATGAATTAGGATTTGTCAACACAAAATAACATAAGAGTACCAAATATATATCTCTCAGTCTCACTAACCCTAATATGACTTAAAAAGAATTAAAGGTTGGGTCTTTGGTATAAAAGACATCTTTTGAAGTACAATCATGTATATGAAACCCATTGTAGTGTTTGTGAACCAAGAGTGTAAAAGTCAATAAAAGAACTATTGATGATTTAAGGATAATGAAATCATAAAATGGAATCAATAACCCAACTTGGTACCCAAGTCAGTCCCATTAGTGGATTTTGGAGTCATGTAGTGGGACACATGGGTATTATGCCTTAAATTTCATGTTGACTTTCTTGTTTTCTTGTGTTGTTATTCTTTATTATTCTTATTTGGACTTAAAGTGCTTCTGAGATAGGTATGTGGTTATGCCTAAGAATATTCGTTGTAGTTTCATGTGGTTTCTCAGAGATTTCTTCACATGGTTTGAAGAAATATGCATGTTGTTTATTTATTTCCATGTAAACTTTAAAGTGACTATGACTATCACATTGTATATGAACATGACTGGCCCAAATCAAGGCCACCTATGGATCTATGGAAAGGCCATCCGTCTGGATAGGCGAAGGCATATTTTGGTACCAACCTAGATTGGAGGTACATGAGAAGTCACCTTCCTGGATAGGAGGAGACATGGTGAAGTCATCCACTTGTATAGGGGAAAATAGTGAATACTACAATATGAGGCCCTGAGGGGTTATGACAGAGGGTGGAGAAACCTAGATTGGAAATTCATGATGAAAATGCTAAATTTGGTTTGTTAAACAATAATTGAATTACGTTGTTATCATTACTTGTGAGATTTTGTTTCCCCCATAGACCAGTATGACTTATCATATTGGCTGACACTTTGATTGTCGACACTTTTAGGTTAACCTTGATGGAAATTGGACATTCAAGGAAAGAATACATTGAAAGAAAACAAATGAAGTAAGTTCATAGGATGTAGATAGATGTTTTATTTCTTGGTAAAATTCTAGAACCCATATTTTGCAAAAGTTGGTGAAAATATTTTTTTATCCTATACCATGTTTAGTAGAATTTATAAATTATTTTTAATTATGTGCAAAACCATTTGATCCTATTTTTGGGATAATGGATTTAGTTTCTTGGTCTGACTTAATTGGGGGTTTCTAGGGAATGGGGTCGTTACACTTCCCATGTTTCCCAAGGATCAGATAATCAATCTCTTACCATCTCTTTAGCTGAGTATGAACAACTTCTGCATGCCTCTAAATAGGCTCCTCTATAATATACATGATTTGGGGATTTTGTGACTATGCAATCCGCTACGAAATCTTCGTCACATCTGGCCTCCAACCAAGGTTATGCCAGGACCTCTATGCTGGAATCCAACTCTTCTTGGATTTTTGACTCTAGGTCCACCCAACATATGACTGGTATGAGACACCTTATTTTATCCACTAAATCTCATATTCCTTCCTCATATATCTTTCCAGTAGATGGGTATATTAAAGTATTCAACAATGTTGTAGTGTTACTATCTAACCTAGTCTCGAACTTCAACCTGTTCATTATATTCCTCATTTTCCCATTAATTTAGTGTTTGTCACTAAGTTAATTGATGCATTTACTTGCAACAACACCTTTGATAGTCATGGTTTTGTGATGCATGATTCTCAGTCTTTTGGAAGTTTGTTTTGGGTTCTATAGTTGCTGACATTTATTACTTTAGTGATGTTGTCCCATCTTCTATTCTTCTTGTGAGAACATGTCTTCAGATACATCAACATTATTGTCATCCCTATCTTGAGAAGTTAAAGCACATGGAACCATCATTATCAAGTTTAAAACGACTTATGTGTGAATCATGTGAGTTTGGGAAGCATCTTAGGAGTTCATTCCCTAAAAAACTCTCTTTGTTCAAAAGCTAATTTTGATGTTATTTATATTGAGATGTGTGATCCCTTCGAACCACCAATTCTAATGTATCATGTTTTTTAATTATCTTTATTGATGATAACTCTCATATGAAATGGTTATACATATGAATTTTTTTGATGAAATGACTGGTGTTTCTAAAAAAATCATAAAATGATTTCAACACAACTTAATATGTCCATTAAATTTTTTTGGATCAACAATGCTTTGGAATATGTTTCGACTTAGGTGTTTTCTTTTTCTTTAGAATTAGAACCATTCATTAGAATTTTTACGATCATGACCCACAATAAAATGATGTGGCAGAACATAATATCGTCACTTACTTGATATCTCTCATGCTTTTATGTTTTAGGGTAAATTAATGAAGATTAATTGGTCTGAACTATTCTCATAGTCTGCTACCTTATCAATCAACAACCATCTTCTATTCTTTGGAACTAGACCCTTTTTGGTTGTTATTATGGCTTTCCATCTTCCTTTGTGTGTTTCTAGGTGTACTGATTCTGGGCATAATTTTGATCTAGGAGCAGATAAACTTGATTCCTTCTCTATCAAGATGGTTTTCCTTATCTATTCTACCTTTCCAAAAGGTTATCATTGTTATAGTCCAAGTAACTATTGTGTGTTTTTCTCTACATACATTACCTATCATATATCTAAGATGTTTTTTTATTCTAGTAATATCCTCTCTACCTCAACCTTAGCTTCAAACTGAGTTTGTTGAGCTTGATCTTTCTAATCTAGTGGATCATGAACCCATTGAGCACCCTCTTAGCATTCCTCCACATATTGTCCCTCCTGTGATTGACTAAAATATTATAGATTTCCAGTGGGTCTTTACTATCAAATTTAATTTAGATGGATCGGTGGAATGAATTAGATCTCGGCCTATTGCCAAAGGATTCACTCACACATATGGAGTGGATTTCTTTCCAGTCTACCAGTCACTTGCATTGCTTATGTTAACATTGTAATCTTCCTTGCCACTCACATGAACTAGCCTCTGTTACAAATTGACATTAAAAATACCTTCCTTCATGGTGATTTACAGGAGAAAGTGTATATGAAATAGACCCCATGCTTTTATACTCAGGGGGGAGTCTTCTCAAAGAGTTTATCATCTCAAACACACTTTGTATAGTCTCACTAGTCACCATGAGTATGGTTTACAATACTCAGTAGCGTTCTTGCTAGCATGGGTTTCTTCAAATCATCTAGTGATAATATTATATTCTTAAAGTCTTCTCAATCTAAAATGATCATCCTCATTGTCTATGTTGATGATATCATCTTTATCGGTAGTGATGCTCATGGGATTTCAACACTAAAACATGCACTTCAACAACATTTCCTTAATAAGGATCTTAGACATCTTTGCTACTTCTTGGGCATAAAGGTGCTACTTTCTCTTCAAGTCACTTATATATGTCACTGAAAGTACATCATTGACAACTTAAAGGACTCTGGTATGATAAATGTTTAGCATGGTTATTTTCCCATGGACTATCACAACAAAACAATCTCAGAGGTAGATTTTCTTTTATCCTAAACAATCTAAACTCATTGTTGGGAAACTCATCTATCTTAGAATTAGCCACTAAATATTGCATTTGTTGTTAGTGTTGTTAGTCAACCCATGGATAAACCTTTAATGTGCCACTGGAGTCAGGTACAACACATTATACACTATTCAAAAATTTCACCGGTCAAAGGTCTCCTTCACAAGAAAACACAATATCCAAATATCTCTTTGAACTACTGTGCATATGCTGATTGGGATAGAGATGTGAATTGAAGGAGATCTATTTCTAGTTTCTACATTTTCTTTGGAGGTCATCCCATCAACTGGCAGAGCGAGAAGTAGATTATTGTAGCTCACTCTAGCACTAAGGTGGAATATAACACCATGGCACATGCCTACTATGAAATTCAATGGGAAATGTCTATCTTCAAGAATTAGGTTTTCCTCTCACTTTTCCAACAACACTCAAGTGAAATAATCAAGAAGATATTCATATAGCTAGTAATCCAGATTTTCTTGAATATACCAAAGACATTGAGGTTGACTGCCATTTTGTGAGAAACTTGATTCATGACAAGAAGATCATTACGACATATATAAAGACTGGAGAACATATGATGCAAATATTTTAATCACTTTTCATAGGCTATTTGTCCTTGTAGTTATTTTATATTTGTTCATTTAGAGATATATTTAAGTATTTTTTCTCATTGTTAGCCTATAATCAGTATTGCAATGAATCACATTAATTTATCATTATGAATTTGGACTTATGTTGTTTTTCTCTTCTTTTCGTTAAAATTGAGCAATTATAAGACAGTTTGGTGCCAACAACACGTATATTGATGGAACCAACATGGCACGAAATTCCAATAGGGAAATTTAGAAATCTTGGTACTATCAAGCATGGAGTCTATGCTTATAAATCTAGGAGTCAGTGCTACCGACTCACCACCCTGAGAGTATCAATAATCAAGTTTAATTGTCTCTTCCACTAACATGCTAGTTGGTGGTACTGACTTCAGCACCCACATTGCATTAGAACTCACAAAAAGCAACTTGGTATTGTTGACACATCTGTTGATAGTACCGATGCTGTTTTAGGATTTTGAGTCAACTGGCAATTCGGTGCCACCAACATCCAATCATTGGTACCAACTTTATGCTATTAGTATAGATTGAAAATCATGTCAGATCCAATGATTGTGACTTAATGACGGTCAAAGCCCCACTTAAGACCTAAGGGTAGTTTGGACAAAAGAGAGGATCATACTCTATCTTGTTGCAACATAGCATGAAGCTGGGAGAGGAGGAGATGAATGAGATAGCTACAAACTAGGTGTTACAGACACTTGAGAGTGTAGATTTGTGACCAGAACATTGTAAATCAACATGTATACTAGATGGGATTTACGAGATGACTTATCCAGGGGCTTTTACATAGGTTTTCTAATGTTTTGACTTCTTCTTTTCCTCTCTTTGTATGATGATAAAAATCATATGGTACTAATCCCCATACTCCTTAGGACTTGGAAGTAGCTTGATATTGCTTTGTATTCAAATTTTATGAAATAATAATCCATTTCCTTCATTATGTACATGAATATATGATCATTATTGAATTGTGTATGCTTGATCACCATATACAATATAATAGACCACTAATTTCTTTAGGAGAGGGATTAGGGGTTGAAAAAATCATATGTCCACATAACATGTATTGTACCTTGGGAGATGGATGATGTCTATGAAAGAACAACCTAGAGATATCATTAATGCATCTAGATGATTCTTAAGATACTACGTAAGTGGGGTTTGTTTTAGTCTAGATCGTGTATTACACTATGAGATTGGGTAATACTTGCTATAGGTCTTCAGTCCATGATTAAGGTAAATAATTATTAATGAAATGGAGTTTGAATGTAGTGCATGTTGTGGTGAAACCACAATCTTGAGGAATCCATCCACTCCTAATCACAATCATTTATTTTATATTAAATTCTTTATCTTAGTTATAAAAATGATCAAAGATATTTTCTAGGCCTTCCTAATTAGGTTACAATTAGTAGTAGTCTCTAGAAATTGTCTCTAAGTTTGACACTTAGTCCTCATAGGCCTGTATTACATGATGTGTACACTTGCATTTTACACGCATAGTTTTGATGTGTCTAGTTTTTGGCGCTATTGGTGGGGAAATGGCAACACCAACACAAGAGGTGTTGTGACTCAACCACTCTAGGATATTTCTATTTCTTTTATTTATTATCAGTATTTTCTTTGACAAAAGTAGAATTTAAGTTTTTATTTGTCAATTCACTGGTATTTTGTGTTCTCATATTACCATTATGTTTGAAGTACTAGTTCATGTAGGGAAATCTGGGCCATAGATCAGGTAGCAGAAACAAAAATTTAGAGCATGATTCTCCTTAATATTGAGCTCGCATAGGAAGGAAAAATTTTCAAGGTTATACCTGGTCCTGGAGCAAGTTCAGTGACATTACCCTTGCAATAGCAAAGTACTTCTTCTTCAGGAAGCAGCTCGCCCCTTCTTCAGCAACAACACTCAAACATCATCTCCACTGGCCTCCTGGTGTAGCTCAACAGATAGTAGTTGATGATGTCCTCCTAGTGGAAAACAATAGCCTCCCGCCTCTAGAGTAGTCCACACGGACCATTGGGAACTCCACGTTGTGCTACCAGAGCCAATGAGAAGGAGTTGTTCCTTTCGAACAACAACTTGCTAGAGTTGATATACTATCCCACAATTGTCTCTCCCTTGCTATCCCTCCCTTTATCAAGTAGCACTTTCTCAGGCTCTCTATTGGTTACCAAAATGAGAGATGACAACAATTTTCATAGCAATTATTTTGTTTTGAGAAGCCCTCGGTACCCCTCTATTTATAGGAGAGGCTAGGGTCAGGGTTCCTAGTCTGTACATGAGTCAAAAGGGTTGAATACATTAATTTTCTAGCGTCTGCACATGGTGAATTGGTCGGTTCACATACGCAACTGGTCAGTTCGTGTAGCTGAATCACATTAATATTCAATATACGATTAATGCAAACATGACATCAGCACCAATCTTTGATCCAATCAAAATGACCATGAAACCGAGTGGTTCATCCCATGAACCAGTTGGTTGGGACCTATGAACTGATCAATTCACTATGTGATCAGTCTTCTCACCCTTGTTTTAGCCATTGGTCAGCCAATGTCGATTGCAATTGACGTGACACTCCAATTGATTAGTTCGACACTTGAACTGGTCGGTTCGGAGTCCCAATAAGTCTATTTTGAACCTTAGTAGTTTAATTGAATACCTAAACACCTTTAGTAATCAATCTAAACATCATTCATGAATATAATCCTTTAATCCAAGTGTATCCTATCTGTGTGACCCTATAGGTCCAAAATTACATTGGAAGTGAATGTCCATAACCAACTTATGACATCACAAGCAAAGAGCGGCGTCTAGAAACACATCATTGTTACTCAAGAAATTCAAAGAGTTGGAGAACAACTTCAACATACAATCCATGATCAATGTTACCATGATCATATAGTTTCTTTTTCTCTGATATCCAGATTGAACTCGAGGCATGGAATCCTCATCCTCTAAATGTTTAATCCATGTTCCTTAAACTAGAGCAGACTGTCTATGATGCACGTGAGCTCACATATCACATATTGATTCACATGATTATGGCCATACATTTCTCAATCTCTCTTATGAAGAGACCCTATATATCAATCTCCTATAAGAGGGACAAATCCCATCTACATCACTCACATTCTATCCCCATATGTCATCACGGTGGATGATGTCAAAGTACCTCAATGACATGTGATGAATGTAGTGACTTCATGTCTAAGAACCAAAAACACCACTATCTCTATGAGAGCTAATTCTTATTACCATTCCATGGTCTCCATGTACCACTCTCATGGTGGGTCTGTCTGATACACTGTTCTATAACATGTACCTATGTTCTTGACTTGATATCACATATCATGACTAATGAGATTCAGTCATCAATCATCACACACTCTACTCTTATGTATTACTATTGTCTATTTTGCTTCCACAATAATATTCAACTAGGGACATAACAAGAATGTATATAGGATTAAAATTTGTATGATCTCATTGTTCAAGTCATGAACTTGAATACATACATCATCAAGTAGCATCATTCTTTAAATATATATTATGTATGTGTCATCATATCATGAGTGAGACAAACATAATAGATGGAATTACCTTTATTATTATCAAATTAGGTATCTAATGCCACACTCCAATCATCATATGATTGGATCTCTGGGCTTACACACCAATAGTGCATAGTTCACACGTGAAACATGAATTATGGGAATCTACACCATGAAGTACAAATGAGAAGGAGATTTTTTGTAAGGAAAGAGAGTTTGGGGCTTCATCTAAGAAGCTCATCCAAACTCCACCACCATTAGAAGAGTAGGCACATGCAATAGATAGGAACCCCAATGATGAATAACATGTTGAGGAAGGGCATGAGGAATAGATAGTCTAGGAGAAGATAAAGGTATCTTCAACCACAACTCAATAACATCAATAATTTAATGTGTACAACTACAAGATAGATCCCATAATAGTGGAATTAATCAAGTTGCATTCATTCCACTATCACATCATGGAGGAACCAATGGCGCACATAAATAGATCTATTGAAAGTTGTGACATGTTGAAGTTGCACTGGGTTCCAATCATAGGATCATTCACTCTAGAAAACCAAGTTTCTCATCATCATTATCATGATCACTTTTATATCGCATTTTGTTCAACAATATTAGTAAATATGGAAAAGTAAATGTTTTAGCATATTCAACCATCTTAATACACAAATCTAGGATTTATGTGCTTTAATCACCCCTTAATCATGTATATCACTATTGTTGGAACAAGAAGCCTAATTAGACTCTAATAAAATTTTATTTAGATTTATATCATTCTCCTAATCAATTTTCATATATAACTCATCTCCATCTTATTTACCAATTTATTTCTACAATTATTTCAAGTTAACCAATTCACTAGACAACTAGGCACTGCAATGTCATATTTATATCTTATTAATAACTTGCTAGAAATACATCTCAGCATAGGAGAAAGTACTTACTCCTCCCTGGGTCTTAAAAACGGAGGTGGGGGTATTTGAGTCATTCAACTCTAACCCTCTTCTCCTTCAACCTTTGGGATTCCTGCTTCTACGTGACCACACTCAGGTGACTGGTGATGCGTTCTCATCACCTGACGAAGTGTCATCACTGGTGTTGTTCAGTCACTTTGGCACTGCATCCTCTTCCTCTATCCCATCAAACACTCTATCTCTCTCTCACAGATTGTTCTATGGTACATGATTTCCACCATTCGTGTCCTCTAACACCCCTCCTATGGCAGTTGGGATTCTGACAGCCAATAGGTCTCTTCCCCTCTGCCTTCGAATCCACTTTGGCTGCCCCTTTAGCCTTGGTAGCCGCCCTCTATCCTCCCTTCTCGTTTGGTCTGCTCTAGTTGATAGAGAGTCAATGCCTCCACCCAGTCTACTCTGGTGAGGAGAAGGATATTCCCACACCACCTTCCCTCGATAATAGGCCTAAGGTTCTCCTCCTCCCTTTGACTCCTCTTTGGGTAGGTGTCCCAGTCTGCTTCGAGGCCTTAGCCTCTTCCACCATGGCATCTTCAAGAATCCAAACTACCTTGTCGACCCATGGTTGTTTACGGTGTTGAGCCCCTCTTCTTCGTCCTTACACAACGACACATTAAGAAGGTCAAGGAACCTTGGGGTACCAGTGGTGGGGATGATGGTGGGTGATGGAAGGAGGACAAGAAGCCATGTTGCCTTGACGTTTCCACTATGTGTAGGTTTGTCTGAGCATATTTCTCAATGGAGGAACTAAAGAGAATTAGGGTGTTCGGATGGCCACGCATGTTGTAGACACCCACTGAGGTTACCACGACCATGGTCTGGCATTTCCGAGGGCTTCTTGTGGTCCCTTATATATATGCACACTACCCAAAAATCCCAGTGGCTTCCCACATACGGAGAAAGGAAGGAATGACACCATGAGGAAATCTATATCTCCTTTTCTGATATACATAAGGGTGAGGGATTAACATATGCCACAAATTACCATTATGCTATGTGTTTTAAACACATTAACTACCGACTCCCATAATACCTTATACTCACAACTCATGTCTAGATATACTTCTTCCTTTCTTGGATTTTTCCAACTCCTTCGACACCAAGCTACTTAGTTTGGCAAATCCAAAACTATTTAAGGAAAGCATATGATCACCTGGTTCACATTGGATTATTGGTTATCATCCTTTTTCTCAATTGATATATCCCACCAAAATAATTATTTTTATTTCAAAGGAACTCACTAATACCCTTCCCAATATATAGCAAGTTCTATTGGGATGTATTTTTTACATAAAACCTGCTCTTTACAAATATTATTAAAACCATGCCATTATCCCATAGAATATTCTTTTTCTCCACATTTCTAGAATCATCTTCCTTTTTATTACCATTTTCAAGTATACACAAAGTCTTATCAAAATATCAACATTTTATGACAAAAACATTGTGTTGCAAATAATAGCTAGATAATTATCCTTTTAATCATCTAAAACACCACACATCTTATTTTCTTTTTGGAAACTTGATAATTATCTTATATTTCATTTATCATCTCAAAAAGCCATTAATATTAATTCATGTCAAATTCCTTTATTCAACTTGTGCCACAAGGACCCATGCAATAAATGTGATTGACATTATTCTTCCACTAATAATACCATTTGAGAGAATTATTTATCCAATACGTTTTATATTTATATCATTGAATTTTACCAAAATTGAGGATATTACATTCACCCCTCCTTAAAAACAATTTTGTTAGGTTTAGGTAAATGATAACTCACTTAATTTCACAACTTAGGGTTAGCAACCCTATTTATATTATCTTTAATCATTTTATTGGCATGAAAAAATCCCATATTATGACTAAATTTAATACCTAAACTCAATTCAGTGTATTTCCATATTCTCATTTATTATATGAACTTATCATTTATCCCTTTCATTTTCACTTGATGATTATCTTTTCACGTAGGTTTCCATCATATTTTTCATTTTTTCTCAAAAAGGGTGAGGTAACACAAATGTTAGGTGATATCATTACATGTGAACTTAAGGTATTCATTCTCACATGTCATCTTTAAGCATAATATATGTCTACCAAAACTCTCCCTCTATTAATGAGATGAAATAAGCACTTGACAACAGCCCAAATACAAAGTTCATCCCATTATAAGAGTAGAGAAGATATGTCCACACATTACCTCAAAGTTTCTCATTTTAGGTCGAATCATTATCAACATGACTCTAAGCCATACTTTCAAAATCCTTATATTCTTATATTTCATGAAGTTAGATGCCTTTTTCACTCTTGATTTTGTACACAACTCCTTTCATTATGGCATGACTTCTTGTATCTTTTTTTATATATACACCTTATGTATTATGAGCCTCAACCACTTCCTTGAGATCTCTAGGGGCATAGGTACTTTTGGAGTGATCTCATCCTTATGCATCTAGGGAGTGCCTCTCACATTTACCCATTGTGTCAATGAACATTGAAGGTGGCCAATCACCTGAGACATGGGCTTCGAGAAAATGTAGTTGTTACCTCCTGACTAGATGGTCTTGTGCATTCAGGGAAACAATCAACTTCTAATCTCATCGTCCCATGTACCTTTAATACTCCCTACCTGACCCTAGGATTGACTTCGGGCTCTACCCTTCCCACAGTTTTATAGCACATTATTTTTTAATGTAATTCTTTAAACTAGATTCCTTCATCTCTTATAATATTCATTATACACTTTGTGTCCCCTCATTAGACTCATGGCAACATTTCTTTTCTGGGGTCAGTCTAATAAGGCCAGCTACTTCCATAGTGACTTTTGCTCATGTTACTCTGAGATGGAATACTTGGGCTCAATGACTCATACTCAATATATGTGCTTTCATATTTATATCCTTAATTCTCCAGCCTTTAGGTGATAGTTAAGGTTACATCGATCTTTAAATTGGTTCAGTCAACTTACCTTTCTAGGGAAGGTCCTAACCTAGGGTACCTTCTTGGATCATAGGAGTATGTTAGGCTCTCTAGCCACAATCTAACCCCAAGGTCTAAGGTTTTGCCTCCCCATAGGTCATCCTCCCACTCTTGGGTTGACCCACCCCAGGTTGGCACACTAGCCCTAAAGGTTTCATATTATCATTTTTATATGCATCATTTTTTATCACAACATCTCAATCTATTTTTTCTCAACCTTTAGGATACCCTCTCTTAGGGTCTTGTCCCTAAAGTGGATGTTAGGATACCTCTCAATCTGGAGCTAGGTGCCATGTTGGTCTTCCCAATTTGGGGCCTGACCTCATATGACCTTCCCATTCTGAAGCCTGGTCTAACCTCATATGACCTTCTCAATCTGGGGATTGACCTTTTGTGACCTTCCCTATTTGGGAACCGGTCGTCTATACTACGGACTGAGGTCACCTTCCCTACCTAGGGCTTGGTGCTATGTTGGCCTTCACATCCATGGACTCGACCTTTCTTGACCTTCCCTTCCAGGGCTTGATCTTTTCTGACCTTTCCCTCTAGGACTTGGTCATTATTTTCTTTCCATATTCAAACTTACAAAGATAGCATGGGGGTTTGAGCAAGTTATATTCAGATTTTACCTTTTTCATATTATCATCTTTTTATGCTAAATAAGCATTTTCTATTTTAACCTGGCCACCCTTATCCTCTTTTCTCAATGGTGTGCCCTCTATGTAGGGGAGCATCTTTATGGGAAACCCTCTCCTTAGGGTTTTAGTCCCAATGGACATTCACACCATCCCATTTGGGATTGGTATTCTATTGTCCATCCCATCTGGGCTTGGCACCTTATACGACCATCCCATATGGGATTGGCCCCTTAGAAACCTTCCCATTTGGGCTAGGTTCATAGCCATTTTCAGAATGACTTTATTTCACCCCATGCTCTTTAAGTCACCAGAGATCTATATAGGGTTTGATCAGGTTACATCCATAAATGCATTATTCATAGGTTGCTTAAGTTTCTTATAAAAATTATCATAAATGCCTTGTTCCACATGCACATATGCATTGAAGTCTTAGTCACCTAACTCTTTTTTTTCTGTAACCATAATATGATGACCACATATTTTATATTATAACATGTCAACCTTTATTTTCTATATCTCTATGGTATTCCCAGTTGTTGGGGGTATTCATACTTACTCGATGGGAGTACTCTCAATGGTCTACCCATTCTCTGGGGACCGCATACCCACTCAGTAGGGTTATTCTTTATCCATCCATTCCTTTAGAGATTGCACTGGGGTGATAAGTTCTATTCCAATTTACAATTTGATATATAGCCATTGGTAATTTATGTCTCTCATGTATATTCAAATCTCTCTTTTTTCATATGCAACATGCATATATTTCTCCACCTTCATACATGGGAATCTATGTCATATAAACTTATTTACATTTTTTTCAATTCTTAATTTTCTTTACTCTTGCCCTAATTAGGGTTCATATGGGTAAGATTTCCATTTCACCCACACTATTTCCATTTCTCAGGTTTAGGGTTTAGCTTATGATTTGGGACTACTCAACCTACACCATACATATTAGAGTTTTCCATGTCCCTTGACCCTCTAGATTTTTAATGACTCAACCCTAGTTCCATATAGAATTTACTGTTGCAACCCACTAAATCATTATTTCCAAATTTCATATACATTGTTATTTCCACATTACATGTACATTATTTCATGTACATTTTATTTTCACATGTACTTTATTATTCTCACATTACATGTTCATTATCAATTCTACATTTTCTTATGCATTAGTTGGCAGAGGATGCCTTAATCCTACTTCTTCTCAAAATGCTAACTTGAGATGAGTAGGGAAATTCATTTTTATGGTTTATTAATGAAGAGGATGAAAAACAGATGAATCAAGATGATAAGATATCATACATGTATTTTACTTTGGGAAAAATCATCCGACTTTGGCTAGGAAGGAAGCACAGGCCATGGAGTCATCGTAAGATGACTAGCGGTGTGGAGGAAAATTGTTCCACTCCCTGGTCATGGTCCCTTCTATACACCATCATCTTTAGAAAATGTTCTAATAATTACCTCATATTTCTACATATTACTTGAAATTATAAACTATTAAACATTATTTGAAAATTTTAGTGCTCTGATGCCAAATGTAATTACCTCACTTTTCAACAACCCCAAATTAAAGAAGGCCAATTAGATGAGAGCCATTACCTACAAATTTTTCCCAAGGATCCAGATTTAGCAAATACTAAGTAATAGTAAACAATTTAATTAATTCAATAACTTTGTTTACAAGATTTTTTCGTGAACTTTTTATCCTTAGAAAAGTACATTTGAGAAGAGATACTAAACTATCTAATCCTACTGCACAACTTTAATACCTTCCATGGATTTCATCTTTATCTTCATGTTTGTATATTGTGTATCAACTACCTAAAATGTCAACAAAAAATGCATTGAGCATATTTCTATACTGGTATGTGGGTTCATTCAAAAATCACAAGTACATATAATTAACCATCAATTATTTGCACCTAAGAATGTGTATTTTCTTTCATATTCTAACCCATATCTAGTCTACTATCTCAAGTGTATCCACTACCCATCATTGGACTTATGTGTGTTACCCTTCGATCCGTGTAACCTAGGGTTCATAATATCATTATTTACTTTATTTGATACTCATAGGAACTTTATAATTTGCATTAAATAAATGAAAATCCAACAGATATCATTCATTCAGTCTTCGAGAAACCTCGACAAATGTCAAAATTCGATACATGTACTCATAATCATAACCATGTACCTTGATGGTGAGTCATGCAGATTATACAATTATACTTCAAGTAGATTATCCAGTCAACAAGCAAATCAAGAAATTCGCATTTTAGTCTGCATGGATACAAATCCCAAAATATCACCATCACATATTAATTACATTAAACCCTACTTGGTCCTATTCTAGAGTTTATGTTTGGTACTCCAATTCCCATGTTCATTGCTTTAATGATTCAAGAACCATGATCCATATTGAGTGTATCCATGATTATCAAATCTACCATGTTAGATCATCATGAACACTTAGATCAAGTTAGGCACATTAAGGTTATAGCAAGTCTTTTAATTGATGTTCAAGATCTTAATCACAGATATTAAGAATCACCCACTCTAGAAAACCTAGTTTCTCATCATCATTATCATGATAACTTTTATTTCTCATTTTGTTCAACAATATCACTAAATATGGCAATGTAAATGTTTTTTTGCATATTCAACCATCTTAATACACAAATCTAGGATTTATATGCTTTAATCACCCCTTAACCATGTATATCACTTAAAGATATTTTATTTAGATTTCTCTTGTTCACCTAATCAATTTTCATATATAACTCATCTCAATTCAAGTTGCTGATTTATTTCCAGAATTATTTCAAGTTAACCCATTCACAAGCCAATTAGGCACTTCCAAGTTATATTTATATGCTATTAATAACTTTCTAGAAATACATCTTAGGATTAGGTGAAAGTACTATAACAACCCCGCCTCTTGATAACCCCCAATTAAGGGAGACCAAGAGATCAAAGACATTATCTTAATTAACAGGATGAAAGGTTCGACAAATAATCAATAAAAATTATCAAATTTTACCAATTAAACTGAAAATAGGTATAAAGTAAAACCTTGCATACCTTTTTAAAACTTTGGTAAGCTACTCTATCCACAGCCTGGATTCATTCTATATAATCCTCCTTGCACTTTATTTCTTATTTCCACAATGTGTCACTTTACTGTTTGTTCTTTCAATTGTTGTACCTAAAACGCCGAAAAACAAAACGTCGGTCAGCATATAGGAATATGTTGGTATGTGGGAACAACCAAAATTTCACAAATATGGCTAACAATTTAATTATTACAATCAGGGTAATTAGAAAACCAATTTACATTTTCAATGTGTCATTCTCCACCGCTTTTTCCCTACCCTGGAATACCCCTCTAGGGTTTCTCTTTTGCCATTGACTTAAGGCCACCTTCTCAATCCCGAGCTTGGTGCCTAGGGGTCACCTCTCATGGTCCCCCATAGTCATGTAACATAGACCACCTTCTCGTTCCCGAGATTGGTGTCTGGGGGTTACCTCTCATGGTGCCCATTGGTCTAACCTCTTGGGCCTGACCTTTATGACATCTTCCATCAGGGTGGCATGTAGGTGCGAGAATACACATGTATTTATATTTGTGATAACCATAGTGACTTTATAATTTGCAAGTATGAACATCCAAACAGTTAAGTTACATTCAATGTGATTAACCATCTAGAAAACCTTCGGGAAAACTAATGTGATTAATCATAATTAATCACATACCTAATTTGGAAGTCTCAAGGATTGTAAGCAGAATTTCCAATTAAGAAAACAGCCAACCAAGCCAGAAAACCAATCACCCCAATCAAACAGGCACAACAAGAAACCTGGAATACATGTGCAATCTAATTACTCATATGTTCATCATGCACTTACTTTATTGAATTGGAATTCCCTCCTAGGGTGTGCCTAAGTTGAATTAGGGTTTTCCGTATCGTTCTTTATAGTTGTCTCTTAACGTTTACCTTTTAGGTCAACTAAACCCTAAAACATTGTTTCCATGTTCCAAAACCCTAATTACTTAGTCATTCATATATAAGCCTCTTTATTACCAATCTAGCTTATGATTAGTTCTAACTTCATCTTATCCATAAGATTTCAAAACATAGCTTATTGAAGTCATAAACACTGATATTTGGGTTTCTAGGTTTTCAAGTATATCTTCACTCATATGAGACTTTAAAACACCCTTTTTACATATTAAAACTTCATCTCTTTAAGTTATCTATTCCAAGGCTTCTTAGTTAAACGTCAAATCAACATGTCTTTGTTTATATTCATATTCTCGAAGTAAAAGTCATTAAAGTCATATCACTCAACATTAGGGCTTTTAGGCCCATTATTGCACTTTCTTAGTCATAGCACCCTAATTAAGCAAATCGTGGTTTTTTAAACTCAAAACAGATTCATATTATCCATTTTATGCCAAAAGGATAAATGTTGATTCATAGTACCAATCTTAAGTAATTGAACTCATCCCTAATCAACATTTAAGGTTTTGATTACACTTAAAGTATTAAAGTTACTATCTTTGTGTACTTTTCGAACTAGAACCAAAACTAGTCTATAATAGTATTTTTATCAAATTCCTTGTATTTTTTTGATCAATTTTTGATATATAGAATGTCTTTATTAAATCTACCAATAATTATTTAGAATTTTCGCAAGAAAATTACCTTTGGACCAGTGGAAAGTTGCCACGTCAGCGACCAGCTCCTTTTCCTTTGTTTCCAGGTGTGTGCTCGCACCAGAGATACCAACCTAACTAAAAAAAAGGCTAAAAGATGTTTTTACCCCGATCCTCCTTCATTATCCCTGGGGGTGAACGAGTCTTTCCTGTGAGGGTTGTCTTCAACCCCGCTCAACCTCTCGAGGCAGCACCTCACCGCGGTCAACCTCTCCGTTGACCCGGGGCAGTAGCACATTGAAGGGCTAGGAACCCCTGCACCCGACTTTGCATGTCACTTTCGGACTTGCTCGCATCCGCAACATCACCGGTGAGAGGAAGGGTAGCGTGGAGAAGAGGCGGCACTCATGGAAGAAACAGGGCAGGTGCACAGTAGGAATAAGGGTTCCGAGCAGCTCATCGCATCCCGGTTTTGCAGAAAGATCCCCCTGGATCCCAAGAATCATTCCCCCCCTGACTAAAGGTCGTCGGCCTTATATAGGCAGGGTCTACCAAACAAGAGTCAACAGAGTTTGGGTTCCTCTATTATTGGGAGGAACTCCCAATCTTGCATGAAATTGAAACATCCAAGGGGTCACCTATTGCGATTTAATATCCCGAAGTTGATTATCAGCTTCCCAATACTCCTAGAGAATCTAGGAGAGATATATGTTAGATTAAACTCACCCTTTAATGTTTCCCTTTCTTGATATGTCTCGAAGAGCAGCCCTTGTTGGATCAAGATCCAACGGATATCGAGCCATGAGTCAGAGATGAATTGTGACATTTAATATCGATCCTCTCACTATATGGAAATTTACAAAATTGGCATATCCCAAACTATTTATCATTTTAATATCAAATTTTAGGGTAATGTCTCTAATGACTTAATATACCTCTCTGCCAAATTTGGGTTCATTATCTAAAATAAAACATGCATTTTATTTAGGTGCAAGATATTACTCAATTATGAATATTTCTCACCTATTTTCTCTTTGCTATAAAATTATTATATTGGATTCCTTGGACATCAAGGAACTCTTAATGGCTCGGAATCCCATTTTGGGAATATTCCTTAGTCTTTTACTTATCCTTTATTTATTTTCTCTTTCTTCTTATTCATTTCTTTAGTAAAATATCTCTTTTCAAGGACTTCTCTTTATCTTTTCTTTTTATTTTCCTCATTGGCATCCCTTTTACAATTAGGTATCCTTTGGATACAAAAATCCATTAAGGACAACTCAATTATACTTATTTTCCATATTTAATCATTATTTTCAATTTCTTTCTTAATAAAGAAATATCTAATTGATCTTTTCTTTTCTTATTGCTTTATCTTTGCAATTTTGGACTCCTCGGAACACAAGGAACCCAAGACGCACGAAATCCACCTTTGGATTACACTCTATTGCCTTCTATAGGTTTCTACAATTTTCTTTTCTCCATTTCTTATTAATAATGGAGTTTCTTTTGTCTTTTCCTTGTTATTGGGCCCAATAGCCAATAAAGCCCACAAATAAATCAACAAGGCTATTTTGAACGAAATTCATGCATTCAATCATTATTTGTTCATTTATATTCATTATGAGAAATTACATTTCTCACCAAATGAACTAAAAAATTAGGGTTGTATCAAGTACTTACTCATCCATGGGTCATAAATAAGGAGCAGGGTTATATGAGTCTTTTGACTCTAACCCTCTTCTCCTTCAACCTTCATGATTCCTTCTTCCAAATGACCATGCCTAGGTCATTGGCACTACGTTCTCGTCATCCAATGTGGTGTCGTCAGTGGTGTCGTTCAATCTCTTCGGCACTGCATTCTCTTCCTCCATCCCATTGTATCCTCTCTCTCTCACACACACAGGTTGTGCTCCGCTACATGACTGTCACTGTCTGTGTCCTCTAACACCCCTCATGTGGCGGCTGGGATGCTGACTGCCAATAGGTCTCCTCCCCTCTACCTTTTAATCCACTCCATTCACCTCTTCAGTCTTGTTTTCTTCCCTTCGTCCTCCCTTCTCATCGGGTCTACATCGGCTGACAGGGAGTTAGCGCCTCCACCCATTCCACTCCAGCGAGGAGCAAGATCTTCCCGCACCACCTTCCCTTGACAACTGGCCTTTGGTTCTCCTCCTCTCTTCAACTCCTCTTTGGGTAGGTGTCCCAGTCTTCTTTGAGGCCTTAACCTCTTCAACTGTGGAGTCTTCAGGAATCCAAACTACCTTACTGACCCCTACCTGTTGACGTTGTTAAGCTCCTCTTCTTCGTCCTTACATGACGATACATTAAGGAGGTCAAAGAACATTTAGGTACCAGTGGCGGGGATGATGGTGGATGATGGAAGGAGGATAAGAAGCCATGTTTCCTTAGTGCTGGCACTATGTGCAACTCTGTCTGAGAAGATTTCTCATTGGAGGAACTGAAGAGAATAAGGGTGTTCGAATGGCCAGGCTTTTTTCTGAGACCCACCGAGGTTACCACGGCCATGGTCTAGAGTACTCAAGGATTGCTTGTGGTCCCTTATATATATACATACTACCAAAAATCCTAGTGGCTTCCCACACACGGAGAAAGGAAGGGACGACCCCATGAGGAAATTGGTATTTCCTTTTCAGATATACATAAGGGTGAGGGATAACTAGATGCCACACATTACCATTATGGTATGTTTTTTAAACACATTAACTACCGGCTCACATAATACCTTATACTCACTACTTATGTCTAGATATACTTCTTCCTTTCTTGGCTTTGTCCAACTCCTTCGACACCAAGTGACTAAGTTTGAAAAATCCAAAACTATTAAAATAAAGTATATAATCACCTGGTTCACATTGGATTATTGGTTATTATCCTTTTTATCACTTGATATATCCCTCCAAAATAATTATTTTTATTTCAAAGAAGCTCACTAATACCTTTCCCAATATATAGCAAGTTCTATTAGGATGTCTTTTATACATAATATTTGCTCTATTCAAAGATCAATAAAACCATACCATTATCTCATGGAATATTCTTTTTCTCTAAATTTCCAGAATCATCTTCCCTTTTATTACCATTTTCAAGTATACACAAAGTCTTATTAAAATATCCACATTTGATGCCATAAACATTGTGTTGCCAATAACGTCTAGATAATTATCCTTTTAATCATCTAAAATACCACACATCTTATTTTCATTTTGGAAACTTGATAATTATCTTATATTTTATTTATCATCTCAAAAGGCCATTATTATTAATTAATGTCAAATTCCATTATTCAACTTGTTCCAAAAGCACCCATGCAAAAAATGTGACTGTCATTATTATTCCACTGATAATAATACCATTTGAGAGAATTATTTATCCAATATGTTTTATATTTATGTCATTCAATGTTACCAAAATTGAGGATATTACAAGTTAGGTACCTAACATCAATTGGATATTACAATACTGCCTAGTCTAGTTTAATTAGTTTGTATACTTCTTAGTGAGCTAACCCTTGTGGAACCATTAATGCATGTAGTTAAACCAAGTACCTTGACTCTTTGTATAAGTAACTAGGTGTAGAGTAGTAGTCTAGTTAATCCCGCCAACTGTTTAGCTGCTAATGCAAGATGTAGTGAGCCATGTTACAAATAGAGGACCTAGTTTAGTAGACTTAGGGTCCTAAGTATACTCTAAGTCTTATATGGTGAGATCTTAGTTTTTTGTGATACTTACACATGCTGTGGTATAGCTCATGTAACGACCCCGCCTCCCGGTAACCCCCAATTAAGGGAGACTAGAAGGTCAGAGTCGTTATCCCAATATTTCGGATCAGAGGTTCGACAATTAATCAATAATAATTAACAATTTATACCAAAACTATACTGAAAATATGGAATAAAATAAAACTTTGCATACCTCTTTAAAATATCATATTTCTAGACTTCTATCCACAGATGGAGTCTATTCTAACTAATCCTCCTTATACTTTAATTCATATCTTCACAATGTATCACTTTACTATTTTTCCTTTTCATATTTGTACCTAAAATGTCGACAAACAAAATGTCAGTCAGCATAAATGAATATGCCAGTATGTGGGGACAACCAAAGTTTCACAAATATTGCTAACACCCTAAATATCACAATTAAGTTATTTAACAATCCAAATTTATGTTTTCAATGTGACATTATCAACCGCTTTTGCCCTAAACCCTGAATTACCCTCTCTTAGGGTTTTTTCCTTGCAAGGGACATAAGGCTACCTTCTCCATCCTGAGTTTGGTGCTTGGGGTCACCTCTCATGGTTCCCAATGGTCTTCCCTCTGGGGCTTGACCTAATTGACCTTGCCTCTAGGGCTTGGTCATGCATCATACATCAGGGTGGCATGTAGGTTCAAGAATGCACATATCTATTAAATTGTGATAATCATAGTGACTTTAAAGGATTGCATGAATGAATATTCAACAGGTTACGTTGCATCCAATTCGATCAATCATTCGAGAAAAGTCTGTGAAACTAGATCGATTACTCATAAATAACCACATACATGATCCAGAGTAACTCGAGGTCCAAGCAAGAACAATAAATCAAGCAATCAATAATATCTTGAAATTAATTCATAACACCCATGTGTCATTGTTTTATCCAAAACATTCTCAATATTGACTTGGATTCCACCTTAGGATTTTTAGGCCAACTTTAGGGTTTTATTAGGGTTTTAGCCTCCATAATTCAAGTATCACTTTTAATGTTCTTTTGGTCCACAAACCCTAATTTCAACATCATAGTCATAATTGAATGTCAATTAAGTCTAATGTGTCTCTTTTACACTAAAACTACAATATTTATCCTTTTAGGTTATGTCAAGATCATTAAGGCCAATTATTATGTTCGAGTTCTTTTGAATAGACAACTCAATAAAGAATTATAGTTCAATACTCAAAGGAACTGTAATTACTATGTTTCACATCTTCTAGGTTAGCAAACTCTAAATTCACATTAATTCCACTTTTATACACTAGGAAACCCTAATTACCATATTAAGGGTATTTATCCACAATTAGAATCTTTCATACTCAAATAAGCTTAGAATCATCTTATCTCTATTTTATTCATGGATTTGCACAATTAAAACCATTAAAATTCATATCAACATAAATTAGGGTTTCTAAGCCCATTAATGCATATTCATGTATATGGAACCCTAAATTAATCCAACTATGTGTAAAGATCATCCTTTTGGATCTAATTTGTCCTTTTTATTAACAACATGTTAATATCAACTTTAAACATCCATATAACCCTTCCCAATTCATTGATCATCAAAGATTAGGATTTTTCATTAGTTAAACCATTAAAGATAGTATCTTTACATACTTTTTGTATTTCAAGCAGAATTAGGCTTCAATTATATTTTTATTACATTCCTTGCATTTTTCTAATAAAAAGCACTACTTATTTGTATTTTTCGACCAAAGGATCTATTTTTAATTATTTGTACAAGTTTTCACCTTTTTCTTGAATTTTGGTTAGAGATGTGAGTTACCTGGACTTTGCAAAAAATCGAGGGTCGTTGGATCCTCGGTCATCGTTGACCGAGCGGGATCGGACGGATCATGTCACACGTGCCCACTCGCAGCAATTGAAGAACGCGGGGCACTAGGGTCGTTGATCTCCTTCGTGGCCTATTGTGGATCGCGATCAGAAGACCGCTGCTACTCGTCTCCACCTGATTGAGCCAACTCCATCCCGCGGTGGTGCCGCAATTGGAGCTCACTAGGGCAACCTCAACACACAACCTCAAAGCTAGAGAAGGTCAGGGAAGGTGTCAGTTAGGTGCGCGAGGGTGAGAGGAGTTGAGAGGGGGTACTGTTTATAGGTTTGGGAGGCTTCTCTAGGGTTTCCCCATCTTGCCACCACCCAAGCTCTCAACCAAATTAGGCGTTTCATCTAGAACACACAAAACCCTCTAAAAGTTAAGCTAGTTGGGTGCAGAATGCTCTCCCGAACCCAACCGTGTGCTTTCCTAGTTTGCTCGTGGTGTGATTTGCGAGAAAGTTGGATTTGAAAATCCAATTGCTTTCCTTCTTCAACTAGAGGAGGATGACGCCCAACTAGCATCAGATCCGTGGTCCCCTGGGCCACATGGGGATCTGACGGATGGTGTCACTCCCTCCTTTTCCTTTTCTATTTCTTTTAATAAAAAATATATTTAATTTAGGGAAACTTCTAAAAATCATAACTCTTAAACCGCTTATCCAATTAATCCCAAATTTTGAGGGAAACTTAATAATAACTTAATCTATCATCATGCCAAATTTGAGTCCAATATTCAAATAAATAGTTTTCTTTTTCCTTAGGTGAAAGTTATTACTCAATTATGCATATTTCTCATATTTTCTCTTTCTTACTCTCTTTTATTTTCTTGATTTTTGATTCCTTTTTACATTAGAATCCATGTGGACATGAAATATTTTCCAAGATGGATCCATTATCCGTATATCCACATATTTATTGTAATTTTATTATTATCTCATATTTCCTTCTTAATAAAGTAACATTTAATTGATCCTTTCCCTTTCTTGTTGCATTATCTTTGCAACTGGGACTCCTTGGATCCCAAGGAACCCTGAAGGCATGCTATCCCCTTTTATAGGATATTCCTTTGCCTTCTAGAGGTTTTTACCTCTCCCTTTCCTCTTTTCTTATTTATCCATTTATTATCCGAATTTACTTTTTTTTCTTTCTCTTATAATTGGGCCCAATAGCCAATAAAGCCCACAAAGCAACCAGCAAGGCTATTGTAAATGAAATTCATACAATCCCATCAAATCACATCATTATTTGTTCATATATATTTAATAGGAGAAATTACATTTCTCACCAAAAGAACTTGAAAATTGGGGTTGTAACAGCTCATGCGCATATGCAAAATAATATAAGAAATTAAAATACTAATGAATGGATTTAGTTATCTTACATATTGCATTTTATATTGTTCCTCTAGCCATGTTGAATGACTTATAAATTTCAATTTCCATGCTTACATTCAGTTGTATTATAAGTCAATTATAGATATATATATCGAATATCATAATTTCTTAATGAATTCCCATAAACTGAGCCAGTAGTTGGCACACACTACTAAAATGTTTTTTAGGTATGGATCCAGCGCAATAGGAGGATTCAGAAGCTAGTTTCCATCAAGAGTAGATTAGCTGAGGTCTTGAGAGGGATAGTAAGTTTAGTTAGATGGTCTTTTAACCTTTTTTTGATCCTTATAATGTGACAGTAAGGAGCGAGGGTAGTCTTTCAATATGTTGTACATGATGTATGTTAAAGCTTGTAGTGCTTTCCTTTAGTTGATTAATTTGTAAAAGTTAAGCTTGGATTCAGAATTTTTGATGGTTATTCTTAAATCACATTATATCTATTATGTTAATATGATGTTTCATTAGTTCCACATGTTTAGAGAAAAGAAAAAATTGAAGTTTATTTTAGTTAGTGGCTAAAATTGGATGGTTACTCTAATCCATCCTTGACGGGCCTAAACCCTAGTTATAAGGTTTGGTTCATGTCATGGCTGCCATTCAGCTTTTAACAATTCTTTCAAAAAATTACATGGCTAGTAAATGTATTGCAAAATTTACAACACCTTCTGGGGTTCCTCATAGTCTCCTAAATGAAGGGTGGTTACCATATTCTCTTTGGTTGCACATACTACTTCAGGTGGTTTCATGGAAATATTCTACTTATACCTGATTATAACCTTAAGGAATATTAGCCACATGAAATTCTTCAATTTATAGGGAAAATTAACTTCCTAAACACTTTACCAAGTTTATACCATCCTTCATTTTGAGAACATATGTTACTACTTTTTTAGTTTCATTACTGCACTAAGAGAACTGTGAGGAAGTTTTGTTTAAATTTACTTGAAAAGATAACATATTTATCACTCTATATCATAATTAAATTATGTTTTATCTGTTTATTCACATTTCATTGAAGGTCATATGATTTGGGTTTGTAAAGTGCAAATTTTTGGGATCACTTGGCATGATGAATGCATGTTTATCTTGAACTCTACATTTTTCATAGAATCCCGATATTCTTATGTGCACCCAATTGGGTTGGTATATTAAACTCAGTGAATTTTTAATTGTTACTTGGTATGATGAGTAGATATTATGTTTTAGGTTATTAGGCAGATCCTAAAACACAATGATGAAGTTTTTCTTATTTAGATATATGTTGATTATTTTGTGTAATGTTAGGGGGTAGTTTGCTAAATGAGAGATTCTATTTATCATGCATTCACACTTTTCATTACTATAGTAAAATCCAATATAAAATTGGTTTGTATCAATAATTAACTAATTTTTTTTGCATACTTATTATTTTAAATACTATAACTTTGTCTCTTACTACTCAAGATCATGATGTGTGTGTATGGTATTAATAGAGAAAGATTTCTCCCCCCCCCTCTCCCATGCCCGCGGCAAAGGCCGAATGCCCGGGAGGGTGGTAAATCAAGGCGGCAACTGAGATTCAAACATGGGTCCCTTTATTAGGGGACATCGTGCTTGACCACTTGAGCCACTCCTTGTCAGCTATATATATATATATATATATATATATATATATATATATATATATATATATATATATATATATATATATATATATATATATATGTATCTTGGACATGTGATTGGGACTCAACCAAAGATCGCTCCCACTTGGTTGTCCCAACTGGACATATGAACATATGGATTGCCATATATATTTAATGACACACACACACTCTCACACACATACACACACACATATATATAATTATATGTATATATATATATATATATATATATATTGACATACATATACCAATATATACATATACATATATTTTCATGATTATGTTATGAAATATTTGATGTGTTGCAATCCTAAAATGGCATTTGCATTATATAATAAATTAGTAAAAGAAATGAATTTCAGTTGGATGATCATTGAAAATCTCAATACACCAATGTTGAAGTTGTTCCATTAGGTAGATGACAATATTTTATTATGAAAATAAAAGACATAATGAAGATAGTTTGCATTTCTCTTATAGAGATTGTGGTAACAATATGAAAAGTAATATCATTGAGGAAGTTTAAGCTAGTTTATGCTAAATAGTATTATATATGGTTGTTACTGAAGTGTATTTGTATGGAGAAAAACTTCATGAAATTCCAGTTAAGTATGTATAATGATGATTTTAACAAAGATTAAGGAAATAATTTTATGTTAATGATATGTCTAAAATATGCTACAAATTTATTACCATAACCTTAATAGGCTATATCATATGTCAATAATCTTAGTGAATGATACCAAGAAACCTTTATAGTAGGTAGGTACCAAATGTACTCAAGTGAGCATATTGATTTTATTATATGATGTAAATGCTACATATTGCTAGAAAGACTAATGTTTTACATCTATGATGAGTTTGATGAAGTAAAATTAGCATAAAGGTAGAAACCTTTTGTATGTGATAAGAAAACAAATTCTTATGTCTACTAGAATATACTGCAAGAAGTTACATAATTTTCAAAGTGAAATGTAAGGAATATAATAAGCCAAAGAAGGGCCCAATATAGAAAAGCACAAAGTTGATAAGAATGGTTATATAAACAAAGGTTCTCTTAAAGAGGTAGCATGGTATATATCGTTGAATTGGAGATCATGAACACAATTATGGGGTCTTATGAAATCAACCAGATTCACCTTGATGTGAGAAAATGGACTCTTTGCTCCCTAAATTCATTGATTAGGTGATGAATAAGAGGGTGTCATATCCTATACAACTATGGTCTAACACTAAAAAGATAGAAACTAGAATATACATAGATCTTTGAAAAATAATGCCCACAAATCACAATAAGAAGGACCTAGGTAAGACTTCAATGGACCAAAATAGTGACATCGAGCTCAGTTAAGTTTGATCTAAAACCAATTTATATACTATTTGCTAAAAGTACGCGTCACAGAATGTAACTTTTACAAAGTGTTCTTAACAGACTATATGTTTAATTTATGTACCATGTTATGTAATTGTTCAATGAAGATTTTGTAGTTTTTGATCAAAATATTTTGCATTATCGGTATTTATCTAAATGGATGATTAGATTTACAACAACATTTAGTGAATAAATGTTTATATAATAGCATTAATCATATCGTAGATAATATTGATGTAGACATTACACAGTTTTATATATTAAATGTGTATCAGTATTAAAGTAAGCCTAAATGTAGGTAAGTAAATGATTGACCAATATTATATTGATGTGTTTGTTAAATTTCATGTCTATAAACAAAATATTAATCACCATTACACAATCCAGACTGCATGCCATACATTCTCCTATTCTCATTTATTCAAATAGCATGATTCTAATGTTTTTCTTGTATATGTAATAAAGTTTACTTTATATGAATACACATGTTTTTATATTATTTTATAGTAGAAACATAAATATAACGATGTTATAGTTTCTTAGTATGGTATTGAGTACATAGCATTGAGTATTGAGTACTGAGTGGTTATTTAGTAACCCAGTTTATGACCAGATCATTTTGGATTTGTTAGACTTCAATTTAGACCAAATAGGACGACACTATCCATCCAAAAGAGGTCATATTGAGTGGTTTAAGAGTCAAAATTAGTTTTCTTATTATATCTATGATGAATCCAAAAAATATTTTTAAGCAATGATTGGATGCATTTGTATGCTTTTTGAAGTAACCATCATGGTGTTTGGCTTGGTAGTCATTCATATACAGTCAACATATGTGGTTTATGTGAAGATTAAGTAATTTATGATTCCCTTATTGATTTTAGCATCCTGTCACTAAGAATGACAAAAAAAATCCCTAAAATAAATTAGGTTTACAACATTGATGTGTCTATGTTGGGGATAACATCCCCAAAGATGACAGTTGAAATGAGGTCTATGTGCTTTCTTCATCTTTATCTTCATATATGTATTTTATTGTAGGATAGACAATATTCTAAAATAAAATGTTATGTACATAATGAATTATAAATGGAAACGAAACAAAGTTATGATATGAAAACCATATTAATTCAAATATCATCAAATTCCATTTACAATTATGTCATGATTGATATATGATTGTATATTTTCAGTTTAAATATGTATATATGATTAGTATTTATTGTGTTACACGTCATATTTTAGTGGTATATTAATGGACAATTGTTGGAAATATGCACCCCTACATCATAAGAAAGTAAATATTTACAATACATTTCAATCGTGATGTTGATTCAAGTTATTTATTCATCTATCTCTTGGTTTTTTCCATCTAATAGGTCAGACACTCATTTTTCTTTATGTATGTCAAATTATACTTGGCATAGGGTTGTGTCATGTATGTGAGAAAAAGTAGGATTAATGAAAAACAAAAGTCATCAATAGTGGTAAACAAAAATTAGCATTAAAATGTTTGAATAATATGAACTTCTACATAATAGTGTGGCCCTAATTTATGTTGTGAACCAATGAGGTCACAAATTTATGTCATCATTTCTCTCTAATATCATTGGTTTTCCTAATTCATAGTAATATATATAATTCTTTTAGGCACATGTGTCTTTTTTCTCATTATCTCAGGGAGGATCTTGTTTTCACAAGACAATTACATAGTAGGAACCCCATCCTGATAGGTAGAGACCATAACCATTATTTAAAAGGTATCATTTATACTTTGTTCTAACTTCCAAGGAACTTAATTATTACTTCTTGTAATATGTGTAATTTCTAATATTATGTACTTAAAGTCCATAATCATTAACATTTCTTAGATTGTATGCCAAACTATACAATTTTTGATAAAGAAGACCTAGATGACACATTGCTTATTACTATATTATGAGTCTACTACTATATTTATACGTATATAAAAGTTTTGGTCTTGTCAGTTTCATTCCACTTATACATATAGTTGTATATTTCTAATAGTTTTTCCTTTAAATACAATTAGTCAAAATTGAGAGAAAAATAAAGAAAATATAAATAACTTATTGAATCATAATTTGTAACCTCCTTTTGTATGGATCTAGCTCTATCATTGGATTACATTATTCACATTTTTTAATTTTTGTTCCAATTATGATTTTGAGTTATATATTTAATTATAGTAGAATATAACCAACTTATTCATCAAGATTTTGTATCTACATTTAAATACTACATAAACTATTGTTTATGACCATTATTAAAAATGTTTAATCTCTCATAGAGTGTGAATGCATGACATGCATTTTAGATTCAAGGAAACTTTTGGCGACTCCATAAAATTTGTTTTATAGTTAAAATGTAGGCATTTATTTTTCTTATTTACATCATTATAGTTGGTGATTTATAATGATACATTATTGTAACTTTCTTAAAGAAAAAACATAAGGGTCATGTATCAATGATAGTAAGTGTTCAAGAATAGGCTAGCTTGGATAGTAAGCACTCATAAAAAAAATCATCTCACATGAAATATGAATTAGAAAGCCAATACATACGATTAAAATATCTTAATAGTAATCTAAATTGTGTTAAACTTATCAAATATACTTTCTCAAGTATCATTTCATAATTTCCTATCTCAATAGTACATGACCAGAAGCATCCACAACCATTCATGTTTCTTGGTTCTTGGGAGTGTAACAAACACGTGATTCATGGAACAACAATAAAAAATAGTCATCACTAACTAGACTAAAAAATATGTTCATTTTATTCTTATAAAATAAACTTCATTACATGATTTTTCCATAAATTAATCTCATACATCAATACAAAAGACCATAATACCACCTCAGACTATTCTATTGTGGAGGTGGAACCCAACTATGCAACCTCAGAAAGTTTTATATGTGTTGTCTATGTCAAATAACACTTATGAAGGGTTTGTCCTCCCTAACTATGATAATAGAGAAGTCATGTTAAGAGTAAGTGGTATTGGTCTCGATTAATTGAGAAATGCATAAAACTTATAATTAAAAAGTTTGAAATTAAATTAAGCTAGCATAACTTTTAATTTTTTTTTTCTAATTGTGGCCAACAATATATTTTTTGTCTTCTTTCGTGGGTGTTTCACTTCTAGTGTATCGATTTGAGTTCAATGATCGTGAAGTGTCTCTAATTTGGTATTAATGTGCCTCTTAATGACAACAAAGTGATTCTATATTGCATTAAAGTGAATACAAACCATACTTAGGTACCGTTGAAGTAACATAAATATGGTTATGAATATCCTAAAACTATTTGGAGGACTTGCTATGTTCATTTAAGTTCTTGTACTCTTAAGATGTTAGGCTATATGAATTTATGATCCAATCTTAAAAGTAATAATTGGATATGATTTATTACTAAATATGAATTTAGATATATTTTTAGTAGTTATGGAATGAGTAAATATTAATCTGCATCACTTATTCAAAACCTCATATTCTTATTTGACTATGATTTCTATGATATGACTTGATCTGATTTTGATATTTAAAATCCATATCTAATAGCGGAATCTCATTTTCATGGTGAACCAATACAAAAAATAATATGACCAATTATATATTTAAAAGCAACTTTATTCTTAAACAACTAATTTTAAGCACTTTCCTGAACATAAGAATCAACACTTAAGGATTATCAACAAAATATTAACAACAAATGTATGTCCATATTGGTGTGTGCGTTTATATATCCGCACAAGAACTTGCACCTAATCTAGCCATCCCCACTGGCCTTCAAGTCTTGCATATCATTCCATGGTGGATTTTGTAGAGAATGGGACTAAAATTTATGCATGCTCACTTTTCTCGCATTGTATGGAATGGTATAGAATACACACCCCAGACTGACTTTTACAAACCATGATCAACAACTATGGATACATGAAGTGAGTGGGAATTTTACATCCCCATTTTATTACCATTGCTATTAACAATCAAAGGAATTTACTTACCAAGAAACGTGAAATTACATTTGGAGTTCTATAGTACCTAAATGTATAAAACTATTTCGCTGGCTACTACAATACAAAGTGCTTCTAAGAAATAATGAGAAGAAACAACATCACCTACACATGTCTCTGACTATATCCTATTTATGGTTTTAATCATGATACTCTCATCTATTTTCTAAAAGATTGCTCCATCAACAAACTAGTCTGAAGTATCCCCACCTTTGAAAGTTAGCATAAGCTCTCGATAAAGATCAATGGATAGCTAGTATCATTCGTAACTGAATCAAGAAAGATGAAGATGTTATCATATGTTTTATTTATTGTTGGAAACTATGGAAGGTGCACAACGGTTACATATATTTTGGCAAGATATATTGTATTACTTATCTATTCTTTTATCAAATAACATGTTTCTACCATCCTCAAGCTGTCGAGAATTCATCAGACTAGTAAACAATAAACTCTACATTCATTTGGGAAATTCCAATTGAATATCAAGCATACATCCTTTTTATGCTTTTTCAAGGACAACTATATTAGTGTTTCATTAGGCACTCATGTTATTAGAAAACATGGCATTTTGATCCTAGGAAAAAATTGGGACCACTACTTCATCATCAACCCTTAAAGAAGAAGTAAATCCATAATCAATGCTACGACCCTGAACAATAAGGAGATGTGGGAAAAAATGGGATCACTACTTTCTCATCATCCCTGGAAGTAGAAGTAAAGCCATAATCGATGCTACAGTCTGATGGAGCTAGGATTTACACCAAAAGATTGCTCTTCTGATGGAAGTCCTAATGTGCACAAAAAACCCTAGGGAGTTGATGTTCTCTCTAGGTTTACCTACAAATGGTGCTAGATAAATGCTCCAACCCCACAAGAGTGTGGAAGCCTTATCGTAGTACAGATTTAGGATCGAACCCAAAGGACAGCATGAATAATCTGGATGTCTTTGTCTCATTTCCTCTCGATCTAAGTTAATCATTTACAACCAAGAGATAGATAGGATTAATATAAACTAATCTAGAACATGCAAAAATAAAGGCAAGTATGAAATCTAGTTAAAGTTCAAAATCTAAGATTATCAAATGATGGTGGATCATTGGGGTGATGCAGATATTCACCACCACTACACATGCATTGTACCTATACCAACATAGCAAGACCTGCAAGCAAGATACATGGATGTTTAGCAATATCAATGCCCTCTTGGATAAGGATCATTGCACATATCCTTCACAGGTTGAGTAGCTCCCATCCAGTACATATCTATGTGTCAATGGAGATATGTGCCCTCCAAAGGGAGGTCTTACTCAACCTCATGAAACGTGCATCGAAAGATGAACAAGTGAGTGATATTATCAATTTGATTAGTATCATTATAGACTACCCCTCTTTCGAGGACATACCTATGAGAAACATGGGAGTGTTGAAACGCCAGCCATCCCCGAACAAATGGTCACTTACTTTGCATCACTCCCTTCGTAGAGTGTGCTCCTTGACCTATCAAGATTGTACTTTCATATGTCAACTGATTCCATTTCATAGTATGAAAGTACAACGATGGAGGTGAGTTTACTCCACTCCTTTAAAGGCGTTCCTAGATACCGAAACAGATGTGTGGTGGATACATACATCAAGAACCAACGCTAAATCAGTAATCGAGTCTCAAGAGTAGACGTAGAAAATCCACAACAAAATACAATAGATCATGCAAGAAAGTGGCCAACATTCGAGCATGTAATGAAATGATTAGCAATGAATCGGAAAGATAACATTTTTAGGTACAGATTACAAAGCATGGGTAGCGGGGCTACTCCCCGCACTCCAATGAATTACACTACTCGCTCCTCATAGAGGGAGCAATAAAGACAGAGAAGAAAGATAGACAAGAATCGTCGGAGCAGAAGAGTAGATCTGTGACAGCCTGGTGTAGATCGCCCCAGTCTTCGGGACTACTCCAACTTGGTCGATGAAGTCTGTCTCTTACTTCCTTGATCTTTGTGAGCACCTCCAGAGACGTAGGAGTAGGTCTAGGAAGAGCTTGGTGGAGATGAGGTAGCAGTGGAGCAGCCTTGCAGCCTCTCGGATCTGATGCCCAAATGAAGACCATGTTGGTCCTATTTATAGGCTTGGATGGGGTATTCATGTTTTTGATGTGAGAATACTTCAAACGTTCTTGGCTCCAAATGGTTTTGGGTCCAAACGGTCTTTTCCCCAAATGGTCTTGGCTCCAAATGGTCTTGACTCCAAACGGTCTTGGATCCAAATGGTCTTGGCTCCAAATGGTCTTGGGTCCAAACAATCTTGTCAACCAATCTTCATCTGAACGGTCTTGCTGTCCAACAAGTTTGGAGTCTTAACGGTTTCGGGATCCAAACGGTCTTCATTTCCAAATAGTCTTGGGTCCAAACGGTCTTAGCCCCAAACGATCTTGGGTCCAAATGGTCTTGGATCCAAATGGTCTTGGCTCCAAACAGTCTTGGCAACCAGTTTTCATCCAAACGGTCTTGTTGTCCAACCGGTCTGGAGTCTTAACAGTTTCAGGATCCAAACGGTCTTCATTTCCAAACGGTCTTGGCCCCAAAGGGTCTTGGCTCCAAACGGTCTTGGCTCCAAATGATCTTCATTTCCAAACGGTCTTGGGTCCAAATGGTCTTGGCCCCAAATGATCTTGGGTCCAAACGGTCTTGTCTCCAAACGGTCTTGTGCCTCAGTGTCCAAACGGTCTTGAGATCGTGAGGCTTCACACGGTCTTGAGACTATGTGACCTCACGCAGTCTTGAGACCGTATGAAGGGTAAAACTGGATGGATGGCCAAACTGCGAGGAGATGTAGATATGTGATATGCAAAGAAGAGGGAAAGTGAGTAAAGGAGGATAAGATCAAATAAACTGGTAATTAGAGCTATTAGAGCACTATTTTCATGAAACTGAGGAGACACTTAGAGTAAGCCAAAACAAGGGTGGATCAGTTGATATGAGGCACAAAATTCCTAGAAATGGCGACTGTGAGGATGAATTTGGAGGATTCTTCACCACACCAAATTTAAACGTTGCTCGTCCCGAGGAAAGGAAAAGCCCAAGACAGTTGCCAAAAAGCTCATTCGTCTCGTAATTTCGTCATCTTTGTGAAAATGTTAGAATTTTCATGAAACTGAGAAAAAAAATGAAGCAAAACAAAATTAGGGCAATAATGTCAGAAATCCTTTAAATTGGTGATTGGGGATGAATCTGGAGGATTCATCACCCACACTGAACTTAAGCGTTACTCATCCCGAGGAATGAAAAACTTAAAATTGTCACCAATGAAATTGTTCATCTCGTGATTGCCTCATCCTTATGTCATATCATAATTTTTTTCATGGCTCAGATCGATAAAGTATCAAGGCTTCCTTAGATTACAAAATACATCTTATGATATCCTCATTTCTGAGTTCATTTTACTGAAGTATTTCCTTCTCACTCTCTGTTGTATCAGTCATGTTTAAAAGTTTTATGTGATTTTGAAAAGACACGTAGAATCAATCAAACATGTATATGATTCTTCACTGGTGTTTTCAAGAGAATGGTTGAAATGGAGGCAATTGTGGTGCCAGTAGGTTGAAAAAGGAAAGAATAGGGGTGTGATCAAAAGATAAGAGTTTCTCCTCTAATCGATTCAAGATTCTTATTATTGATGGATTTGTCAAGATACTTTGAGTGTTTTGTGCACAACTCTGGTTGACTTAGCCTTACAGCCGATTTTTTTTCTAAAGGTAACTCAGATGGTGATTCAGCCCTATTTTAGGACTTCATCTTGTGTCATATTGTATTTCAATCACATCTATACTTGCTATATTACATGTTATTTCCCCCAATATGCTTATTTCTATGAAATGCACTTATGGAGGCTTTTCTTGCATGTTTCATAAGTACTTTGTCCACTACTTGATGGCATGGAAAGAAGATGGTCCAATCTAGAGTTTCCTCAGGCTTGGAAGAGCCCAAAATGAGGCTAAAACCACTCCCAGCCTACTCCAAGTGGTCAAAGAATGTTTTGAAGCAATACCATCCATGGATTATCAAGTTCAATGCTCAAGTGCATTGGAGGGACACCAAAAAGGCCGTGGTACTCCACCACAGTCGTGGTGGACATGCCCCAAGCACAAAAAATCACTGTAACTCGCAGAATTTGATGAATATGGCCAAAACAGCCATGGTGATCAATATGACTGTGGCCATAGGTTCCCACCACGATGGTAGTGACCCCCCACGACCGTGGCCATCCATGTACACCTCCGTGTGATCTCCACTTTTTAATTCCCATGACCATGCCCATCCACCACGGCCGTGGTCTACCCTACCCACCACAGCCGTGGTGACCCACCACAGCTGTGCTACTCACAAAACCCACCTAGTTTTCACTGTTTTACCCATTTTGCTCCTACTTGACCTAGTGCTTCCTCCCCACACCTGTATATATCTAGGTGGTGGCTGGGGCATGAGGTTATCTACCTTCTACCCCCTCTTAGCTCCCTAAATTGCCATCCACTCCATTCCACTCCATATCCACCTCAAGTCCACTCCATTTGTCTAACAGAAGACACCAAGATGGTTAGACATTTGGTTTGTTAGCGAGAGGTCCCAGGATCGAGCCCAGGCCACGGGATGAATAGAATGGCCAATTTTTTTTATATAAAAAAAATCCACTCCATTTCACCATTTCCACCACATAACCCCCCATATCTAAGCCTTCCATACACTTCCCTCCATCATTCCACACCATTTCATCCCAGATGAAGAAGGAGGATGCCCCTGCAGCAGCTGGAGAGAGGATATCCCTCATGTACACTGAGCTCCATGGCCACTTCTACCTCTTTCTCCTTTCTTTTTGTATTTTCCATGTCTATGAGTAGCTAGGCCCCTTGGGTGGGCTGTTTGGGGAAATTATGTTACTTTCATACCATGTTGGGGTAAAATGACATTTAAACTTTGTAATTCCATTTGTTAATGATTATATTCTATTTTCATCTCATTCTCCATGAATTGCTTGTTGGTTTGTGTGTGAAATCATCTAGGAATTTAGGAAAATTGCTTGTATGTGTAAATTTTGGGATTTGCCCCTAGGTCCAATTCTTTGATCCCTAGGTTTCCTCTCATCTTCCTACATCCTAATCAATCTCCCTAAACCTAAGTGAGAGATCTAAGTAGCTAGATTAGATCATTCTAGTGCAATTAGCATGGAGCCTTCTCAAGTCTAGAATGTGGGGGAATTGGGGTCCAAAACCCTAATTTCACCTCCCCATTACTACCCTCGACCCCTAATTGCCCTAGGAATGCCTAATCTAGAAACCTAGACTTGATTAGACTCTAATTGAATTGAACCTAATCCCTAACCCAATTGAGCCTCGTAAGGGTAGTAGGAGGTGTTAGGGATAGTTCCCTTATACACAACCTAGCATATCCATGGCAGTTAGTAGCTTAGGTTAATTCATTAGACTCTAACTTGTTGTTTGGTTTCGATAATCTAAATGGAATCATAATGTTCATATGTCACCCCCCAACTTATGTGATAAGTTCATACCCCTAAATAGCCCATACCTCTCTTTACTACTTAAAACCCTAGTTTTGTGCTTGCTTAGTTTAGTTAGCTCTTTCCTTACTTAGTTAGCTTCTTGCTTTGCTCTTGTCTTGTTAGTGCTAGTTTAGTTCTCTAATTGCTCTTCTTACCTGTCTTAGTGTAATTTTCCCTTTCATACCTAGCTTAATCCTTTCTTGCTTGTTTAGCCTTAATCTAGTCTAGGGTTAACATAAATTTCATTATTGCCTTTAATTCCTCGCTTGTTCATAGTAGTTTAATAATCAAAACAACCTTCAAACCCTTAACCCTAGTCTCCGCAGTAGGAACCTAGCTCTAGTGCCCCCTCTTTTCCCTGTGGATCGACCCTATACTTTCCACCTTCCTATACTACGACATGACCCCGTGTGCTTGTGGGTGTAGTTGTTTTAGTGTGAGTAGGTGTTAAGTTAGGTTTTATAAATTTTGAAAGTGAATCCACCCGTGTGCTTCTGTGTGCGGGGTTGCACCTATTCAAAACTCCAATTGAGTAGTGTGTAACACCATTAGTGGGAGCGCACCAAGCTTTCTGTGGTTCCGTTGCCGGCTAATGAACCCGGGTCTCTCGGGTGAGAGCCGAGTATCCTAACCAACTAGACTACAATGGACAAAACAAGAACAAAGCAAGAACAAAGCAAGAAGCTAACTGAGCAAGGAACGAGCTAACTAAGCTAAGCAAGCACAAAACTAGGGTTTTAAGCAGTAAAGGGAGGTATGGGTTGTTTTGGGGTATGAACTTATCACTTACGTTGGGGGTGAAATATGAACATTATGATTCCATTTAGATTATCCAAACCAAACAACAAGTTAGAGTCTAATGAATTAACCTAAGCTACTAATTGGCCATGGATATGCTAGGTTGTGAATAGGGGAACTAGTCCCTAACACCTCCTACTACCCTTACGAGACTCAATTGGGTTAGGGATTGGGTTCAATTCAATTAGAGTATAATCAAGTCGAGGTGTCTAGATTAGGCATTCCTAAGGCAATTAGGGGCCGAGGGTAGTAATGGGGAGGTGCAATTAGGGTTTTGGACCCCAATTCCCCCACATTCTAGCCTTGAGAAGGCTCCATGCTAATTGCAGTAAAATTATCTAATATAGCTACTTAGATCTCTCACGTAGCTTTAGGGAGATTGATTAGGATGTAGGAAGATGGGAGGCAACCTAGGGATCCAAGAATTGGACCTAGGGGAAAATCCTGAAATTCACACATACAACCAATTTGCCTAAATTGCTAGGTCATTTCACACACAAACCAACAAGAAATTCATGGAGAATGAGATGCAAATAGAATATAATCATTAACAAATGGAATTAAAAAGTTTACATGTCATTTTCCCCCAACATGGTATCAAAGTAACATAATTTCCCCAAACAGCCCACCCAAGGGGCCTAGCTACTCATAGACATGGAAAACACAAAAAGAAAGGAGAAAGAGGTAGAAGTGGCCATGGAGCTCAGTGTAGGCGAGGGATCTCCTCTCTCCAGCTAATGCAGGGGCATCCTCCTTCTTCTCCTTGTATGCAATGGTGTGGAATGATGGAGGGAAGTGAATGGAAGGCTTAGATATGGGGGGTTATGTGGTGGAAATTGTGAAATGGAGTGGATTTGAGGTGGATATGGAGTGGATGGCAATTTGGGGAGCTAGGAGGGGGTAGAAGGTAGCTAACCTCATTCCCCATCCACCACCTAGATATATATAGGTGTGGGGAGGAAGCACTAGGTCAAGTAGGAGCAAAATGGGTAAAGCAGTGAAAACTAGGTGGGTTTTGTGAGTAGCACAGCCGTGGTGGGTAGGGTAGACCACGACCGTGGTGGATGGGCATGGTCATGGGAATTAAAAAGTGGAGATCATAGGGAGGTGTACATGGATGACCATGGTCATGGGGGGTCACCACAATCGTGGTGGGAATCTATGGCCACGGGCATATTGATCACCACGGATGTTTTGGCCATATTCATCAAATCCTGGGAGTTACAGTGATTTTTTGTTCTTGGGGCATGTTCACAACGACTGTGGTGGAGTACCACGGCCATTTTGGTGTCCCTCCCATGCACTTGAGCATTGAACTTGATCATCCATGGAGGGTATTGCTTCAAAACATTCTTTGACCACTTGGGGTAGGCTGGGAGTGGTTTTAGCCTCATTTTGGGCTCGTCCAAGCCTGAGGAAACCCTAGATTGGACCATCTTCTTTCCATGCCATCAAGTAGTGGACAAAGTACCTATGAAACATGCAAAAAAGCCTCCATAATTGCATTTGATAGAAATAAGCATATTGGGGGAAATAACATGTAATCTAGCAAGTATAGATGTGATTATAACGCTATATGACACAAGATGAAGCCTTAAAATAGGGATGAATCACCACCCCAAACTTAAAACATACTTGTCCTCACGTATGCTCCAACTCAATCTCTCTACAAACTTTTCACAGTCAAGACATGACAAATGCAATGTAAAAGGTGATTATTGCTGAATGGGATAAAAAATGACTAGGTGCATGCATTCCACCTCTCTTCTATCCTACTTTCACAAACCAATCATGAAAAAAGCACAAAGCATATGAACTTCAAATATAGTGCATAGAATACATAATTTATCCATATTTCTTTCATGTAGTTCCAGGTAGACCGTTTCATAATGGCATTAATCAAGGATGACTAGGAGTGTTGTTTCACCTTCATGCTTTCAACCTTATGTTTCAAATCACACCAAATGACCGATGTGGCTGTAGAAAAGGGAAAGATAATCTAGGTTTGATGTTTCCTAGCTCATTGGGTATGAAAATGGAAGAAATGGTTGTGGTAAGATTTTTTGAGTGCTATTACATAGAGCACTCATCTTTTCTTTATTTGAATGCTCTTAAACAGGAGCATCCTTTTATTTTATTTTTGTATTTTTTTTCTTTTCCCTTGGGGTAGGTAGGGCATATGGTGATGGGAGTGAAGCGGTGAGATGTAGATGTGGCCACCCCAAACGTTTGGAGGTGGCCACGACTAATATGTGCACTTTGGCATCCTTTCATGAGGTAGAGGGGTAAGAAGATGGTGAGTGAATAGTCGGGTCAAAGAGGGGTCATTGGCGTGATTCTTAACATAAGGTCTCCTGCATGAAAATTAATCCAACACTTCATCCAACAATGTCACACCACATGAATGAACAACATGAAATTAATACTTCAATCAAGTGATTTCGTAGACACGAAGCACTCATAGCTTACTCAAGTCACAAATCAACCAAATCATTCACAAACACAAGAGAGGTGATGCACATGTACAAAGTCAAGAATTGATACCATTTAACAATAAACAATGATAAGTCACTTGCATTTGTCAAAGGTAATCATTTTTACTCAAAACAGAAGAGATTGGGTCAAAACACACTTTTTAGACAAGAAATCTCAAATTTGGGAAAAATTGGCCAAAATGGTGCCAAATTTCCTTCAATCACATCTAAGCCTATATTATTGAACTTAAAGAAGAAAACAAGCAACTCCTATCTAAAACATGCAAAAGTTATCAAAAATCTACATGATATGCAATGCATGGAAAAAAGGGTGAATGTTTTGAAAATTATGCAAAAATGGCAGGAAAGTAAACTACATGATATGCAAGCATGCAAATGTAAGGAGCCGAGATCACCCCCTTACTTAAATTTAACAGAAAATACAATACATCCCTCAAATTATTAAAAACATTGTGATGGAAGGATGTATGCATAATAAATCCATTTAAATAAGCATGGACCAAATACAACCAAGTGTCAATAGTAGCAGCGGAAGAAAGTAAGATGAGAAAACTAGACTATTACATAGATTGTTCCAAAAGAAGAAGTAGATAAGAATCTAGGCTATTACAAAGCTCTTATTTCTAGAGTTCATAACATATATTTTTGAGCAAGGTCTTAGCAGCATCAAACTTGCCATGATATCAACTTCACTCCTGCCCTGGGTTTCCTTGTGCTTGATCTAGCCCTTGTCCTGGTTCTGGGTGGTTGGGGAGCAGCCAGCAAGAGAAAGATAAAAACATATGTGTCACAAAATGATAAAGTACAAGGAGCATATTAATGAATGGAAACATAAAGATTTTCTATACTAAGATTGTTCAAGAGTATGAGGCATATAAGGCAAATAGGATTTCTGCCAAGCATATAAGTCAAATATAGAACAAGCATGATTCATTATGACTAAGCTAAACTAACATAGGGTGAGGCACCTACCAACCTCAACCAGGAGGAGAGGGGAAATAACATCCCAAACCTCAAAAATATATATAAAGTGGCAGGGGGACTAAAACCCCAATGCCTACAGCAGGGGGACTAAAACCCCAGTGCCCTATGGGTGACTTGTACTCATGTACACTATATTAGTTAACTAGTCAAACTATCATTATCATGCTTACAATTTACATTGGCAGAGAAAGAAAATAACAATGAATCAAGTGGGGCCCAATGACCCATACATTTCCAAGAGATAATCATAAAAGATGTTCATACAATAAGATTTCATATTGGATATTCAAATGAATAGTTTAAGGGCAACATGTATATATCAAGATCTCAATCACATCAGTAAGGCAAGTGGGGTCACTTGACCCATATTCATCAAGAAATAACATTATAGCAAGAATATGCATCATAGTTACAAATTTTCATGTCTAAGTAGAAGATGGAGAATATTATCATATGTATGCATCATATGGGAAAACTAGGTTAAACATGATAGGAAGCCCAACTGAGGTGTTATAATGCACATACCTAATCTTGCTTTCTAGATTATCCCTTAACCACTAAGATGTCAGATCCAAACTCACTTTAACCTAGGTTCAGAGATTAATGCATGCATTAGGTTACTTAAAGGTACTTTAAGTGTAAAATATCCACATTTATAAACCATGGGTAAAGGCTTTGTATTTTGGTTCTGGAAATAGGTCCAAACGATCCCTAATATTTTTCTACTCGATAAAACATATTTTATTGTCAAAAACAGAGTTAAAACACTATTATTATCATTTTACATCACTTTATACATTTAAATTAGGGTTTGAATTTCTTGTCAGGTTTATTATGGAAATAAGGGTTCAAAACTTAAAAATTAGGATTCTAAATGTTTTTATCTTTCCAACGAGTATTTATTTATAATTTTCTGACAACCGAGCGATTTACTATGAATTAAACAAGATTGACTAGTTAATTGCTAAATGGGAAAAAAATCAAGGTTGAAGTTGACGGATCTGCCCTCGGCTAAAGAATCAGATAGGAAGGGTGCGCGGGGGCAAAATGGACATTTGTCCATCGTCTTCTTCCCCAGGCCGTGCCTAGCCTCGCGACGGGGTGCAACCTTGTCCCTTTGGGCATTTTTGCGATACTCAACGAAAACAGTCGTTCAGGTACTCGAAACGAAGAGGATCGAACTACGAACTCACCTAACCGATCAATTTTGATGCACGAGCCACCTAGAAACTGGGAGGAGTGCCACAAGGTCTGCTGAAAAAACTCCACGTCATCGGCCACACGTGCTTCCTCAGGCAAAATCGATGGTTTGGGCGAGTTGCTAAGGTTCCGACGAAGGTGTGTAGGTGGTATTTTATAGGTGATCGAGTCTGTGGAACCGAGATGGATGTGGCCGTGAGAGAGCTCGACCGGCAGCTCCTACCATTCTGGATATGCTGCGTCTCACTGGTTGAGTGAGAGCCCAAATGACCCAGGGGGTCGCTATGAACCTGTAGGTGAAGAGATCTCGTAAAATGGTCGCAAAACGACAGAGAACGGAGCTGAGGAGTCGAGCTCGTTACTCATGTAACAGCTGGAGGTGGTAGATAGGCTCTAGGCCATTGGATCAGGGTCGGGGCTCACATGAACCACTGGATCAGAGTCCACCATGGACCCGCACAGCCAAAGCATGCGTGACGGACATTTAAGCCAAACTTTGGCTTAAATGATGTGCATATGCGAATGATATTATGTCCCACTTTAATAGAAACTTGTTTAATGCTATTGGAAGGTCAAATGAACTCCAAATGACCCCAAATTTTAACCCTAGGTTGCTAATGATGTATAGATTTATGCTATGCAATTATATTTGATTTTCACTCAACCTTTGGCATCCAAATAATTATTTTTATGATTAAAGCATATTTTAATATAATGCTAGAGTAAAAAATTATGTGTTGCTTTTATAAGAAACCCTTGGTTCCCAAATTCGAGATTTGGAGTCCAATAGTTCATTACTCACTAATATCATGCATTTGTAAAATTAATTATCCCATAATAAGAGTGAGGTGTGAAAGTTGATTTTAATTCACCATTTAATTCACACTTGCTAATTAAATCACTTCTTATCCATTTTAATTAATTATTGATCTCCAACATTATCCATTAGATAACAAATTCATGGTTTAATGGTAAATTGCATAATTACCCCATCCATATATCAATTTGTGGTATTTTGTGCATCTAACCCTCATATTGGCATAAAATGTACTTCAATCATCAATTTTCTCCAATATTCAATATTAAGGACACAAAAAGGAAGAGAAAGAAATTAACATAAAAATTGAGGTGGAAATGATAATTTTATTGAAACTCAGGATGTTATAGCACTCCACCCATTAGAAAGGATTTCATCCCCGAAATCTCATACAAAAAGAGAAGGGTGAGATTAGAGCATTTCTTCTCTCAACTCCCAAGTGGTTTCTTCTAGCCCATGATACTTCCACAACACCTTCACTAATTCAATCTCTCTATTCTTCAACTATTTCACCCGAGTGTCTAGGATTTTTACAGGTAGTTCCTCATAGGTTAGGTTTTCATGAATCTCCAAGGGTTCTATTGTGAGTACATGAGAAGGGTCCTTCACATACTTTCTCAGCACGGACACATGAAAGACGTTGTGTATCTTATCATCAGTAGGAGGAAGAGCCAGGCGGTATGCACAGTCCCCAATCTTCGCCAAGATCTCAAAAGGTCTCACATAATGTGGACTAAGCTTGTCTTTGACTTTGGATCGGGCAATAGAGTGTATTGGCTTGACCTTCAAAAACACATGGTCTCCAACTAGGAAACTCACATCAGAACTATGGTTGTCAGCATACATCTTCTGTCGGTCTTGAGCGGCTTTCATACGCTTCTTAATCAGTTGAACCTTCTCTATCATCATCTGCATATTGTCAGTCTTCACTAAGGAACACTCACCCACATCATCCCAATGCAATGGGGAACGACAGGGTCTTCCGTACAAAGCTTCATACGGAGGCATTCCTATGCTGGCTTGATAGTTGTTATTGTATGCAAACTCAGCCAGAGGTAGATATCTATCCCATGCACCTCCCCAGTCCATCACACAAGCACGAAGTAGGTCTTCTAAGATTTGTACAGTTCTTTCAGATTGACCATCAGTCTGGGGGTGATAAGCAGTGCTAAACTGTAGGCCAGTCCCCATTTATTCTTATATCTGGCTCCATAGACGAGAAGTGAACTTGGGATCACCGTCAAAAACTATCACTTCCCGTACACCATGTAGATGAACTATCCACTCCAGATATATCTGTTCCATATCCTCAACTTTGTAATTGGACTTGAAAGGCAGAAAGTGAGCAGACTTAGTGAGACGATCAATGACAACCCACACCGCATCGTAGCCTATCCTGGTCTTGGGGAAACTAGTGACAAAGTCCATCGTGATCTTCTCCCATTTCCACTCCAGAATTTCAAGCGGATGGAGGAGACCACCAGGTCGTTGATGTTCTATCTTAACTTGTTGATAAGTCAGACACTTTGACACAAACAGAGCTATATCTGTCTTCATGTTCTTCCACCAGAAACTGCGCTGCAGGTCCTTATACATCTTGGTCGTGCCAGGGTGAATTGTGTACTTGGACCCATGAGCTTCACAGAGAATCTTCTGTCACAGTTCGCCAACATCCAGAACCCACAATCTTTGTCGGAAACGGAGTGTGCCATCAACTCCAACAGAAAAATCAGATTGTGGTTTCAGGGTTAAGGCTTTCATTCCTTCTAGCTCAGGACTCTCCAATTGGGCAGTGATAATATAAGAAATCTATCTTGGAGTGATCGACAGACTAGCCATGTAAACACATAGCTTATCATGAACTTCATCATCTGGGATATTTTTCAGTTGCGGTCGCCATCCAGAAACATACTCCATGTTCTTCCAAATGGAACAAGTTATAGCAGCACATGTTCGAGACTTCTTCCGACTCAAGGCATCAGCAACTACATTGGCTTTACCGGGATGATAAGTGATGGTAAAATCATAGTCCTTGAGATACTCCATCCATCTACACTATCTCAGGTTCAAGTCTTTTTGTGTCAGGAGGTACTTTAAGCTTTTATGATCAGAGAAGACCTCAAACTAAACCCCATAGATGTAATGTCGCCAGATCTTTAGAGCATGAACAATGGTTGCAAGCTCTAAATCGTGCGTAGGCCAGTAATCTTTATTCGGCTTCAACTTTCAGGAGGCGTAGGCAATGACCTTGCCTTCTTGCATCAGAACGCATCCCAGTCCTTGCTTGGAGGCATCAGTGTAAATAACGTAGGGTTTGCCCTCAATAGGTAGAGCAAGCACAGGAGCAGATGTCAAGCACTGCTTCGGCTTTTGGAAATTGTCCTCACACTCTGGAGACCAAACAAACTTGACGTCCTTTCGTGTCAACTTTGTCATAGGAAGAGCAAGCTCTGAGAAGTTTTTGATAAACTTCCTGTAGTAACCTGCCAGACTGAGGAAACTATGGATTTCAGACGGATTCTTTGGAGCCTTCCACTTGGTCACTGACTCAACCTTTGTAGGGTCAACAACAATGTGTCCTCCAGAAATGACATGACCCAGAAACATAACTTCTTTAATCCAGAACTCACACTTGGAGAATTTAGCATAAAGTTGATTTTCTCGCAGTGTATTGAGTGCCAGCCTTAAGTGCTCGCGATGTTTCTCTTCCGACTCAGAATATATCAAGACATCATCAATAAAAACCACAACGAATCGATCAAGGTAGGGGAGGAAAACTCGATTCATCAGGTCCATGAAAGCAGTTGGGGCATTAGTCAGACCAAACGACATGACCAGGAATTCATAATGCCTATATCTGGTTCTGAAAGCTGTCTTTGGGATGTCTTCATCCTTCACCCGCATTTGATAGTATCCACTCCGCAAGTCCATCTTTGAGAAGATGGTGGCAAACTTGAGTTGGTCGAAGAGATCATCAATTCAAGGCAAAGGATATTGATTCTTCACCGTGGCTTGGTTAAGCATGCGATAATCCACGCACATTCACATAGATCCATCCTTCTTCTTCACAAACAGAACAGGGGCTCCCCAAGGAGAAATGCTGGGGTGAATGAACCCCATATCTAGAAGTTCTTGAAGATGCTTCTTTAAATCAACAAGTTCAGCAGGTACTAAGCGGTAAGGAAGCTTCGAGATAGGTGATGTCCCAGGTGCAAGATCGATGGAGAATTCCACTTCATGAGTAGGAGGAAACCCAAGTAGTTCTTCCGAAAAGACATCAGCGAAGTCCTTCACCACCTCCATATAGTCGAGAGCAGGGGGTGTGGCTTCAAGAACTATGGAGGCAAGAAATTCCCTACACCCTTGTGAGATAAGCTTTTCGTCTTTGATAGTTGAGATGAAGAATTGTCATTCTTCTCACTTCCTTCCTTTCACACAGATTCTACCCTCTACGGGGTGCAACAAGCTAACCTTTGACTCCTCACAAAAGAGGACTGCCTTGTAGCTTTTTAGCCAGTCCATGCCAAGGATAATGTCAAATACAGACATTTCGAGCAAGATAAAGTCAGATGGAAACATCTTTCCCGATATACACAGGTCCAGGGTTGGAAGCTTGAGATAAGAGGAGCATATTCTACCACTAGGGGTTTTGACATCTAGCACGTGGTCCATTAATTCAGACTCTATCTCTAGCATAGCAGCAAACTGAGTAGATATAAAGGTATTTGACGAGCCAGAATCAAAAAGTTCTTTGACAGGGTACATATTAAGGTGTAGAGTACCTTCAATCACATTATTCCCATCATCAGCCTCTTCAGCATCAAGAGCAAAGACCCTTCCATTGCGCCTCTCCACAGGTGGACGACGTCCTTGCTGATTAGGGTTGCAGTTGTTGTTGTTCTGGTGATTGTTGTTGCGGTTGTTGTTGTTGTTCCTCGGGGGTGGATTTTGTCGTTGTTGCTGCTGCTGGGCGGGAGCTTGTCCTCGGTTGAACCTAGGATAGTTTGGCCTGATGTGAATGACTTGGCCACACTCATGACAGATAGGGGCAGGCAGATCATTCCTTCGGTAAGGTGTGTTGCCAGCTGGACATCTCCCAGGAGGATGAAATCAGGAGCAAGTGTTGCACCTATCACGCCCTTGTGGGCCACCATGGTTCTTCCGCTTGTTGTTATTGTTGTTCGAACCAGAAGTGTGAAAGCTAGGGTACGCCTCCATGGCTAGAGCTTTATCTAGAATTTGCTGGAAAGTGAGCGGGAGCTGGGGCACCAGGTGACGCCCTATGATGTAGTTGAAACCCTCAAGGAAGACGGTCGCCCTCCGCTCCTCAGCTAGACCCACATCATAATGTTCCAGCACCAGGAAACATTGTACATACTCAGAGACTGACATATTCCCTTGCCACAGACTGTAAAACTCAGCCTCCTTCTTCAGGTAGGTTGTGCAGATGTACTTTGCCCAGAATATCTGGAGGAACGCATCCCACGTCATAGTTGTTGTGTCTCGTGTGCGGGTTATCCCATTCCACCAGACCCGTGTTGGGCCATCCAGGACATAAGAGGCGAAGTAGACTTTAAGATGTGGGGGACATGCCATGCCATCAAATGTGCGCTCCTGGGCTACCACCCAATCATCCGCCTTGTCCACCATGTTGTTCTCAGTTTCCCCCTTGAAGTAGGGAGGTTGCATCTTGATGAAGTCATTCAGGGTTGGCTCCTTAGGCTTGTTGGCATGGGCAGCAGCTGTAGTAATCTTCCCCACCAGGGTAGTGGAGAGTAGCTGCCTCAGCATTTCCAACTCCTGCTTAGGAGTCAGAGGTGTCTCAGGAGTCTCAGGGTTGGTTTCATCATTGTTTGAGCTTTCACCGAACAAGCTACCCTTCTTGAAAGATAAGTTTTTAGGGTAAGATTTCTAGAAGCATAAGATAAAAAAAGATAAGGCTATTATTTCCTATAGGCATGCTATTTCGGGCGTTCAGTATCAGATCAGGCCAGGCCGGGTCATATGAGCTCAGGAGTCCTCGTGACCAAGCTAGTGGGGCGGAGGAAAATATTGCCAGCCCCCAAGCTCTGACACTTTCTAGACACCATCACTTTCAACATCTCGCCCTAGTAGCTACCCTACAGGCTCGGATACCATGCTGTAAGGAGGCGAGATCACCCCCTTACTTAAATTTAACGAAAAATACAATACATCCCTCAAATTATTAAAAACATTGTGATGGAAGGATGTATGCATAATAAATCCATTTAAATAAGCATGGACAAAATACAACCAAGTGTCAATAGTAGCAGCGGAAGAAAGTAAGATGAGAAAACTAGACCATTACATAGATTGTTCCAAAAGAAGAAGTATATAAGAATCTAGGCTATTACAAAGCTCTTATTTCTAGAGTTCATAACATATATTTTTGATTAAGGTATTAGCGGCATCAACCTTGCCATGATATCAACTTCACTCCTGCCCTGGGTTTCCTTGTGCTTGATCACACCCTTGTCCTGGTTCTGGGTGGTTGGGGAGCACCCAACAAGAGAAAGATAAAAACATATGTGTCACAAAATGATAAAGTACAAGGAGCATATTAAGGAATGGAAACATAAGGATTTTCTATACTAAGATTGTTCAAGAGTATGAGGCATATAAGGCAAATAGGATTTCTGCCAAGCATATAAGTCAAATATAGAACAAGCATGATTCATTATGACTAAGCTAAACTAACATAGGGTGAGGCGCCTACCAACCTCAACCAGGAGGAGAGGGGAAATAACATCCCAAACCTCAAAAATATATATATAGTGGCAGGGGGACTAAAACCCCAGTGCCTATGGCAGGGGGACTGAAACCCCAGTGCCCTATGGGTGACTTGTACTCATGTACACTATATTAGTTAACTAGTCAAACTATCATTATCATGCTTACAATTTACATTGGCAGAGAAAGAAAATAACAATGAATCAAGTGGGGCCCAATGACCCATACATTTCCAAGAGATAATCATAAAAGATGTTCATACAATAAGATTTCATATTGGATATTCAAATGAACAGTTTAAGGGCAACATGTATATATCAAGATCTCAATCACATCAACAAGGCAAGTGGGGTCACTTGACCCATATTCATCAAGGAATAACAGTATAGCAAGAATATGCATCATAGTTACAAATTTTCATGTCCAAGTAGAAGATGGAGAATATTATCGTATGTATGCCTCATATGGGAAAACTAGGTTAAACATGATAGGAAGCCCAACTGAGGTGTTAGAATTTACATACCTGATCTTTCTTTCTAGATTATCCCTTAACCACTAAGATGTCAGATCCAAACTCACTTTAACCTAGGTTCAGAGATTAATGCATGCATTAGGTTACTTAAAGGTACTTTAAGTGTAAAATATCCACATTTATAAACCATGGGTAAAGGCTTTGGATTTTGGTTTTGGAAATAGGTCCAAACGATCCCTAATATTTTTCTACTCGAGAAAACATATTTTATTGTCAAAAACAGAGTTAAAACACTATTATTATCATTTTACATCACTTTATACATTTAAATTATGGTTTGAATTACTTATTAGATTTATGATGGAAATCAGGGTTCAAAACTTAAAAATTCGGATTCTACATGTTTTTAGCTTTCCAATGAGTATTTATTTATAATTTTCTGACAACTGAGCGATTTACTATGAATTAAACAAGATTGACTAGTTAATTGCTAAATGGGAAAAAAATCAAGGTTGAAGTTGACGGATCTGCCCTCGGCTAAAGAATCAGAGAGGAAGGGCGCGCGCGGGAAAAATGGACATTTGTCCATCGTCTTCTTCCCCAGGCCATGCCTAGCCTTGCGACGGGGTGCAGCCTTGGCCCTTTGGGCGTTTTTGCGATACTCAACGAAAACAGTCATTCAGGTACTCGAAACGAAGAGGATCGAACTACGAACTCACCTAGCCGATCAATTTTGATGCATGAGCCACCTAGAAAATGGGAGGACTACTGCAATGTCTGCTGCAAAAACTCCATGTAGTCGGCCACATGTGCTTCCTCAGGCAAAATTGATGGTTTGGGCGATTTGCTAAGGTTCCGACGAAGGTGTGTAGGTGGTATTTTATAGGTGATTGAGCCTGTGGAACTGTGATGGATGTGGCTGTGAGAGAGCTCGACCAGAGGCTCCTTCCATTTTGGCTATGCTGCATCTCACTGGTCAAGTGAGAGCTCAAATGACCCGGGGGGGTCGCTAAGAACCTGTAGGCGAAGAGATCTCGTAAAATGGTCGTGAAACGACAGAGAACGGAGCTGAGGAGTCGAGCTCGTTACTCATGTAACGGCTGGAGGTGGAAGACAGGATCTAGGCCATTGGATCGGGGTTGGGGCTCACATGAACCACTGGATCAGAGTCCACCATGGACCCGCACGGCCAAAGCATGCGTGATGGACATTTAAGCCAAACTTTGGCTTAAATGATGTGCATATGTGAATGATATTATGTCCCACTTTAATAGAAACTTGTTTAATGCATTTGGATGGTCAAATGAACTCCAAATGACCCCAGATTTTAACCCTAGGTTGCTAATGACGTCTAGATTCATGCTATGCAATTATATTTTCGTTTCACTCAACATTTGGCATCCATATAATTATTTTTATTATTAAAGAATATTTTAATATAATGCTAGAGTAAACAATTATGTGTTGCTTTTATAAGCAACCCTTGGTTCCCAAATTCGAGATTTGGAGTCCAAGAGTTCATTACTCATTAATATCATGCATTTGTAAAATTAATTAGCCCATAATAAGAGTCAGGTGTGAAAGTTGATTTTAATTCACCATTTAATTCACACTTGCTAATTAAATCACTTCTTATCCATTTTAATTAATTATTGAGCTCCAACATTATCCATTAGATAACAAATTTGTGGTTTAATGGTAAATTGCATAATTACCCCATCCATATATCAATTTGTGGTATTTTGTGCATCTAACCCTCATATTGGCATAAAATGTACTTCAATCATCAATTTTCTCCAATATTCAATATTAAGGACACAAAAAGGAAGAGAAAGAAATTAACATAAAAATTGAAGTGGAAATGATAATTTTATTGAAACACAGGACGTTACAGCAAAGCAGTAAACAAAATCCACATTAGATAGATCAAAATCAAACAAAGATCATGTTAGATAGGTAACCAAAATGAGAGAATGAGATAGGTGGTGCGTACCACCCTACCACCCCAAACTTTTGAATCATGTTGTCCTCAGCATGAAACTAGAGCTTAGGAATAGTAGGGTGAAGATCATGGCTAGTGAGGAGCATCAAAATGCAGGTCACCCTGCTGTGGTTGGTGGTCGACCCTCGCCACGGTTGTGGTTGGGGGCCACGGTCATGGCCAATCAACTTCAAAACGACCGTGGCGATGGGCCACGGTTGTAGCCATTCTTGCCAAAACAACCTAACATCTACGATGAAATAAACCCTACGACCATGGTGGATGCCCACAGTCGTGTCCATGCTTCCTTGACACGACCATGGCAGGTGGCCACGGCTGTGTCCATTCTTCCAAACCAACCTGTAACTTGGACAAATTGAAGCAATAAAACCCACGACCGTGGCAGATGGCCACAGTCATGCTTGGACACTTTTGCCACGACCATGGTCGAGCTTTACAACTGTTTTGGGGGTACTCCTTTAGTTTTCTCAATTAAAAACATGAACTCCATCTTTATTTGTTATTCATCCACAAATCTCCCTCAATGACCATGATTCACTTCTATACCTTCTCTCTCTAGTGTCTATCACCTTCCATATCATCAAAACTCATAGAAAGGTATTAAACATAAGTGTGTGTGTGTTTAGGTTTATGCAAAACAAAAAGCAAAAGTATAAAAAATGAGAGGTTGGGTGAAAAAAATCCCAAACCTAGGTGGGTTGCCGCCCACAAGCATTGAGTTTCTTGCCTTCATCTAGGCTTCTTGGTGATTCTTCATTCATTCATCCATTTGGAATTCTCATGTGTCCATTCTTACAAAACATGCATCCCTCGGTTGCACTCAATCTAGGTTCCTCATCCCTTTCATCACAATAATCATCACCAATTTCTTCACCTTGGCATCCTCTCAAAAACCCATTTGGACTTGTGAAGTGATCATGTCCAATATCCCTATCTCGGACTCGCCGGGTTGGGGTCTTATACATGTTGATGTTGATCTTCATGTCCATGAATGAGACTATCATAGTTCCACTGTGCACATGGATGTCGGCGTCAGCTGTAGATAAGAATGACCTTCCCAAGATAATGGGAATCTTCCTATCCTCCAGCTCCATATCAAGTACAATGCAATCTTTCGGGAACATCGTGCATTTCTCTTTGTCTACCATCACCAAGACATCATCCACTCTACCCCTAGGCACTTTTAAAGATCTATCCACCAACTAGAGAGTGCAATGTGTCGACTTCAACTTGCCTAAGCCCATCTCAACATAGACATTGTATGGCATCAAATTCACACTAGATCCCAAATCAAGTAAGGACATGTCTATGCAATGTCCCCCTATGTAACTAGCTATAAGTGGGGCTCCTGGGTCTTTTCTTTTCATGGGAAGGGAGTGTTGTATGATGGAGCTCACTTGTTCAGTCAATCTCACCTTCTTTGGAATCCTCCCCATTGACCTTCTTTTCACAATGCATAGGTCCTTGAGGAACTTGGCATATGATGGGATTTGCTTGATATCATCCAAAAGTGGAATGTTCACCTTCACTTAGAGAAACACCTCAAGAATATCAACATTGTGCTTTTGCCTCCTTTTAACAGTCGGGGGCTTGTCTAGTGCTTTGGGAAATGGTGGCTCACTAGCTACTGGCCCACTTGACTTGACATGATCTTCCTGTGCTGTAGCATGAGGTGGAGCACTAGGACTCCCAATATCAACATGGGGTGGCAATTGATCACCTTCGGCAATCTCAATCACAACATCACCACTTGATTGCTTTTGCTTGGCTTTGTCACCCTTTCTTTGACTTGTGGGTTGCTCAAGTGTTTTCCCACTCCTTATAAATGTCACAACACTACCTTGCTCATGATGGGGAGGGGTAGCATGATGTGTCTGTGGAGGAGGTGGGGGTGACACTTGGGGTTGAAATTGAGGTGGAGAAGAAAATTGAGGGGGAGGAGAGAATTGGGGTTGGAAGGTGAAGTTTTGGGAAAATTGAGGTGGTGAAGGTGGTGGGGGAGTGTAAGGCTTAGGATAGCCTTGAAAATGGTATATGCGATGCACTTGCATGGGAGGTGTATTGTATAAAATTTGAGAAGAGGGCATGGGTCCACTTGCTTCATTGTAACTCAAGATGGATTTTGAAGCTAGTTTTTCTTCTTGAAGAGCAAGTGTGGAAGAGATTTGCTCTATCTTTTCTTCAAGCCTTGCAACATCTTTTTGGACATCAACAAATACTTTAAATCTATAGAGAACCTCCTCCTTAAACCTTGAGTTGTATGTGGGACTTTGTGGTTCCTGATAGCTATAGGAGTGAGGTGTCTTCTTTTCTTCACCATAGAACTCAATAGAATTGACCAGGTGGCAAGGAGCATTTGTCACCTAGTTCTTCATGAATCTCACCATGACACCAAGAATCTTCATCACTTGTAGGATTGAGTCATCATGAGTAGGGGGTGTCACACCAAAGGCATACCCTCTTTCATTCATCATGCTAGAAGCTCGAATTCTTGATCCTTCATCCAACTGCTCAAACAAAGTGTAACATCCCTGACCTGGGTTATGCTTTAACCCTATGTGTTTTGATTAAGAAATATGATTATAATTTTGATATTATCTTGTGAAAAGTAATTAGGCCTTATGAGGAACTTATGTTTCAATTTTGGTCCTATTTGAACAATGTTGAAGCATTGTTTGCTTATTTTGGACTAAAGTGCAAATTACCCAAGTTAAGGGGATAACTTGCAAATGTTACATAATAATATGTTCCTCTGATGTTGAGACATCATAATAGTGAATATGATGTAGTAGTATGGTTTCTGCAAGCTTGGACACCAAAATAAAGCTTGTTGGACAATGTTTGTGTATTAAAACCTAGTTTTGGTGTAAAGTGCAGTTTATTCAAAACCTAAGGTTCAATGTGCAAATTACCACTTCAATAAGGTCCCTAATTTTTCTTGGAACCATGTAGAGAAAAGAAAATGAGAGGGGTGCCTCATTTGAATTAAGTTGGAAGAGAGAGAATCTTAATATTAAAATAATCAAGATTAATGCCTAATTGAAACCCTAATTTGATTTAGGGCAAAAATAAATGTATTAATTAAAGGGCCTTCAACTAAAATTAAAATGGTTGGATTCATATGTGTGTGTGACGTCCTTGATCTTTGCAAGGACCACAAAAATATCCAAGGGAGTGCATAACTCACACACAATTTTATAAGAAAAAGAAATATCCACTCACATATGGATATTCATATAATATGATTTAAGGTGCTTGATTTGCTTTACTTTAAATCATGGATAATTGAGAAGGATAAGAGGCAAACAAGATAGCCTCGTACCTAAGGAAGATGAGGGGGGAAGAGGCGGCCACATTTTTGGGATTAATTGGATTTTTGCAAAGTACATTCTCTCTCATTGAATTTTTATAAAAGGACGTTTTACAAGCCAAATGAAAGGCTTTTTCGACCCCACTTCTTCTCCTTGATTGGGAAACGACTAAGGGAGATTGGGAGGGTCAGGAGGACGACCCCCAAGCTGTTGATAAGGTTCTTGATCCATTTCTCCTTGATTCCATGGTGGAAATCCAAAATAAATTATGGATTTCTTCTTAATTCGATCTCCTCTTCAACCCTAGCCAAACTTTTCAACCAAAAGCTTGAGGATGAGCCTAAAGGGAGTTGCAAAAGCTTCATCCACCATTTTTTCCGTGAACATGGAGCTTTGGAACTCAATTGGAGGCAGGTTTTACAACTTGAACCCTTGATTTTGTTGTTGCATTCAATTCCATATCAAATAATTATCATTTCCATGTTTACAATAATCGATTTGGTTGATTGATGCGATCACCATGGAAACCACAGAAGTTTTTGTGAGTTTAGAGGTTGAAGATTATAAGCACACACCTCTACAAATATCCAAGGCAAATGGTCTTGATTGAGTTGCTCAAACGGTTTCCCAAACCGTTTGGGAGCAAACGGTTTCAAACCATTTAGAAGCAAACGGTTTCACCAAACCGCATGAAACCAAACGGTCTCAAGACCGTTTGGTGATGTTGACCAGGGTTGACCATTTGGGGATTTGTTAATAATGATCTAGGTTAATGACCCATCAATTATTATTGATTAACTCCTATTGGTTCATGAGTTGAAGGTCCGTCAATCACCTAAACCCTAATCGGGTTGAGTGTTGATTTCATAAGTAATTGAGTTTGAAACTTGGGTTGATTGACCCAAACGGTTTCAAAACCGTTTGGGAATCACCCAAACGGTCTCAAGACCATTTGTAGGTCAACCAATACCATTTGGAGGTCTAGGGTTGAGTATGGTTAGGTATTTGAAGATTCAAACATATGGTATAAACCCTAATCAGCTAAGTGCTGATTTTACAATTGAATGAGTTGATGCTTTGGGTTGATTGACCCAAACTATTTCAAAACCATTTGGGAATCACCCAAACGATCTCAAGACCGTTTGGGGGTCACCCAAGACTGTTTGGAGGTCCAGGGTTAAGTATGGTCAAGTGTTTGAAGGTCCAAAGATACCAAATTGAAATAAAATTAAATGATGATTTGGTGATCAATCCTAGGATTCAAACCCTAATTGAATGACATGGTTAATGATGATATGATGCGAAAATGGTCTCAAGACCGTTTGGAGGTCATACAAACGATCCCAAGACCGTTTGGGGGTCACCCAAGACCGTTTGGAGGTCTAGGGTTGACCATGGTTAGGTGTTTGGAGATCTAAAGGTATTGAGTTGAAGAGTAATCAATTGCTGAATTGGTGAGCAATCCAATGAACCAAACCCTAATTCGTTGACTTGGATTTTGATTTGGACATGGTAAAACGGTCTCAAGACCGTTTGGAGGTCATCCAAATGACCTCAAGACCGTTTGGGGTCAGGTCATGTCCATTTTGGATGATGGTCCAATAGTTTGAAAGTAACTAGTTTCACATTGTATAATGTTGAAGGTTCATCAATTCCAAACCCTAATCCAATTGATTCAAACCCTAATTGGTGACCAATTGAGGGTCAATTGAGGGTCAAATCAGTTGAATTTTGACCTATTTAACTCAATTGAAGTATGAGGATAGGTCCAATTGATGATTGGTTCCATGAATTCAATGATTGAAGGAATCAACATTGGAAACCCTAATTCAATTTGAAGTGGTTGAGACACTTTTTGGTCCTTGCGGTTTTGAGGAGGTTTGGACCAAACGGTCTCAAGACTGTTTGAGTCCAAACAGTCTCAAGACTTTTTGGGGCCAAACGGTCTCAAGACCGTTTGGGACCAAACGATCCCAAACCGGTTGAGCCCATGCGGTTTCAAAAAGTTGCTTTAGCAAACGGTTTCAAGTACTTGCTTTAGCAAACGGTTTCAAGTGATCACCTTTAGTAAACGGTCTTGAAGGTCACCTTTAGCAAATAGTTTCAAGTACTTGCTTTAGCAAATGGTCTCAAGCACCACCTTTACCAAACGGTTTCAAACCATTTGAACTTTGAAGGACCAAGACCGTTTGGGGCTCAAATAGTCAAAGTTGATTGAAGATTCAATTGGTCAATTCAATTGGATACCTTATGTAATGAAGGTCCAATGTTATTGAATCTCTTGAGAATTAATATGATGAATGGTCCATTGATCCAATGATGATTATTAATGATAATCAATGAAGGTACAAAGGTTGAAACCCTAATAGTACCTAAGTGATTAGTGCCAAATAAGGATGAACCCTAATTCCTTATAGGATCAATGACTTGGTACACTATGTTAATCATAATTGTATGTACTTGATTTAAGGGTTGATATGACCTAATCAAGTTGAGAATATGTTAGCATGAATTCATACATGAATATGAATCATGTGGTGATTAAGGGTATGATCCTTAAGCAAAGAGATCATGAAACCCTAATCATGGACATAAACCCTAATTGACAGGGTTATTGAACTCTAGCCCTAATTGAGTGCAATTCTAAATGAAACCCTAATCCAGGGTGAGGATGTAGCCCTAATCTAGGGTAATGATATGTGAACTCTAATTTAGGGAAATGAGATGTAAAACCCTAATTGGGATGAATAGTGAATCTCCAATTATGAATAATTGAATGAAATCTTAATAGAGATGAATAGTAGACCCAAATTGTGGGTGACTATGGAGGAAATCCTAATTAAGGATAATTCCATGTGAAATCCTATTCTAGGGTTATGTGAAAAGAAACCCTAAATTAGAATGATGTGTAAGGAACATTGATGTGGTGATGTGATGTGAGAATCAAACTTAGGGTGATGTCATGTAATGACATGTAAAACCCTAGTTGAGGGTATTCCATGTGAAACCCTAGTTGAAGGTATTCCATGTGAAACCCTAGTTGAGGGTGATTCCATGAGAAACCCTGATTAAGAACTAATACCACATTATATTCTAATTCTATATTGAGATGATAGGACCTTAGAAGGGTGAAGTTATATGAGATTCTAATGTGAAGTCATAATGCATAAAGCCCAAATCCCGGGCAATATGATAATGAATCATAATCCTAATTTTAAGTAAGGGTATAAAGAAACCCTAATGATGAAATAAAAGTAATGGCCTTATAAAGGTGAAACATTTCATGTGGTTGATTATAAGCAACCTTATTATAAGCAATGTCTTTAGCATTAGACAAGTCCATGTCATTAAAGACAATTGGACAATTATAATGTGTGACCCATGCACCATATGATGAAAGTAACAAGTTAGTGGATAAAGTATTAAGAAGGAAATACCTTAATACAAAGTTAGTTGATTAACTTAAGATGATGGAAATGAAAAGAAAGTGATACATTCAGATATGATAGATATCACATTCTGCATTTCATTGTAGACTTACCTTGATGAACCTATAATTCAATACTCTTGGTTAAGAAACACATGAAATGTGTGTTATGCAATTGTTACAATAAATATGTAATGAACTCAATGTACTTTGATAAATGTTGACCAATATACCTTGAGAATGGGGTAAGCTGATCAATGAGTATGATGTAATCATACCATGACAAGGATGAGAAATGAACTCATGCCTTGATTTGATTATCATTAATGATATATGATGAGATTAGTGATCATAAGAAAATACTTATGATATCTTTAAATACTCCCAGAGGTGTGGAGCAATACATTAGGGTTGAACTAATAATGTGAGCATGAAACCATAATTAAAGCATGATGGGAAACCATAACCCTAATTTTGGGTAAAGGGAATGAAAAACCCTAATTTATAGATAACCCTAATCCTGATAAAGGATGGTGGTGTTACTAATGTTTCATATGATGTGATAAATGACTTACATGACTGTTATCATGTCTATTAATCATGTAGACATCATGAGATGATGAACATAGCTAGATATGAGCTATGACTTTCATATAATAAACATGTTGTATGGCCTTATGTGCCTAATGTTGTTGTTGCTTAGTAAAAGTAACAAAATGTGCATGAACCTTATGTGTTCCATGAGTAAGTTGTTGCCTAGTGAAAGGTGGCAAAACATTTATTAGGCTTTGAGAGCCATGTGAGATACTTGTGTAACAAGTATTATGCATACCTCAGTCTGAGGACCTAGAGGTAATGGTTACCTAACAAGCGGTAACAGTGATAGTGAAGAATTGAGGGTATGAATACCCAAAGTTGATAAGTATGATAATAATGTAGTTGAGGGATGTGAACTTCTAAAAGAAATGAAATGAGGGACTAAGATCCCAATGTCCTTTAAGGACTGAGAAAGTGATTGGTGAAAATAGTACATGTTTCTTTATAGCACTTATATGAATAAGTTATGTTTGAGAACTTGGATGATGCTAAAAGAATATGCTAATGTACTTATTAATCAAGTGAAATCATATCATGTAGAGCCCTGACCATAGATCCATCATCGTCAGCAAATTGGTGATGGTGAAATGGGTGCTCCGTGGCAAAACTCAGAGGGCATACTTTTGAGTATGTGGGGGTTATGGGCGCGATTATCCTTACACCCTAATGGAGGAATTGATAGAAGGTAAACATTAAACCTCTCAATCCTTCATTACTTGTACCGGGATAGATGCATCACGAATCTCCCGATGATTGGGATAGATGCAGTACACATCTCCCAATAATGTTAATACCGGATCGATGGAGATAAACATGAAATCTCACGATCGCGAAGAGAGTGCAATATGCCACTGCAACTCTGATAGCATAGTTTCCAGTATACCCTGGAAAGCTATATATAGTAGAGACACAAGATGTCCTGCATGTGATCCCGCACTGACCGAAATATGGGAGGTCATGGGAATCCAGCTCTTCCATTGACCTTGTATGGTACTGATTTTGACTTCGTAGTGGTCGGTTGGAGCATGAGCGGTATACCTCCTCTCCTCAGGGCATAAGTGTGATTGTAAAATGTAATCAGTCGTATAGCGTGCTTGCTTAAGGATTGAATACGAAAATTCATTGGCTGATGTTATATTTCTTTTATGCATCCCTAGATGGTAAATGTTATTCTTATCTCTTTACATTCAATGCAAGTAGATAGATGAACTATGATTCTATCATGGCTAAATGCATTAATCTCCTTGGAAAAGGAGATTACTTTACTTTTCTTCATTCAATGATTAATATTGTTGTTAATACATAAGAACTCCTGTTCAGTTTTAATTATAATAAACTGCTATAACAATGTTTTGGCGGAGAGTTATATCTCCTGCTGGGACAATTTACAATTGTCTCACCCCCGTGGGATCCAACATTACACTCTTTTGTAAGAAAAGGAAAGCAACAGCTTGGATAGCAGTGAGATCTCAGGTGGAGATGCTGACTGTCAAGTCATATAGTTAGAAAGTCCTATGTGTCGTCTCTGTACTCTCAGGTCCTCGGAGTTTTTAGATAATGTTTTAATGAATCGATCTGAGATTCTGGCTTGATGCCTCAAAGTTATATGTTGTCTATATATTATGTCTTGAGACAGCTGATGTTGTGAATCTCAAGAAGAGATAGTGTAAGACTTGTATTATGAAATAGAATGTAAATGTTACACTTTGGTTCTTGAAGAAAAAGATTTCCTATGTGTGGATCTCTTTGCAAAAAAAAAGGTTTTAATTTTTAGTGATTTTCAGTAATCCACTGCAAATGATTCACTTCCGCTTAGTTAATCTTGTGTTTTGTAAGTTGGATGCCACAATTTAGTGGTATCAGAGCTCTAGGTTCGCTGAGTCTACACAGACATAGGACTAAGGTAGAAGAGTATGTTCTAGTGTCACCCAATGTATCTGATAGTGTCTTCTACCCATATAGGAGAAGAAGAACTTGAAGATGACTGGGACACATGAGGAGTTTGCTACAGAAAGCAGCAATGCTGCACCAAGAAGAGGTGCAGCGGAACAGGCAAGAAAGGGACAATTGCTTGAGAATCCCCTAGCTAATCCAGCTATGATAAGAAACCCTTCCCTAGGTATCACTGTTTGGGAACTCAGGGCAACCATGATGTATTTAGTGGATCGAGCACTAGCAATACAACCTAGATTACCAGCCCCCAATGATGATGTTTTGGACATCAACAGGATATGTAATCTACAACAGCATGTTGAAGCAATGGGAAATGATGAAGTTCTGGACTTAGAACAAGTCTGTACTCAACATCAGCCTATTGAATCAATATATAGTGATGTAGGGAATAGAATACAACCTGAAATCAGGATCTGCCATAAGTGTAGGGGACCTGGACATATCAGAAGGTTTTTCCCAGAAAAGCAAAATAAGATGATGATTGAGAAAAGGCCTATCCAAATCTAGGAGCAGAGGCCTAGTAGTCCAAAAAGGGAAAGACTTTGGTATCACCAGTACAACCAGGACCTAGTGCACCAAGGCAATGGTCATATAGAAAGGGTAAAGAACCCTCTAGACCATACATGGCACCCAGAATTTGCTACCTATGTAGACAGGTAGGACATCTGGCAAGAAATTTCTCATCCAGAAATGTTATGGTGAATCAACCTCTGAGGCAGAATCAGCCTGAGGAAGTGAATATTCCACGAATCATGAAAGGTTAGACAAAATAATGTCATTCTTATATGTATTTTTATGGTTTCCTGAGTTAATTTGAGAAGTTAATTGATTGATCCTTCTTTGATTAGTCCTATGAGGACTTATATTTTGTATAAACATTATAGATGTTTCATGTTACTCTTACCTCTATGAGAAGAAGATGAGGTATTGAAGAGATGTCTGGATAAAATCCAGTATTGAGTCATATTTTTTTTGTAATAATATGAGAAGGAAGTAAAATGATAATATACAAGTGCATACTACCTTATCTCAGTATTTATATACCCTGGCCAGGTATACAACTATTGATGATAAAGTGAGTATGGAAACTCTTAGATTGTAATCTTTTTGATTGCCATGATCAAGCAGTCATTCTTATACAATCTAATGAGTATCATGAAATAAGAAATATGGAATAAATAAATGTGTCATGTCCTAAGTATAAGAAAGAGAAATCTGAGATAACCTCAGATGAGCATGTTTGTATGAGGAAATAAAAGTATAATCCTCATAAGATAGAATGAGAATAAGGGAGATGAATCTCATCTAATAAAGTTGTATCATAAAGATCCTTACCATAATGTAGAAATGGAAAATATGATGAGATCATGAGATGATCATAAACATGCTAAAGGGATAATAATATGTAATCATCCTTATAAGATTCCTATGCTAGGTCAAGGAACATAGGATGAGATAAAGAGTAAATGTTTCATGAATAGTTGAAAATACATGAAATAATAAGAGGAATATGAATCCTTGTTATCTTTCCTTTCAGGGACATGGCAATCAAGTGGGTCTTAGGACACTTGATGTGTATAAGATAAAAATGTTCATGATGATGGATAATTAGAAAAGTATCAGTTTAGCTTGGACCTTGGTTTCAAGGAAAAGATATATGTAACAAGTGATGTCCCAAGAGGAAAGGAAGATAAATATGTGATGTGTTTTTAACACATGTAATAGATACCAAGGTAAGGGATCCTGGTATCTAAAGAAATATCAGATGATCTATGTTGATTACCTGGAATGGTCAACTATAAAATCAAATTGATCATGCAAAATATCATGAACCTCACATGTAAGGGGTTTACGCTTTGCAAAAACATAACAATTGATGATATCTTTGGGATAAGTTCTCAATTTTTAAGTAACCTTTCCTTATGATAAGAGAATGTACAATTAATGAGATAGTTAGTTCTAGTATAAGGAAAGTTAGTATGGTGTTATCAGGTGGGATGACACAATCAGAGTATGAAAAGACTTATAGTCTCAAGTAGATGACAGAATATAATTGTGATCTTGAAAGAGAAATATTGAACTAACTAAGGAACATGGGAGTATATGCTCCATGTGAATCATTCCATGATAAACTTGTATGGAATAACTTTGTATTGATCAAAACTCTATGGTGTCCCCATAATAATGAAATGTTATGTGATGACATGATGATATGATGCATGAATAATATCTGTTTTTCTTTATCTAGGGATTTCGGGGACAAAATCCTTATAAGCGGTGGATAATTTGTAACATCCCTGACCTGGGTTATGCTTTAACCCTAGGTGTTTTGATTAAGAAAGATGATTATAATTTTAATCTTATCTTGTGAAAATTAATTAGGCCTTATGAGGAACTTATGTTTCAATTTTGGTCCTGTTTGAACAATGTTGAAGCAATGTTTGCTTATTTTGGACTAAAGTGCAAATTACCCAAGTTAAGGGGATAACTTGCAAATTTTACATAATAATATATTCCTATGATGTTGAGACATCATAATAGTAAATATGATGTAGTAGTATGGTTTCTACAAGCTTGGACACCAAAATAAAGCTTGTTGGACAAAGTTTGTGTATTCAAACCTAGTTTTGGTGTAAAGTGCAATTTACCCAAAACCTAAGGTTCAATATTCAAATTACCACTTCAATAAAGTCCCTAATGTTTATTGGCACCATGTAGAGAAAAATAATTTAATAGGGGTGCCTCATTTGAATTAAGTTGGAGGAGAGAGAATCTTGATATTAAAATAATCAAGATTAATGCCTAATTGAAACCCTAATTTGATTTAGGGCAAAAATAAATGTATTAATTAAAGGGCCTTCAACCAAAATTAAAATTGTTGGATTCAGATGTGTGTGTGACGTCCTTTATCTTTTCAAGGACCACGAAAATATCCAAGGGAGTGGATAACTCGCGCACAATTTTATAAGAAAAAGAAATATCCACTAACATATGGATATTAATATAATATGATTTAAGGTGCTTGATTTGCTTTTCTTTAAATCATGGATAATCGAGAAGGATAAGAGTCAAACAAGATAGCCTCATCCCTAAGGAAGATGAGAGGGAAGATGCGGCCACATTTTTTGGATTAATTGGATTTTTGCAAAGTACATTCTCTCTCATTGAATTTTTATAAAAGGACATTTTACAAGCCAACTGAAAGGCTTTTTCTGACCCCACTTCTTCACCTTGCTTGGGAAACGACCTAAGGAGCTTGGGAGGGTCAGTAGGACGACCCCAAACCTGTTGGTAAGGTTCTTGATCCATTTCTCCTTGATTCCATGGTGGAAATCGAAAATAAATTATGGATTTCTTCTTAATTCGATCTCCTCTTCAACCCTAGCCAAACTTTTCAACCAAAAGCTTGAGGATGAGCCTAAAGGGAGTGGCAAAAGCTTCATCCGCCATTTTTTCCATGAACATGGAGCTTTGGAGCTCAATTGGAGGTGGGTTTTATAACTCGAACCCTTGATTTTGTTATTGCATTCAATTCCTTATCAAATAATGATCATTTCCATATTTACAATAATCGATTTGGTTGATTGATGCAATCACCATGGAAACCACAACAGGTTTCATGAGTTGAGAGGTTGAAGATGATAAGAACACACCTCTACAAATATCCAAGGCAAACGGTCTTGATTGAGTTGCTCAAATGGTTTCCCAAACCGTTTGGGAGCAAACAGTTTCAAACCGTTTAGAAGCAAACGGTTTCACCAAACTGAATGAAACCAAACGGTCTCAAGACTGTTTGGTGATGTTGACCAGGGTTGACCATTTGGGGATTTTTTCATAATGATCTAGGTTAATGACCCATCAATTATTATTGATTAACTCCAATTGGTTCATGAGTTGAAGGTCCATCAATCACCTAAACCCTAATCGGGTTGAGTGTTGATTTCATAAGTAATTGAGTTTGAAACTTGGGTTGATTGAACCAAACGGTTTCAAAACCATTTGGGAATCACCCAAATGGTCTCAATACCATTTGGAGGTCTAGGATTGAGTATGGTTAGGTATTTGAAGATTCAAACATATGGTATAAACCCTAATCAGCTAAGTGTTGATTTTGCAATTGAATGAGTTGATGCTTTGGGTTGATTGACCCAAATGGTCTCAAGACCGTTTGGGGGTCACCCAAGACCGTTTGGAGGTCCAGGGTTAAGTATGGTCAAGTGTTTGAAGGTCCAAAGTTACCAAATTGAAATACAATTAAATGCTGATCTGGTGACCAATCCTAGGATTCAAACCCTAATTGAATGACATGGTTAATGATGATATGATGGGAAAACGCTCTCAAGACAGTTTGGAGGTCATCCAAACGATCCCAAGACTGTTTGGGAGTCACCCAAGACCGTTTGGAGGTCTAGGGTTGACCATGGTTAAGTGTTTGGAGATCTAAAGGTATTGAGTTGAAGAGTAATCAATTGCTGATTTGGTGAGCAATCCAATGAACCAAACCCTAATTGGTTGACTTGGATTTTGATGTGGACATGGGAAAATGGACTCAAGACCGTTTGGAGGTCATCCAAACGACCTCAAGACCATTTGGGGTCAGGTCATGTCTATTTTGGATGATGGCCCAATAGTTTGAAAGTAACTAGTTTCACATTGTATAATGTTGAAGGTTCATCAATTCCAAACCCTAATCCAATTGATTCAAACCCTAATTGGTGACCAATTGAGGGTCAATTGAGGGTCAAATCAGTTGAAGGTTGACCTATTTAAATAAATCACTAGTACATAAATGGTCTATAGTGTCGGTTTTTTTAAACCTATAGCGTCACTTTTCAGCCGACGCCTAAGTGATCATCGCTACAGTAATTGCTCTGTAGCGTCGGTTTTTTTAACCCAAAAAAACCGACCTTGTATAGTAAACAACTGACCCTATAGGCTCTCAAAATCTAAACCCAAATGAGAAATGAAACTGTACCTGAACCCTATAACGTCAGTTTTCTAATAAATAACCGACTCTACAGATTATATCTAAAGTCCTATAGCGTCAGTTTTCTTAAAAACCCGACGCTATAGGTGTTTTCTCCGTTCAGCGTAGAACGGCCGTGCTGCATAAAATGGCAGTGTTGGGAAGAGGTAGAACGGTTGTGCACACTAGCACGACCGTTCTACCTGTTCCCAACATAGCCGTTTTATGCAGCACGACCATTCTACGCTGAACGGCTAAAACGCCTATAGCGTCAGTTTTTTAAGAAAACTGACGCTGTAGGCTCAGATTGTTTTTAATTTCTACAAAAACTGAATAGAACAAAATAGAAGAACAAGAATATATAAGATATGGGAGAGGCGAGCATTGATGCTCAAACGTCACCATTCCAAACCACACATTTATAACAAAAATGATTCATATATATTTAGTTAAGTATACATAGTCACATCATAATTTACAAAATGATAGATTGCAAGTCTGAGATGATATATATTACAAATGTCAGATACAAAATTAAATATGAAAGAAGACTGAAACCACATACATAAATGGAATGTAACTGACATGTTTATTCCAATGCTATATTGACTTAATTTAGAAAAGCATCTGACCACTCTTCTCGGAATTCATTTAAGTCCTCACGTGTGTAAGGCTGAGTTGTAAAGATCTGTAAATAGAAAATGCACATGCTAATATTTTATAAAATGACTACAACTCATTTGTAAATTTATGATGTTATTCTTTATTACCTGATCTATAGTCTGAATGTCATTTGATGCTTGTTTGACAATAGCTTACATATATTTCATTACATAGTAACCACAAGCCCAGTCATTATTTTGTATAGGACACTACAAATAACGAATTATACTTAATGTTAGTAACTACTATAAACAGAAGACTATAAGAGTTGACATATAAGAGTTGAAAATTAATACATATAAGACTAAGCAGTTGTCAAAGTAGCTACCTTGACATTTTTCAAAGTCAATGTCTTTAATTTTATGTGTATTTGTCCTCCGCTTTCACGAAAAGCTTTTATACCCCTATCAAATTAAACGATAGTTGGTAAAATAGAAATTCTAAACAGAAATATCATGTTGAAGCATTGACTATATTTATGCTTATGCCATAGCTGGAAATTTCAGTTTGTGACCCCTTGTTGTTTTCCCCATTGGGTCAAGATAATAAAGAGTCATCAATTTTGGGACAATCACCACTAATTCCCAATGTCTAGATCTGAGTAAGAATAAAACAAACATTAAATAAAATACATTTATTCATTATTAAAATTATACTGAATAATAATACTAACTCGACGTTAAAAGGAATTAGGATAATTTCCTTTCCCACAGTAGCAAAATATTTGAATGCATCAGAGAAGTAATCACTCACTTCATCAATATGTATCTCCACCTGACTAGTGACCGAAGGAACTAAGAATCCAACATTCTTTATATCAAAGTTTGTGGTCTCGGTATATAAATGGTTGTTAAACATTTGTAATTATTTTCATATGTAGAAATAAGCTAAAAATGTGTATTGGAATTTTCTATATTGATAGATCCTTACCTTATCCATACTTCTAATATCGAAGTATTCAGCTAATCATAACGGAACAACTCTATAATATCATCAAGAAAAATATAATTGTCAAAGTCCCTCCCAGTTGCATCTTCTGTTGAATTGATCAACATTTGTAGTCCAGAGCTTTGGTTGGCTAAGTATCGACACAAACATTTACATTTACTTGGATTCTGGAATAATAGATGGCTTGGGCATATGAGGACGACTAGTAGATTTTTTACTTTTTGGTTTGCAAACCTGTTAATTAAATTACATACTTCTATTAGACGAGTTCATATATGCAGTCAAATATGAAAAACATGGTAGAATTCAAGTATTCCTTGTCATTGATAACCAAGTGTCTAGGCCAATCCACCATAGCACCCTCTGCTTCTTCAACTGTACTATATTCAGGATTAGGTATGGTTAGTGGTTTGTCCCCCATTCCGTCATACACAAGATGGATGGACACACGGCAAATGTCATCAGTAATTTGTTGGCAATGCAATGTTCCACCAAAGTTGTACACCTTGCCCGCTGCCACAACATTATATTCTGGAACCTCCACTGCAAGTTTACAGTTCATACCAACCTAGATTGAAATAATATAGGTTATATAAGAATAAGTAGAATAGATACCTGTTACAACTATATATATTATCATATATCATACTAATAACAAAACATGTAGAATAAAAACTTACTGTAGATTGTTGTGGTGGGTCATCGGGAGTGCTCCCATGACCTTCTGCAACTGGAGCAGGGGCTTGTACCTCATCACTTGAGAGACGCACAGTATGATAAGGTTTAGAAGGTTGAGTAGGCTGATATGAAGACATTATTTCTTTTACTTTTTTCACTACTAATACTTCAACCTCCTCTTGTGTAAGACCTCTTGCATGACCTCTTTTAGATTGTGAAGGGCCAAAATAAGACTTGAATCCTATTCCAGCTCCTAATCCCCTAACACGGCCAGGATGCTCCTTCCTACCAAGAACAACTGATAGTTCATCCATGTAGCCAGTTGGGATGAACTTTCCTTCCTTCCTTTGCTCGTGGAGATCAATCTATTCATAGTTAATAAAAATATTAAAACACGATATCAATTAGATATAAATAAATCTAATTTTGTGGGAGTTACTCTTTACTTAGTTGGGACAAACCTACCATCTTTTGTGCCACCTTCTTAGTTGCGGGGTTGACAATTTCACCTGCTCGATTCTTTCTAGCATCAATACATGTCAAGTGTTGGGGTGGACGCTCAACTTGAGTTGTACTAGATTCTTCTCCAGAAGAGGATTGCTTCTCTTGTAGTTGGCGGCGGAAGGCCTAACCACCGGGCCCCAAGCGATGGTCATGCACATTTTTGGCCCGTCTTTCCTGTTGAGACTGGTGGATAGTCTGATCATTTAAAATGAAGTATTGCAATTCAGACTTGGCAAACATGTATAAAAAGATTCACCTCCTTAATTGTATAAAATTAACGATTCATAAAATTCATCACAATCTTTATTACCTGAAACTCTTCCGATCTCCTAGCTGCAACAAATCTTTCCCACACCTCAGGATCTATAAAAATATATACATCTATTGCTTTCTTCTTTTGTTTAGGATTATCTATAAATTCCCTTGCGAGATATGTCTTAAAACCCCTCCATCGTACACCACAACGTTGTTGCACTCTTTTCTTGTGATCTTTTTCATTTAGATGAAAAACACCCTATACATACAAAAGAAGCAATTAATAATGTTTTTTTGAAAAGCAATTAATTCCAAGCAAACTAAATTAGAATCAATAGATAAAAAAACATATTAAAATAATATCACTGCCACTCACAGATATATCTTTCCATATGAGGTCTTTTTTGGCATTAGGAACATCATGCCAATTTTCTATATCTATTGGCACCTTACTACACGCGGTCGCCCCTACGTAATGCTTGAAAGCACTAGCATGTTCCCCAATAGGTGCTCCTGTGATATCAAACTGGAGTGGAAAATTCTCCCCTTTAGCCCTGAGCTCCTACAGCCTACGCATTAGTGTGGGACCTCTACTTTTCTTAGCATCACCATTACCATCCTCATGGTGCTCATGCTCATGCTCAGAATGTTCATCTTCACTCGCCATTTTAGAACCTGCAAGTATACATGATAAAAAAATAAGTGATAATAAAAGCACAAGTGATAAGGTATACTAGCTTGAATGATAATAAAATAAATAATTCAAGGAATACATGCCTCTAGTATTGGTTGAGTTGTTAGTCAAGGAAAATTCCTTTAGCATGGTCTTGACGTTTATAATATTCATCGGTGTTATCTTCAACATTTACACTTGGCAAACCAACTGAGAATGGGCTGTAATCATGATACTTTTTGTAGTATTCTTCTTCATTTATAGGATCTACAGTAAACAGTCTTTTTCCATGAAGACAACATACCAATTTTTATTTTCCGGGTCATCAATATAGAATACTTGTTTTGCTTGGTCTGCATTGATGAATGGCTCATCTTTCTCACCAATCTTTTCAAAATTCACCAATTTGAAACCCAACTCATCCACTAAAACTCCTTTGTTGTTGTCAACCCAATTACACCTAAATATAGGAACTCGAAAATTTGTATAGTCCATTTCCCATATGTCCTCAATGACGCCGTAATATGACATCTAAGCTTCGCATGGTCTTTTATCTTTGGAACTGGAAAAGTACAACGAACAAGCTTTAACAGTGACCCCACTATTTTGAACTACACAACTTTCATCTTGACGCTTTGTGTAGTATGAAAATCTATTTATGTCATAACCTTCATATGACATGACATCCATTTTTGGGTTAAAGGCGATCCATTTTATGTTCCCAGCAACATTATTCAGTGATTCAGATAGTTGATTAAATACTTTCTCTTCAAACCACCTAATAAATGTTCCATTATGCTCTCTTGCAAGCTACATTGAACTGGATCACGGATGATTTCTCTTGATAAGATCATTGTGTTCTGTGATGTAGCTGCTAACTTCATCGATGTTGTGTAAAATATACAAATGTGCTTGTTCCCACAACTCACGACTGATTCCTTTAACTCGTCCTCCCAGAGTTCCTTTGCCACAATAAGATCCAGTGTGATGGGAATTTTTTTGATCGCTACAAATTTCATTGCAATTCAAAAAATCATTACAAAAGTCCATCACCTCCCTAGCCACGTAACCCTCAACAATACTCCCTTCAGGACGATAACGATTCCTAACATCACCTTTAAAAACACTCATGTAGCGTTTAAATGGATTCATCCAGTGTAAGAAAATTGGACACAAATCTTCACCTCCCTTGTAATATGTACTACAAGATGAACCATGATATCAAAAAATGAAGGAGGAAAGTACATTTCAAGATGACACATGGTAAAAATTACATCTTTCTGTAATTTATCGAGAGTATCAGGATGTATCACTTTCTTCCATATTTCATTGAAGAAGAAACAGAGTCTTGTGATTGCAAACCTTACATTCTTCGGTAATATAGATCGAATAGCCACAGGTAAAATTTGTTGCATTAAGGTGTGACAATCGTGAGATTTGAGACCTATCAATTTCAAATCCTTCATTGATACCAATCTACGAATATTAGAAGAGTATCCTTGTGGAACCTTAATATTATACAAGCACTCACAGAAAGTCTTTTTCTCCTTCTTTGACAAAGTGTAACAAGCCGGTGGAAAATATGTGCGGTGACCCCTGATCTCCACTGATAATTCTTTTCTTATACCCATTAATTCTAAATCTTTTCTAGATTTGATGCCATCTTTAGTCTTTCCTGGTATGTTCAATAGTGTACCGAAGATGCTATCACAAATATTTTTTTCAACATGCATGACATCAATGCAGTGTCTAATTGCCAAAGATCTCCAATAAGGAAGATCCCGACCTCTTCTTGTATAGAGATTTGTCACATGCGAGTGTATGACTACTTGAACTCTTTCCAAATTCATTAAAAATATGTTTCACCCTATCATATACAACATTTGCTGGTATAGGTTTAGGAGCACTTCGTTCCTCCATTGACCCATTAAAGGTTTTGTGTTGCCTTCGATAAGGATGCACTGGTGGGAGAAATCTCAGATGACCAAGATATACGATTTTACCACCATGTTTCAGTCTGATTGAATCAGTATTTTCCTCACAAATTGGACATGCTTTGTAACATTTTATGCTATATCCAGACAAATTTCCATAAGCTGGAAAGTCATTAATCGTGCAAAACAACATAGCATGCAAACTGAAGGTCTCGTTATGTGAAGCATCATATGTCATAATACCTTCTTCCCATAGTTTCATTAGGTCATCTATTAGAGGTTGAAGGTAAACATCAATATCATTTCCAGGTTGCTTGGGCCCTGATATCAATATTGACAACATGACATACTTATTTTTCATACACAACCAAGGAGGAAGATTGTATATAACAATCATAACATGCCATGTGCTATGTTGGCTGCTTAATGTACCATAGGGATTCATTCCATCTGTACAGAGTCCAAGTCTTAAGTTTCTTGGTTCTTTACCAAATTGAGGGTATAATAAATCAATTTTCTTCCATTGTGGCGAATCATATGCATGACGTAGGATGCCATCATCATTGGCCTTTAACTCCCCATGCCAGGACAAATTTTGCGCATCTTCTGTATTAGCAAATAAGCGTTGAAATCGTGGTATTATTGGTAGATACCACATCACCTTGGCAGGAGAGCCATTTTTAGCCTTAGCTGAATTTGTGGTCTTATACCTTGACGCACCACATTTTGGACAATTTATTAAATTACTATAGTCCTTTTGAAATAACACACAATCATTTGGACATGCATGAATCTTCTTAGCCTCCATTCCCATTGGGCACATTATTTTCTTTGCTTCATATGTTGAAATTGGAAGCTCATTGCCTTCAGGAAGAATTTCCTTTAACAAAGACAACAGTGAAGTGAAACTCTTATCGCTCCACTGGTTTTGAGATTTAAGAGTATACAATTGCATAACAGCACTCAACCTCGTGAACTTAGTACAACCCTTATATAAAGGTTTTTCAGCATCATGGACTATGTTTGCAAATAAAGAAGGTGGATTAATGACATTGTCCCGACAACTGTGTAGCATCTCATCAACCATATCATCCTGAATCAGGTCATCCTGAATCAGTTTCATTGTAATTATCATCATTATCTATATCTTCTATTCCACAACTATTAGTATCGACATTTTCTGATCCATTATTAATTTTCTCTCCATGCCAATACCATTCATTATAACCTTGTATGATCCCATTGCATATGACATGATCCTTAATTTCCTCTGTAGTATCAACTTTCAAATTGTTACCACAATTTCTACATGGACAATAGAACCTATCTGTAGGTAGTTTCCTATGTTCCTCAGCAAATCTGATAAATTCATCAAGACCTTTGGAAAACTCTGGACTATAATGGTTCTTGATAGACATCCAACTTCGATCCATTTTCTATATCACATTCAAAATTAATTATAAAACTAAGCATTTAATATTGATACTATAAGATGTAAGTTTTTATTGATAGGAAGTTAATTACTTATATACTAAAGTGTACCACCTATCCCATTTTTTAATATTTAATCTCATTAGTAACTCTATAATGTATGTTTAGTTTTGAAGAAAATTTCAGCAGTATTTCCCCTAAGTTCTCCAAGTACACCGATGTAAATGGTAAATAACCACTCACATATGTACACAGAGAACAAATGAGGAAATACTACTAAAAGTTTCTTGAACACTAAACATGCATTATACAGTTACATCCTAAGTGAGATTAAATATCCAAAAATAGTCCCAAACCGAGGACTATCCAATATTTACTTCTATGAGTAAATTTTGAACTGGTTTCTAATTTGATACATGCATAAATGTATTATTGTCTTATTTATATATTAAGTTAAACATCATGCATTCAATGATCTCATATATAAACCCTAAAGTGTCAATCTGAGACTACACAATTCTCTTATAATGTAAGGCATTAGGGTCGATATACATCAATATTAGAGGAACAAAAAGATTTTAACAAATGTAGTTCAGCAACTTAGCCAACACGGCCATGCTACCCAGCACGACCATGCTACCTAACAAATACATTTACTCATCCACAACCACCACAGCCGTGCTACCCAGCACGGCCGTTCTACCAACCAACACGGCTGTGCTACCCAGCACGGTCGTGCTACCTAACAAAAACATACACTCAGCCTCAACCACCACGGCCGTGCTACCCAGCACGGCCGTGCAACCTAACAAATACATCCACTCTGAACCTTTCCTCAATCGCGGCATAACAATAATAAGAAAAACGGTCATGGTTATGGCACGATCGTACTACTACCACCATCACCCATCGCTACCCACCGCTGACCCCAGCCCTGATATAAGACGTAAACGGAGGAGTGAGGCGGCAGAGACAATACCTTGAGAAGAATCGGTCGGTGAGGGAGCTTGTGCGGGAAAAGAACTGGAGAGATGCACACGGCCCTTGCAATAGCTAAGGCATCGTCGTCGTCGACTTGCACAGAAGAGTGCACGGCCCTTGCATGACGGAGGAGTGCAGGCCTTTGCACGACGGCAGCACACGGCACGACGGCATGACGGAGGAGGAGTGCACGACGGCGGCACACGGCTGGACTCTTTGGACAGGGCGGCGACGTCAGAAGCGGAGATGAGCTCCTTGGACACGGAGATGGACGCCGGTGCCGAAAGGAGGGGTCTCTAGCGCCGTTCTTTCGAGCAACATGAAATGAAACAGAAGTCGATAGGTCCTAGGTCGCGCGTGTATTTGCTAGCAGCCCGACCTCTAGCATCGGTTAACTGAGAAAACCGCCGCTACAGTCGTGCTCTATAGCGTCGACTAAACCAAAAAACCATCGCTACAGCCTAAGTGGTGTTCAAATTTTTGTAATCCATCTATAAGTTTGGTTATTTTAAAAAACCGACCGTACAGGTCAGTGTTTATAAGGTTGGTTATCCTTAAAAACCGATGCTAGAGATCCAAAGCGGTGCCCGCATTTTTTTTTGACGCTATAGCATCGGTTATTTGGCAAAACCGACGCTATAGATCGACGCGTGAAGCCAAAATCATGTGAATTTTTTCCGTGGGAAACCTGTAAGGTCGGTTTTTATGATAAAACTGATGCAATAGTCTATTAGGTCAGTTATTCTAATAAAAATGATGTTATGGGCAACGACGTTATTGGCCAAAAATGTAGTAGTGAATTGAAGTATGAGGATAGGTCCAATTGATGATTGGTTCCATGAATTCAATGTTTGAAGGAATCAACATTGGAAACCCTAATTCAATTTGAAGTGGTTGAGACACTTTTTGGTACTTGCGGTTTTGAGGAGGTTTCAAGACCGTTTGAGTCCAAACGGTCTCAAGACCATTTTGGGCCAAATCGTCTCAAGACCGTTTGGGACCAAACGATCCCAAACAGGTTGAGCCCATGCGGTTTCAAAAAGTTGCTTTAGCAAACGGTTTCAAGTACTTGCTTTAGCAAACAGTTTCAAGTGATCACCTTTAGTAAATGGTCTTGAAGGTCACCTTTAGCAAACAGTTTCAAGTACTTGCTTTAGCAAACAGTCTGAAGCACCACCTTTACCAAGCGGTTTCAAACTGTTTGAACTTTGAAGGACCAAGACCGTTTGGGGCTCAAGTAGTCAAATTTGATTGAAGATTCAATTGGTCAATTCAATTGGATACCTTATGTAATGAAGGTCCAATGTGATTGAATCTCTTGAGAATTAAGATGATGAATGATCCATTGATCCAATGATGATTAGTTATGATAATCAATGAAGGTACAAAGGTTGAAACCCTAATAGTACCTAAGTAATTAGTGCCAAATAAGGGATGAACCCTAATTGCTTATAGGATCAATGACTTGGTACACTATGTTAATCATAGTTGTATGTACTTGATTGAAGGGTTGATATGACCTAATCAAGTTGAGAAGATGTTAGCATGAATTCATACATGAATATGAATCATGTGGTGATTAAGGGTATGATCCTTAAGCAAAGAGATCATGAAACCCTAATCATGGACATAAACCCTAATTGACAGGTTATTGAACTCTAGCCCTAATTGAGTGCAATTCTAAATGAAACCCTAATCCAGGGTGAGGATGTAGCCCTAATCTAGGGTAATGATATGTGAACTCTAATTTAGGGAAATGAGATGTAAAACCCTAATTGGGATGAATAGTGAATCTCAAATTATGAATAATTGAATGAAATCCTAATAGAGATGAATAGTAGACCCAAATTGTGGGTGACTATGGAGGAAATCCTAATTAAGGATAATTCCATGTGAAATCCTATTCTAGGGTTATGTCAAAAGAAGCCCTAAATTAGAATGATGTATAAGGAACATTGATGTGGTGATGTGATGTGAGAATCAAACTTAGGGTGATGTCATGTAATGACATGTAAAACCCTAGTTGAGGGTATTCCATGTGAAACCCTAGTTGAAGGTATTCCATGTGAAACCCTAGTTGAGGGTGATTCCATGAGAAACCCTGATTAAGAACTAATACCACATGATGTTCTAATTCTATATTGAGATGATAGGCCCTAAGAAGGGTGAAGGTATATGAGATTCTAATGTGAAGTCATAATGCATAAAGCCCAAATCCCGAGCAATATGATAATGAATCATAATCCTAATTTTAAGTAAGGGTATAAAGAAACCCTAATGATGAGATAGAAGGAATGGCCTTATAAAGGTGAAACATTTCATGTGGTTGATTATAAGCAACCTTATTATAAGTAATGTCTTTAGCATTAGACAAGTCCATATCATTAAAGATAATTGGACAATTCTAATGTGTGACCCATGCACCATATGATGAAAGTAACAAGTTAGTGGATAAAGTATTAAGAAGGAAATACCTTAATACAAAGTTAGTTGATTAACTTAAGATGATGTAAATGAAAAGAAAGTGATACATTCAGATATGATAGATATCACATTCTGCATTTCATTGTAGACTTACCTTGATGAACCTCTAATTCAATACTCTTGGTTAAGAAACACATGAAATGTGTGTTATGCAATTGTTACAATAAAGATGTAATGAACTCAATGTACTTTGATAAATGTTGATCAATATACCTTGAGAATGGGGGTAAGCTAATCAATGAGTATGATGTAATCATACCATGACAAGGATGAGAAATGAACTCATGCCTTGATTTGATGATCATTTATGATATATGATGAGAATAGTGATCATAAGCAAATACTTATGATATCTTTAAATACTCCCAGAGGTGTGAAGCAATACATTAGGGTTGAACTAATAATGTGAGCATGAAACCCTAATTAAAGCATGATGGGAAACCCTAACCCTAATTTTGGGTAAAGGGAATGAAAAACCCTAATTGATATATAACCCTAATCCTGATAAAGGATGGTGGTGTTACTAATGTTTCATATGACGTGACAAATGACTTACATGATTGTTATCATGTCTATTAATCATGTAGACATCATGAGATGATGAACATAGCTAGATATGAGCTATGAATTTCATATAATAAACATGTTGTATGTCCTTATGTGCCTAATGTTGTTGTTGCTTAGTAAAAGTAACAAAATGTGCATGAACCTTATGAGTTCCATGAGTAAGTTGTTTCCTAGTGAAAGGTGGCAAAACATTTATTAGGCTTTGAGAGCCATGTGAGATACTTGTGTAACAAGTATTATGCATACCTCAGTCTGAGGACCTGGAGGTAATGGTTACCTAACAAGTGGTAGTAGTGATAGTGAAGAATTGAGGGTATGAATACCCAAAGCTGATAAGTATGATAATAATGTAGTTGAGGGATGTGAACTTCTAAAAGAAATGAAATGAGGGACTAAGATCCCAATGTCCTTTAAGGACTGAGAAAGTGATTGGTGAAATTAGTACATATTTCTTTATAACACTTATATGAATAAGTTATGTTTGAGAACTTGGATGATGCTAAAAGAATATGCTAATGTACTTAATTAATCAAGTGAAATCATATCATGTAGATCCCTGACCATAGATCCATCATCGTCAGCAAATTGGTGATGGTGAAATGGGTGCTCCGTGGCAAAACTCGGAGGGCATACTTTTGAGTATGTGGGGGTTATGGGCGCGATTATCCTTACACCCTAATGGAGGAATTGATAGAAGGTAAACATTAAACCTCTCAATCCTTCATTACTTGTACCGGGATAGATGCATCACAAATCTCCCGATGATTGGGATAGATGCAGTACACATCTTCCAATAATGTTAATACCGGATCGATGGAGATAAACATGAAATCTCACAATCGCGAAGAGAGTGCAACATGCCACTGCAACTCTGATAGCATAGTTGCCAGTATACCCTGGAAAGCTATATATAGCAGAGATACAAGATGTCCTGCATGTGATCCCGCGTTGACCGAAATATGGGAGGTCATGGGAATCCAGCTCTTCCATTAACCTTGTATGGTACCGATTTTGACTTCGTAGTGGTCGGTTGGAGCATGAGCGGTATACCTCCTCTCCTCAGGGCATAAGTGTGATTGTAAAATGTAATCAGTCGTATAGCATGCTTGCTTAAGGATTGAATACGAAAATTCATTGGCTGATGTTATATTTCTTTTATGCATCCCTAGATGATAAATGTTATTCTTATCTCTTTACATTCAATGCAAGTAGATAGATGAACTATGATTCTATCATGGCTAAATGCATTAATCTCCTTGGAAAAGGAGATTACTTTACTTTTCTTCATTCAATGATTAATATTGTTGTTAATACATAAGAACTCATGTTCAGTTTTAATTATAATAAACTGTTATAACAATGTTTTGGCGGAGAGTTATATCTCCTGCTGGGACAATTTACAATTGTCTCACCCCCGTGGGATCCAACATTTTTAGGTGGACGCAGACAAAGAAGCAAACACTCTTTTGCAAGAAAAGGAAAGCAACAGCTTGGACAGCAGTGAGATCTCAGGTGGAGATGCTGACTGTCAAGTCATATAGTTAGAAAGTTCTATGTGTCGTCTCTGTACTCTCAGGTCCTAGGAGTGTTTAGATAATTTTTTAATGAATCGATCTGAGATTCTGGCTTGATGCCTCGAAGTTATATGTTGTCTATATATTATGTCTTGAGACAGCTGATGTTGTGAATCTCGAGAAGAGATAGTGCAAGACTTGTATTATGAAACAGAATGTAAATGTTACACTTTGGTTCTTAAAGAAAAAGATTTCCTATGTGTGGATCTCTTTGCAAAAAAAAGGTTTTAATTTTTAGTGATTTTTAGTAATCCACTGCAAATGATTCCCTTCTGCTTAGTTAATCTTGTGTTTTGTAATTTGGATGCCACACAAAGGCCATATCTCCTCAGGTGGCCTAGCCATGAAAACTCCTCCACAAGAAGAGTCCATTGTGTCTTCAACCTTTAGATAAAAATTGGATTAGAATGATTGAACTAGCTGCCACAAAGGGATCCCATGGTGTGGGCACTCTCTCAAAATCTTCTTAAATCTCTCCCATGCATTATGAAACTACTCATTGTCCATTTGGCTAAAACTCGTCACGACACACTGCATTTGTCTCCACCTTTCTATAGAGTAGAATTGCTGCAAGAAGGCATTCTTCATTGTTTCCCAACTCATGATGTCCCTTCTTGAGTCATACCAATCTTTATCTCTATCTTTGAGGGAGAAAGAGAATAAGGTCAACCATATTGTATCATCACTAGTCGTCGGCATCCTGAAGGTGGAACATACTTCAAGAAAGGAGTCCAAATGCTTGTAGGGGTTCTCACTCAATAAGCTGCATAAGATGGGCAGGAGCCCAAGAAGACCTGGAGGAACAGAGAATTGCTCCCCTGGCATTTGATCAACCCTACTAGCAATTTTCAATTTATAGTTACTAGGCATGAACTAGCCTTGAAGCAGCTTGTGAGGTGCATTTTGGCCTTCCATCTTATTTCCACCTGAATGGCTTGTCACATGCACAAAGCACAACCAAACAAAAGAGAACAAGTTAGTAAACCAATATACACAAAAATGCAAAGAAAAATGAATAAAGAATAGAAATGATGAGGGCAGTAGAAAAAGTCAAAGCAAAACTAACTAGCTACGCCGAGCACCTCTACTCCCCGGCAACAGTGCTAGAAAGCTTGGTGCACTACCGCCAATGGTGTTACACACTACTCAATTGGAGTTTTGAATAGGTGCAACCCCGCATATGGAAGCACACGGGTGGATTCACTTTCAAAATTAATAAAACCTAAATTAACACCTACTCACACTAAAACAACTACACCCGCAAGTGCACGGGGTTGTGTCATAGTATAGGAAGGTGGCAAGTATAGGGTCGATCCATAGGGAAAAGAGGGGGCACTAGAGCTCGTATAGTTTTTTTGGGTTCCTACTACGGAGACTATTGTTAAGGGTTTGAAGGTTGTTTTGATTGTTAAACTACTATGAACAAGCGAGGAATTAAAGGCAAGAATGAAATCTATGTTAACCCTAGACTAGATTAAGGCTAAACAGGCAAGAAAGGATTAATCTATGTATGAAATGGCAAATTACACTAAGACATGTAAGAAGAGCAATTAGAGAACTAAAAGAAAGAGCTAACTAAGCTAAGCAAGCACAAAATTAGGGTTTTAAGCAGTAAAGAGAGGTATGGGTTGTTTAGGGGTATGAACTTATCACTTAAGTTGGGGGGTGACATATGAACATTATGATTCTATTTAGATTATCCAAACCAAACAACAAGTTAGAGTCTAATGAATTAACCTAAGCTACTAACTGGCCATGAATATGCTAGGTTGTGTATAGGGGAACTAGTCCCTAACACCTCCTACTACCCTTACGAGGGTCAATTGGGTTAGGGATTGGTTTCAATTCAATTAGAGTCTAATCAAGTCTATGTTTCTAGATTAGGCATTCCTAGGGCAATTAGGGGCCGAGGGTAGTAATGGGGAGGTGAAATTAGGGGTTTGGACCCCAATTCCCCCACATTCTAGCCTTGAGAAGGCTCCATGCTAATTGCACTAGAATTATCTAATCTAGCTACTTAGATCTCTCACTTAGGTTTAGGGAGTAGGAAGATGGGAGGCAACCTAGGGATCCAAGAATTGGACCTAGGGGCAAATCCCAAAATTCACACATACAAGCAATTTGCCTAAATTCCAAGGTGATTTCACACACAAACCAACAAGAAATTCATGGATAATGAGATGCAAATAGAATATAATCATTAAGAAATGGAATTATAAAGTTTACATGTCATTTTCCCCCAACATGGTATCAAAGTAACATAATTTACCCAAACAGCCCACCCAAGGGGCCTAGCTACTCATAGACATGGAAAATACAAAAAGAAAGGAGAAAGAGGTAGAAGTGGCCATGGAGCTCAATGTAGACGAGGTATCTCCTCTCTCCAGCTACTGCAGGTACATCCACCTTCTTCTCCTTGGATGAAATGGTGTAGAATGATGGAGGGAAGTGGATGGAAGGCTTAGATATGGGGGGTTAAGTGGTGGAAATGGTGAAATAGAGTGGATTTGAGGTGGATATGGAGTGGAATGGAATGGATGGCGATTTGGGGAGCTAGGAGGGGGTAGAAGGTAGCTAAACTCGTGCCCTAGCTGCCACCTAGATATATATAGGTGTGGGGAGGAAGAACTAGGTCAAGTAGGGGGAAAATGGGTAAAGCAGTGAAAACTAGGTGGCTTTTGTGAGTAGCATGGCCGTGGTGGGTCACCACGTCCGTGGTGGGTAGGGTAGACCACGACCGTGGTGGATGGGCATGGACGTGGGAATTAAAAAGTGTAGATCACAGGGAGGTTTACATGGATGGCCACGACCATGGGGGGTCACCACAGTCGTGGTGGGAACCTATGGCCACGGGCATATTTATCACCATGGCCGTTTTGGCCATATTCATCAAATTCTGGGAGTTATAGTGATTTTTTGTGCTTGGGTCATGTCCACCACGACCGTGGTTGAGTACCACGGCTGTTTTGGTGTCCCTCCCATGCACTTGAGCATTGAACTTGATCATCCATGGAGGGTATTGCTTCAAAACATTCTTTGACCACTTGGAGTAGGTTGGGAGTGGTTTTAGCCTCATTTTGGGATCCTCCAAGCCTAAGGAAACCTTAGATTGGACCATCTTCTTTCCATGCCATCAAGTAGTGGACAAAGTACCTATGAAACATGCAAAAATGCCTCCATAAGTGCATTTGATAGAAATAAGCATATTGGGGGAAATAACATGTAATCTAGCAAGTATAGATGTGATTGAAATGCAGTATGACACAAGATGAAGCCCTAAAATAGGGATGAATCACTCAAAAGTGTGGATAGGTTGGCTTAAGGCTTTTGTCTAACTTACCTCTTCGAGAGGAGGTAAGGGGTTATTTTTGGAGCCTTAGGGTCTCACTACCGGGCTCGACACATCTTCCTTTGTGAGGGAAGCTAATGTACCGAGTGGGCAAGACCTTTGTCAGTTATCCTTATTCAGGGCACAACTCTCATGCTTTTATTCACACTATGGCTTTTATTCATTTTCACTTGGCTTAGGAGAAAGGGTATTTTTGGATTTTTGTATATTTGGGTTGTCGGGCCTCTTTTTAGAATCGGGGTAGATTTTCCTCAACCTTGGTATGTGCACAATCATCATTGTATACTTTTTGAACAGAATGAGAAGGTGATACACCCTTGTTATGTATTGAGGGGTATGGAGGAAGCGGTTATAGAAGTAGAGGTGTGTTGTACCACACCAAACTTTGAGTTCGGCAATGTTCTAGCTTACACTAGAAAAGAGTGTGGTGTGCTAAACCAAACTTAAATCTTTGGCATGGTTGGTTAGCGAAGAGGTATGGAGATGAAAGAAGTAGTGTAGAAGAGAGTTCAGATCATAATGCAGTTTTCTTAGCGATTCCATATGATGGGTTCCTTTTCTTGATCACACTCTACTCAAAAAGTGACATGATAAAACTTCAAATGAGAATTCCATACAGCTGATCCATTAATTAGTGAGAGGCATGATGCATTTGATCTATCTCATTCTTATTGAAGCTTATCATCTTTTTTCTATTAAGGATATGACATTAGGATTCACAGACTATACAAGATGAAATCATTTATTGGCTAGTTTTAAGCATTCTTTTCTTGTCAATTTGCAACGAAAAGAGGTGATGAACACAAATTCAAAAAGCAAAAGCCGACTAGATAAAGGCTTTATTTTAAGAAGACTATGAAAATGCGGAAAAAAATATGAAAAAGAAACTAGAATGGAAAATTAGAAAGAAGTAAAGATAGAGGGTGGAGTGAGAAACATACCACCCACCCTCCATCTCGAACTTATGAGTTTGCTCATCTCCGAGCAAACACTAGGTTTGAGATGGAGGGGAAGAGTTGCCCAGTGTTAACCAGGTGGTCCTCGCAATTGAAAGAAGGTCCGGCGAAGATGTTTCATGATAGTCGGCACTGAGAGTGAGGAAGTGGCATGGACAACCTATTGACTGGGTGGTCGTGGCAACTCAAATGGGTTTTCCGGACGACTTGGATGAACATTTCTTTCACCTCTTTGTCCATCCATAAGAATCTAAAAACCTTCCCCCATTAGTGGGGGAGGTGGAATATGTGTAGTTGAAACTGGGGGACTAGGCGAATAATCAAAGTCATGCCTATATGTGTCCTCCAGTTGCGGCTCGCCCTCGAAATTCAGAGTCAAGCTGCCTTCTTCATGATCCAAAGCAGTTGATAGAGGGTCGGCCACTTGAGCTTCTTCTTGTACCAGATCAGGTGGTGGATCTGGTTCAGGCTTCATTTCATCACCCAACTTTTCTTGTGTAGGGTGTGGCAGCCAGGGTGACATTTCTTCGTCAAGGGGATTGTTCTGAGGATCATCATTTTGATGCCATTTGTCCTCTGGAGGGTTATCATTATCAATGTTGGGATCGATAGGAGCAACATGTTTCATTCTGAAGTTAAGGTGTTGTTCAAATTCTTCTTCGTTGTACACTCTTAATTCGTCTGAGTAACCAGAGGGAGATTCAACATGTAGAACGAACTCTTGCTCGGATAAGGGAATCATGAGAACTTGAAGTAAAGGCTCCAGTGATGTCTCTTCATGGGAAGGGTTAGCCCATGGCACATCGTTTTGTAGACTAGAATCCTCCCACAAATCTATTTCTTTGATATTGAAACCAATATACTCCATTCCTGAGTCAGGCTGTTGTTCCAATTCTTCCTCATAGCACGCCTCCAGTTCCATTAAGTATTCGGGAGAAGTTGCTACAGGAAGAATGAAACCTTGTTCAGGTAATGGAGATATGTCATTCTCTGGTATATTTGGTAGCTCGGGAGGAGCTTCTCTGTAGGGGAGGGTAGCCATAAGAAGATTGTTTTGTGGCTTGATGTCTTCCCAAAGGTCCTCCTTATCATTACAAGGGTCTATGGAAATATCGTATTCCATTCCAAAATCAAGAGATGGTTTGTGGTTTTCTTCATACTACACCATCAACTCATTTAAGTGACTAGAAGGAGATTCAATGGAAAGAACATACTCTTGTTTGAGAATTGACTCCGTCTGGACTTCTTGTAGGGATGGAAGCTCTGGTAACATCATTTTGTGGAAAGGATCGGTCATAAAGTCATCGTCTTGGGACCCATCATCCTCCCATGATTCTTATTCATCATCATCAGGGTCAGTGCGATTGGTATGGTCCACACATGAATCAAGATCTTGATCAGTCCCATCCTTGAAGTATGTTCTTAGATTAGCTGAATGATCAGAGATTTCTTCATAAGGACAAATCAGATCTTGTTCCAGTAATGGAGACATTTTAGTTTCTTGCATAAAAGACATCTCCTTATCTGAATCAGTCTCATATTCATCTGAGTCTGACTATGAAGGAGTGTAGAGTTCTTGTAACATAGACCCTTCTTCATTAGAATTTACCAACAAGACAGCTGAAGTTGAAGAATATTTTTCGTATAAGGAGTCAATCATTTCTGATTTCTCCTCAATCTATATGGTTGGATCTGGGTCTGTGGGGGAAGAAGATGGGTAAATACTGACATTTATCCCCAATTGATCTCCCGACTGTAGAAAAACTTCATATTGGCCAATCAATTTTTCATCTAAGGGAATAGTGCAGGAGTCATTTTTCGAGTCGAACCTTGGGTCAGAAAATTATTCCTTTTCTTGTGATACTGTGGACAAATCATCCTCGGGTTCAATCATTTGCTCTGAGGATGATTCCGCTCCCTGCACTGCTGCTAGAAGATCATTGAAAGGCACCTCCCACATGATATTGTAATCGTCATCATAATCGATTGCAATCTGTGGATGAGGAGTGTGCTCAAGGGAAACTGGTGACTGTTCTTCATGTTGATCAGAAGAGATGACAAGTTGTGTAATTTGATCAAGCTCGGCTATCAACTTCTCATTCGTGGTTGTCTGATCATCTAGTTGTTGAGCCACCAATTTCTATAGAGCACATACTTCTTCTATTAATGTGTATCGATATTCATAGTTGGGCTCTTCAATGTACCCATTGGGTTGATGTTGATAGTAGCTCTCCTCATCGTAGTATTGATTTGCATTGCAGTCCAGTTTCCTTCTGCATTGCAATCTACGCCTTGAAATCCATCATAATTGGGTTCTTTGTAGTAGCTTCCAGGAGGATATGGATTATAACTTGCGTTATATCCATAGTCATGTGAAGAGGCTGCCTTGAGTTTCCCAACTATATGATTTGTGATTACTTGACGTAGTGCATTCACGTAGTGAGGAGGAGCGTTGAAGCAATTGATTGATGAATGGGAGTAGTCACCACATAATTGACATCTAATGGTTGGTGGCATTGACTACTTCATTTTGAAGAGAATTGGTACCTGAAATCAAAGAAGGTATTTATCAGGCTTGACCAATCACTTCAAATTCAAGAGAGTGTGCAATAAAAACTTTAACTTATGAGATCAAGGTTTTCACCACTTTTTTTTTATTTTTGAAAAGAAAATGAAAAACCCAAGAGAAACTTAGGTCGATACTGAATTCGAGGAAGACAATTCTTACGACGTTGTCCCGGGCAGTAGCGTCATTTTTTGATGGAGCTAGGATTTACACCAAAACATTGCTCTTCCGATGGAAGTCCTAATGTGCACCAAAAACCCTAGGGAATTGATGTTCTCTCTAGGTTTACCTACAACTGGTGCTAGATAAATGCGCCAACCCCACAAGAGTGTGGAAACCTTATCGTAGTACAGATTTAGGATCAAACCCAAAGGACAACGTGAAGAATCTGGATTTATTTATCTCGTTTTATCTCGATCTAAGTTAATCGTTTACAACCAAGAGATTGATAGGATTAATCTAAACTAATCTAGAGCATGCAAAAATAAAGGCAAGTATGAAATCTAGTTAAAGTTCAAAATCTAGGATTATCAAATGATGATGGATCATTGAGGTGATGTGGATATTCACCACCACTACACATGCATTGTACTTGTACCAACATAGCAAGACCTGCAAGCAAGATACATGGATGTTGTGCAATGTCGATGCCCTCTTGGACAAGAAGCATTACACACATCCTTCACAGGTTGTGTAGCTCCCATCCAGTACATATCTACGTGTCAATGGAGATATGTTCCATCCGAAGGGAGGTCTTACTCAACCTCGTGAAACGTGCATCGAAAGACTAACAAGCGAGAAATATTATCAATTCGGCTAGTATCCTTATAGACTATAACTCTTTCGAGGACATAGCTACGAGAAACGTGTGAGTGTTACAATGCCAACCATCCCCAAATGAATGGTCACTTACTTTGCATCACTCCCTTCACAGAGTGTGTTCCTTAACCTGTCAAGATTGTACTTTCATACGTCAATTGATTCCATTTCATAGTATGAAAGTACAATGATGGAGGTGAGTTTACTCCACTCCTTGAAAGGCATTCCAAGATGCTGAAATAGATGTGTGGTGGATACACACATCAAGAACCAATGCTAAATTGGTAATCGAGTCTCAAGAGTAGACGTAGACAATCCACAACCAAAGACAATAGATCATGCAAAAAAGCAGCCAACATTCGAGCATGCAATGAAACAATTAGCATTGAATTAGAAAGATAACATTTTTAGGTATAGATTACAAAGCATGGGTAGAGGGGCTAGTCCCCGCACCCCAGTGAATTACACTACTTGCTCCTCATAGAGGGAGCAATAAAGACATAGAAGAAAGATAGAACAAGCATCATCGGAGTAGAAGAGTAGATCTGCGACAGCCCGGTGTAGATCGCCCCAGTCTTCGGGACTACTTTGACTTGGTCGATGAAGTCTGTCTCTTGCTGCCTTGATCTTTGTGTGCACCTCCGGAGATGTACGAGTAGGGCCAGGAAGAGCTTTGTGGAGATGAGGTAGCAATGGAGAAGCCTTGCGGCCTCCCGGATCTGATGCCCAAATGAAGACCTTGCTGGTACTATTTATAGGCTTGGATGGGGTCTTCACATTTTTGATGTGATAATACTTCAAACGGTCTTGGCTCCAAACGGTCTTGGGTCCAAATGGTCTTGGCCCCAAATGGTCTTGGCTCCAAATGGTCTTGACTCCAAATGGTCTTGGATCCAAACAGTCTTGGCTCCAAACGGTCTTGGGTCCAAACGGTCTTGTCAACTGGTCTTCATCTAAACAGTCTTGTTCTCCAACCAGTCTGGAGTCTTAATTGTTTCGGGATCCAAACGGTCTTCATTTCCAAATAGTCTTGTGTCCAAACAGACTTGGCCCCAAATGGTCTTAGGTCCAAACGGTCTTGGATCCAAACAGTCTTGGCTCCAAATGGTCTTGGCAACTGGTCTTCATCCAAACGGTCTTTCTGTCCAATCGGTCTGGAGTCTTAATGGTTTCGGGATCCAAACGGTCTTCATTTCCAAATGGTCTTGGGTCCAAATGGTCTTGGCTCCAAACGATCTTCATTTCCAAATGGTCTTGGGTCCAATCAGTCTCGGCCCCAAACGGTCTTGGGTCCAAATGGTCTTGGGTCCAAATGGTCTTGGCTCCAAACGGTCTTGTGCCTCCACGTCCAAATGGTCTTGAGACCGTGAGGCTTCACACGGTCTCGAGACCGTGTGACCTCACGCGGTCTTGAGACCGTATGAAGGGTAAAACTGGATGGATGACCAAACCGCGAGGAGATGTAGATATGTTATTGGATGGATGAGAATGATCTGCAAAGAAGAGGGAAAGTGAGTAAAGGAGGATAAGATCAAATAAACTGGTAATTAGAGCTATTAGAGCACTATTTTCATGAAATTGAGGAGACACTCAGAGTAAGCCAAAAGAAGGGTGGATCAGTCGATATGAGGCACAAAATTCCTAGAAATGGTGACTGTGAGGATGAATTTGGAGGATTCAGATAGATTCTTATTATATGAATCTTTGTTTATTATAAGCGTCAAACCCCTTATCTAAGTATATCAATTTATAGGGAACATATTAAAAAGAGAATGATAGTTTAAATATATTTTTTGGCATGGGATATATTTGTATGAAAATATCAATTCTATTTACATTATCATGGATTATATTAACATTTTATATAACACCCTTGTGTATCGAAAGGCCCCATCTATCCTTCAAGATGCACCCTTGTTCTAAATTGGGGGTCATATGACATGTGCTTCTTATGGTGTGGTCCCTTGGGTTGAACCAACATAGTCGAGCCTAGAATTCCACCTCAGAGCTAAACCCACTCTCAAATTCTCCTCTCTTAGATTCTACTTCACGTGTATTGCTTGTACCAACACTTGTGCCACAATGAGAAGAGGTCCTACAGTGAAGTGTGAAGGATTTTGTAGGATCTAAAAGTATACACATTCAATTCTAGTAGAACCACTATGGAGAAGGATTTCAATGATAGTGTTGTTTCAAGGTCGATCCCCTATTCATGATGAGTGTTTCATATCCTTGGTAGACAATATCACGGGGAAGTAATTTCTTTTCTTCCCATGCATTCTCATAGTATATATATACCAAAAAAACATCCATTGTTCCTTGCAAAACATGATCAAATGTTTCCTTTGCATTGGGAAATACTCAAGAACATTACTTGATCCATGGTTCATCATCACTAAAGATGAGATTTAATGGAATTCTTCCTTTCCCCTTCACTCAGTGCAAATGAATTCCTCTTTCTTTTATTAATGTGGGGGATGTTCTCCTCCTACTCCATACCTTATTTATATTCTCTAATATATCCTCCTTTGCTCAATTTTTCTTTGGTGGAAGCTCCTAGAGGGACCCTATAAAGGAAGTAGTCATTCTCCTCAAAATTATCATCATATTCTCTATATACATGGTTAATGAGTTCTTTATATCTTATAGGTTCCATTGGTTGTGAAAAAATGTGCTAAAACTAATCTAGGATGAAATCTAAACCCCAACACCCGTATTTTATATTGAATCCCCACTTTCTTGATCTTAAAAATGACATTCTTGTCATTTTCTTGCTTGGATTAAGGTTGATGGTTTTAATGTCTTAGGAGTTGGGACCTCAGATAAAATTATATTAAAAAGAATGATTAGACTACCCATATCACTGTGGTGCACCTCCTTTTCAGGGAGCCCATCACTACAGAACTCTACAATTAAATGTGCTCAACCCAGAGTAGTACTAGGATGGGTGAGCAGTCATGAAGTTTGTCTTGTCTTACATGTGAGTGAGGAAAAAGTGAGCAGTTAAGGCTAGTGGCAGTCTGTTGGGACAATCGTTATTCCGAAAATTCTACTAGAGCCTTATCTAGTGGGCCTGAGTGTTACAAATGGTATCAGATCCAAAATCCCTCCAATAGGTGGGGCCCACATGGGCAATGTGGCATGCCAGTTTTGATCCATGCAGTCCAGACATGTTGTAAAGGGTTGTTCATGGTGATGTAGCCACCCTTGCTCCAGAATTCCATGATGGGGAGTTGGGTGTCCAGGGGCCTTTCGGGGTCTGCACTGATATGGGGAAATATTATGAGAACATGTTGTTGAGTCTTGATGAGGATGTCAAGAGTCTAATGGGGAAGATTGTAACGTGCTAGAATTTGAGGCCTTGGATAAAATGATCTTAAAAGGAATGATAGGACTACCCATATCACCAAGGTGCACCTCCTTTTCAGGGAGTCCATCACTAAAGAACTATGTGGTTAAGCGTATTCAGGCCAAAGTAGTACTAGGATGGGTGACTAGTTGGGAAGTTTATCTTGTTTTGCACATGATTAAGGACAAAGCACATAGTTAAGTCTAGTGGTGGTTTGTAGGGCTAGTCATCATTCGTGAAACTCTACTAGAGCTTTGGGCAGTGGCCCCTAGTGTTACTATGGTTCACCAACTTCCTTCTCATAGAAGTTATTCACCCTATAATTTTAATGAATCAAACCACTAGATAATGATTCAGACACCCCCAATAAACCAATCACTGTAATATAATACCTAAAATATAAACAAAACTCCCATTTTTGTCACGGGTTAACAACCTAACCCCCCTCTAAACCTTGGGTGCCAAAATAAGGTGTACAAAAGGGTTAAAGTTGCCCATCCCTGAGTGGATCAAACACACAAGTATATGCATGCACCAAATAACAAAGCTTCCTTAAATAGATAAAATGTTAATTACATAGGGGCCCGAAGTCATAGGATCTCTATAGAAGAAAAACATAATACATGAGAGAGAGCTACTTGTAGAAGAAAAAGAACTTAAACTAAGAGTCCCATTTAACTATAGCATCCCCATGAAAGATCTGATTTTGTTGAGCCAACATATTGAGTTGCATCATCATCATATCATCATCATCATCATAAGAAAAAGGTACCTATAAAACATTTGATATTGGTAGATGTCAGCACAATATATAAATATAATGTATTGATTATGCCTAGATGTCTTCAAATATACCTCTTTTCATATCTTGGCAATAAAATAAAAGTAAAATTGGTAGTAATAAACAATATGACAAAAGCATACTTGAACAAGAATGTTTATTAACAAAAGAACACATATTTTAGGCATATTTTTCATTATATCTTCCATGAATTTACTACCTGAGAGTTGAATGCATTAAGGCCGTTATGATCTACTACCAAAGAGTTGGATCACTTTCCAGTACTTTACTACCAAAGAGTTGAAGTACTTTATTCTAGAACTTTACTACCAAAGAGTTGAAGTACTTTATTCTAGCACTTTACTACCAAAGAGTTGAAGCGCTTTTGAAATAATGGACAAGATAACTTATGTTCAAGTTTTGTAATATACATATAGATGAAACATCATTGCAAATGACCATACATAGATATTTATTTCAAATAATACCATATGCCAAGTCTTCTACATTCATGATACAACCATATTAATTAGTAGGGACAAGTAAGAGGTATCGGTGTACCTTCTACTCAGAAGTGGGGAGTCCATAGATGCTCCTCACTAGTACCTTTATCCTCCTAAAATTCTAAGGGATTTGGTACTAATTAGCTATAATGGCAAAAATGCCATTTAATTCTAAAAGAGTATAAAAGGCTCTTTTTCTTATTTAGAGTCATGAGAGTAGTGCATGAGTCATTGAGTACGGATTTGAATCCATAATTGATAGTATCATGTCAGAGTAGGGTTTTTAGATCAAATTGGTGGTCTTTAGATCATGATGGATAATTATAATCATTTTTGGTAAGCCAAAAATAGGGAAAAAGAGTAGTAGTTTGACTTTACTAATAATTGAGTCACATTAATTGGAAATGAACATTCCATAATTGTCTAGGTACAAAAAGAGGCTAATCACATGATTTTTGTGATTTAATCAGGCTAGAGTATTTTCTAAATAATTAAACAAGATAGAAACATATTTGAGCATGAGTACTTATACGAGTCACCTTTAGGGTCAACTAATATCATAATCATGATCCTCATATTTTTATGATCAAAATAGAGTACTTCTTCGTATTTCTCTAACACTCCTACTATTTATAACAAATTTTCCAAGATTAGGGCATTTCTTGGCGATTTTTGAAAATCGATGATTAAATAAATGAGAAGGGAAAAAGGTAGGCTGTTGGATGCTCAGATCCAATGGTCAAGGTTAAATCGCATGATAGGAAATGAAGGAAGGGGCGAGTGAGGTGGATTTAACTCACTGGTCCAACTGGACGCGATGGGTCCTGCTCTCCCTTGGTCTTCTGCAAGCCAAGATTGCCCTACCGTCAACTCCGAAGAGCCTGAGAAGGCAATAGGGAGCTCCTCGCATGCAGTTGGGAGTGGCTTTGCCTTTGTGGAATTCCCCTGGATCAAAACGGTGATCTTACAGTTCCTAGCTCCCTTTGGAGTGTCGTTCTGGCGAGGGAAAAGAGAGAGGGCAGCTACTCGTGGCGAAGGAGATAGGGTGAGCGAGTAGCAGGAGGTGTTGGAGTCCTTTGAGGTGTTTCCGAGGTCACTGAGAGATCCTCTCAACTCGAGGAGTGGTTTAATTAGAGAGGCGAAGGTGGTGTTTTCCTGAACAACAACTCCACCGAGGTGGAGGTGGTCGGAGGTGGTTCGGTTGAGAGTGGGCTAACGGGGCTCTATTCTGATTAATTGAAGGATCGGACGAAGCAAAGGAGTGTAGGTGAAGCTTGTGGGGTGTTTAAATAGATGGGAGGAGGACTGAGCGCAGGATGCCCTATTCAAGTTGGACGTGCTGGATCCAGTTGTCATCGGTGACATTCGTGGGGTAAGTTCTGGTCATCAGTGGGAGTCGTGTGAGGGGTTGTCGAGTTCATGGAGAAGGATGAAGGCATAACCTCAGATGGTTTCTCATGAGAATGGGTAGGGGCAGAGCTCGTGGTCCGGGGTTTGAACTCATGGTTGTAGCCATGTTCCCCCAAGTTGACCGAAGGTTGGGGACAATCATGTGGCTGTCTGATCCACTTTGGATCCGCGGGTGCACCATCGGGTGGTCAGGGTGGCTCAGAGAGGGAGATACGTAGATTGCTGACCTCAGCTCCATGTGATAAGGGTTAAAATGATTTCCTTGATCAAGAACCATAGGTTTGATGATCCAAACTATATTGATTTGATTAAAACTTAATAGCAAGCTTGTAAAAATCATAGAGGGAGCTAGGAATTTCAGATTAACATGAAAATTGAACCATAGCTTCATTATATCTCTCCCTATGCGTTGGTAAAGTTTGAGCTTGAAATTCCAATATTTGATTAATCAATTAATCTTTCTTTGAACTAGGGTTTAGAGTTAAGGTAATATAAAGGAATGAAAACAGTATAGAAAATCACTTTATCACAATTTTCATCTTTATTTTTTAAGCATTGTCTTCTAAATGAATTATCTCGATGACATGAGATTTAGCCAAATCATAAACATAATTAGATTCATGTATCTTTAAAAATGAATCCATGATCTTTTATGCAATAACTACTTTTTTCAATGTGGATCACTATTATGGGTTTGAAAGCCTAAAATAATATCAAACCACAAATGGAAGTTGATAACAATACCATGAATTATTTACAACTTTAACTACCTCAAGTATAGTTGAGTAACATTGTCTATTATACTCAACAATATAGGTACTAAATATTAACTTCATGAATAGAATATGGTTAAAAAAATTCAACACCTAAATGCAACCTTTATATTCTCATATACCACCTCTTGGTTATGTTTTTTGATTGGCTATATTATTTTACTTATAATGGTAAAGTAATTAAGGACCAATGGTGTACTTTGTTAACATTGTTTCCTTACAATATGAATCACATTCTTGGAATATGACTTATAGTTACGCTTTAGGGGTTTTAGGTTCCTTATAACACACTTCACTCCCATATAGGGTCTAAAGATCAGAAAACACCCTGACCCAACCTCTGAATAATTTTGAATATGATGATGTTTGTTGTTTATATTAGACTTTTTTGGTTAAGGAACCCTAAAAATGGGATTTTAAATTATATCCAAGTTACAAAAAGCTTATTCACTAGATCTAACTAAACTAGTATTGGTTCTACGCACGTTTATGTTGGGCTAAGGTTTCTCATTCACAACCCTCTTTGTAAATCTTATCACCTTATCTACATAATTCTCATTGTATCAAAATCAAATTTCATGGTAATATGTTATATTTTCCAAAGGTTTACCTCAAAATATTAATTCAAAAAGTCTATCCATATTTATAATATTCATGTCATAGATACATGCCTAGTTGTTTCAAGCATAGCATATTGTCTACATTTTAGTTTGAGTTTCATTATGATGTTTTATTGACCATGTAAATATGTTCTTTAAGTTTGTAGTATTTAGATTCAAGGTCACGTCTGACAACTATTGTCCACTCTTTTTAAAAGTAATATAACCTTTATATCCTACTATTATTTACATGTATCATATAATACTAGATAAGATTCACAATATTCTCATGATACATGCAACAAGAATCATTACCTCTTCATATTACTTTTAAAAAATGATCATAAGGGTATATAATTATCAAATTGTTCATAAATAGATGAGGGAATAGATCATGGTGTTCATACAGGCCATACATTTTGAATCACCTTTAAGATACTATTAGTCATTAATTTGGATATTGTCTCAAATACTAGTCCTTGTATCTTATTGGGAAGTCCATAAACTCTAACCATTGTATTAATAATTTGTTGAAGTCTGGAGACATTTGATCATGTCTTGACAGAAGAGGATAAGAACTATCATGGTGGTTGGTGGTCAATGGTGGGGTAAAGGAGGATTTGGTTGGCGGGGGTTTAGATAGGGTCAGGTTCATGATGAGTTCTTGAATTGTAGGTCTTTGGATTGACTACAGGTCATACGATGACTCTATTGGTAGTTTTTGGTGGGGATCTAGATGGTTGAGGGTGGGGGAGATCTACACCATGATGGGGCTTGCACTAGCCAAGTTGCATGTTTGTGGAGATCTACCAGACAATCTAGAGGGAGTGAAAAGGATTTATCACTGTTGTGGATGACAGGACTAGGGTAGGAGTTCACATTCTTTTGGGTTTCTATTAGATCCATCCATCGGCATGATCTCAGCTGGCGGTAGTTCCCTATTGCTAGGGTGGCTGGACAATGGTGAGAGTAGGATTATGGAGGATAGGGTTTTCGGGAGTTATGGGGGGTATAGGAAAGGTATAAGTAGATATGAGAAGAGGAAGGGAGGAGAAGAAGGAGGTAGCGAAAGCTAGGGAGGATGTGTAGCAAGGGAGAAATGGATGGTGCCATTACATGCATCCCTCATGCCTTGTGAAGATGACGAGAAGAGGTAGGAGTCATTACATGTGGTAACTCAAGGACTTTCGTAAAAGGAGTGATACTAAAGTGATTAATTTGGTATTTTTTATATAAATTAATTGAACGGTCAAACAAGGTGTAAATTAGATAAAATTTGGATTGCAAGTAGATTAATATGAAGACTACCTAATTATTATGACAATTCTTCAATTAATGGCTTTGAATTGGTCTATTACTTTTTCTATCATTATTCGCTCAATAATTTATATCTAAATTATCAAGAAGATTTTAAATTGATTTTGAAGCAACATGTTCTCAAATGTAGAGTATCTAAACATGTATGGTTCAATCAAGACATCTCAACACAAATAACTCAAATTGCATTGTGTGATATCAAATGTATTCAAGGGATAAAATGGATGGATGAATTTGTAAATAACTCTAAAATGAGGAAGATAACTATATTAAGATAAATGGAATTCAAATAAAGACAAATCTTTATCAAACCCCATGAATTTTCAATAAAAATACTAACTTTGATCCAGAATAAAGGAAAACATTTCCATGATCTCAAGTTAGGGGTAAAATAGAAATTATAGCTCAAAAATGATTTAGTACCTAAATGTCAGTATTTTACACTAAGATTATAAATACCCCACTCCATCGACCCTTTGGCTCGATTGATGCACCAAGTAGTTATTATAACATATAGGAGAGACATGGACGTGCAGTTTTGGGTTTTCTTTTAGTGGATCAATTGAACTTTTGGCATGGGTTTATCAAAATTTATTTAGTGGATCTCAAGCTAGTTGGTTTTTATGTTTTCAAAAGTGGTATGAGGTTTCCATTGGCACAAAATATATGCAAAATGTGGGCACGTATGCAGGGCATGTGTGGTTTTTGGATTTTATTTAAATAAAAATTAATTATATGACATAAGTTATGTATCAAAAACATAAACATTTTATCTATATTCATTAATATGTCAACATGTAAATATACATGTACGATATATCATATATATGTATATATATATATATGTATATCTATACATATATGTATATGTGGGTGCAATTTGTTTGCATTAGTAATTCAATAAATAATTAAACAAGGTACCAAATGATAGTGTACACACATATAGACTCTACAATAAGTGTTTGCATATGCACTGTATATGGTTGTATATGTGCCATGTATGCATCTAGGACCGCATAATGTATCAAATACACAAATGTGGTTTAGAGAGGTGGCTAAAATGTGTATGCAACCTCATGTGGTTCATGTGAGAACACTAGATTGATTTGTATTAACCCTAAACCATGTAAGATATCTACTTATTCTTCTTTCATTGCATATTTGTTCTAACCTTAAACTATGAAAGATATTTTCATGTTGTAACATCCCAAATTTGTAAATAAAATAAGTTTAGGGTCCTTAGTGCAAATTCTCAATTTTTCTTTTCAAAATCCCAATCATTGATGCAATTTACCAAAATATAATTATATTTTCCATCATACCTCTAATTTTGATTCAAAATAGAAGTCACTAAGGAAATTTAATTCCTCTTAATTCTTATACATTGAGATAATGACCTTTATGAGATTGATGGAAAAAAAAGTTATCAAAACCTAGATATAACTAGATAGTTGGTATACGGACTCCTTAATCCACCTATAGACGAAATTTGAGATCAAATGGACCTTATTTGACCCCTACAATTAATTTAGAAAGTTTTATATAGTTTTTAAGCAAATATAAGTTGATTTTATAACATAACCTAAAGTCTAAGTTGTATTAGGACTGTCACACAGAAGATCTGGGTCGGACCTTAGGTCCATGGGTCATGGGGTTCATTTCTCCTACCTGGAGTCTAGTCCCTCTTAGACTCACCTTTTACATCACTCTTCTTTTACCCCGATCGCCCTTACATAGTCCCACTAATCTTGTTTTCTTTTCCTCCACAATCTTCACACCGACCCAATCAATTCCATACCAAATATGATAGGGCTTGATGCCCTAGAGCCCTCAGTCGTCAAGAACATCCCTATTTTTCATAAACTCAGACACCTCTGCCTCCCAGGCACTCGATGATGCTCAAACAATATAAGAAACCTACAGAAAATGATCAAGGATCCTCATAAAAGCAAATCATCATCTTCATTTTGCCCCAGAGAACTCTACACTCATCTTCCCCTTCTCTGCTAGTTTTCTATTGCATAGTTGACTATGAAAAAGCCTCTTTCACCTCTTACATCCTTAGAAGAAGAACAGATGAGTCAACCAGAACCCAAGGGAGCTTCAGCTACTGAATTTTTGCCAAGATTGTAGGTATCCCAGATTCACCTCTTTTTCCCTGATCTGAGATCCATATGAAGGGAAGCTAAGGAATAGGTCAAGTTTTCCAAAGGACATATATAGTGGGGTGCCATCTACAATAGAAGATCCTAATGTTCATATATAGCTTCATGTATAAGTAATGTTTAATAATGTTTGGTAGTTAGTTTCAATTCAAGAACTCAATTGTAAACAATGTATGAATCAAGTTCAATTTTAATGCATGGTGTTTCATTTATCTTTTTGCTATGAATATCATGTTGTGTGACTTTCCTTCAAGCCAAGTGGCCCATGTTCTGGAAAACAAAGGGTTTTCTTCCGCTGACATATATATGTGCTTGGAGGGGCGTTACACATGTTCTTTGCTTTTCTTGCTTTTTCCCTTAATTTTCTACCATTTTTCTGAGATCCATGTGACCATGGCGTAACTTATTCCATATGGCTAAACATCCCTCCTTTTCTCACTTATTGACCTAGTTCACTACAGGAAAAATGCCCATTAGTGGCATTTATTCTAGTTGTTTTTCTAAAAAAAAGCCACTATCTATCTAATGTACAGGCATTTTTAATAAAAATGCCTCTAAACTACTTATTATAGAGTTTCTAAAAAGGACTTAACATTAAAGGACTTTTATATTTTATTAGTGGCAATCTAAAATTGCCAAAGCAAATAAGGAAGTAGCTAATTAATTGATATTTTTCACTTCCCGCTTTATGTTCGCACTCCCACACTGTAATCGCGAACGCCAAATTCTCTGCTAATGTCTCCCTAATTCCTCACTTTCATGAGACCAACGCGTCGAGGAGCCTACTAGATCGTTTCCCTAACTGATGTCTTGGAGGATCACTTCGAATGGAAAACTGGTGGCGGCGTGTGGAGTGCTTTATTGATGGTGGCAGAGTGCCACTTTGTTGGTGGCTGGAGAGCTTTTCAAATGCTGGAGGAGGAGTCCCACATTATCAGCGGTTGGAGGAGCCCCGTGTACGGCGCTAAGGAAGCTAGGAGTGTTGCATTGCCACTAGATGAGTCCCGCCCCCATCATCTCTCACTACTCGATCCACTCCTCGCCACGTCAGGGTTGATTAGGCGCAATTATCATTCAGTTATTGGCTGAGGAGGCACTATTATCTTTCAGTTATCGGCCGGGGTGTTATCATTCATTTAGGCGATATATATTGATGAGGAGGATATGGATTGATTCCTTATTCTTCTATTGTGTAAAGACTGATGCACACAACAGGGTGTACATGTCTGGATTATTCTTATCTATCTATCATTGAGAGAAGAACCATGTCTAAACTTGAAAATGATCATTGTTAATCATTCAAGTGAAAGTGCATTTTCTGATTTCATGTAACGTCCTCGGATTTTCACCTTCTCAAAACCCCATGGAGATGAGAAGACAAAATCCAAAAACATTAATCAATTGTATCAAAGTGCATTACGGAAGCAATATACGCATACATGAACATAAAACCAAAACAGAACACCATAACATTTCTCAACATTCAACATGTATATTTATACAACATGAATTATTACACAATGATTTACAATTACATATTGAATGGCGATTCTACAATCTATGAACATGTATGCTAATAGGATCTTAGACAAAAGGTACAACATGTACAACTTGCTCATGTCCTATTCTTTTATTCCATTCTAGCTCTGGACCTAGAAAATACGAGAAGCAAAAACATCAACAAAAGTTGGTACATGGAATTAAAGAGCTATACTATGTTGGCATATTGAAAATAATAGAAAAAGAAGAAAGAGAGAAAAAAAAATTATTTAATGGAAGAAAATCAGGTAATCCCAAGTTATTAATCACATTTCAAATGAATATGCATTACTATGGTGGACGTAGCACATAATCACATATATGGTGGGGCCTTCCCTGTGTACCTTGTACTCTAGGGATCTCCTCGTATACCATGTACTCTAGGGAGGTGCTAGTCACCATTAATTCTTTCCCTATCTAATAGGGAGATTAATGGGCACCACTAGTAACTACATTTCATTTTCTTATTCATTTATGTTCTTAAATATTCATGGCAGAAATTGTCAATACACATACAACTACATCCAACAATATACTTCAAATACATGCAAGCAAGTACATATATTTAACATCCAGCAAAATCTAGTCTTATAATTATATCCATGTACCTGAGTTCAGAGATTCTTTATACATCCATGGTTATCTAGAACTTTGTCCATGACATGATTAATAACAATTAATCATCATTAATACATGGTTCGTTATATTACTAATATTTTAGGTTCAAACTAGGTTTTCCATTATGGGTTAGATCATTAGGGGTATCTCTTTAGGATTCACATGATTCAAATGAATCAAATTTGGATCTTAGGGTTTTAGGGTCGTTCAATATCATATAGTGTCATTAAATAATTAAGATTCGACATATTGTTGCATAAGGTATACACTTTTAGAAAGAGTAACTAGAAATTAGGGTTTTTCACAACTATTGGATCAAATATCCCTCATTGATTAGGTTTTCAAGCCATGGGATATCAGGGACCCAATTAGAGTTTTAGATGTCAACAAATCAGATCTTAATCATGGATCGCTAGTATTACACAATATATATATATATATATATATATATATTAAAAGGTCATTACGGCTAGTAGGCCATATTTTTTAAAAAAGGATCATATCTAGGTCATGACTATATTTTATTTGGATAGGTCGTGTTTTTGTGATGAAAATCGTATATTGGTTCACTATATTATGATATTCCTAGCATTTTCTAGGATTTTTCTAAGATAATCATTTTCTTGAATAAAAGAAAATAAAAAGAAAATAATTTTACCTTGATCAATGGTCGGATCCGACTGGATCGACGACTCTCGTTGATCCCAGGCTTCATGACGGATGGATTGGGTTGCTGACTTAGTGCCCGAGGATTGGTCCACCTCAGTTTCTTCTAGCACCCTCCCCACCCTTGCTCTTCTTCTCTTCTTGGTGCTAGTCGAGCAGCTCGATCAAACTATGGCGAGCTCCTGCTAGCTCCTGGATGGTGTTGTTGTGGGGATGAAGGTGCCTTAACATTCGTGAGGCTTCCCCGGCTAGAGGAGTGGGGGTTTTCAGATGTGGCTCCCTCTGCAGCTCTGCGCCACCGCAGGATAGGTGAGGTCGCCAACGTGAGAGGGACGGAGATAAGGGGAGCTCATTCTCCCTCATCCAAGTGTGAGGGAGGTTGAATTAAGGCTTGTTGGGTTTAGTTTGGGGAGACGAGGTCGTCCTCCAATGATCTTGCCTAGGAGATGCAGGAGTCGGGCACGTGGAGTTTTAGTTGATTGTTGGGGTTGAGACCGAGGAAAGCGGGAGGTAGATGATGAAGTCTCCCCTATTGGATCGCTGATCAATGGCCAGCATTAGCTCGACCTGTAACAAGGCTCGCATCCTAGCTTCAAAGGGACGCGTGACACATTATGTCACGCATTTGATTCATATAATTCCCAACTTAGATTCTAGGGTTCAAATTAATGATATACTTTACATGATTTCAAATTCTTATATCTCCCAAATGGCTTATCCAACTAGAATGAAATTTTAAGGTAATCTTCATGATGTCAATATGTGACTATGGTATAAAATTGGAGTTGAAATTTGATTGTTGGATATGACAATTGACTAGATGTCATATTGCTTGTAATTTGGCTTTATATGATACTAGGAATGGTACTAAATGAAATTGATAAGTCAATTAATCAAGGTTGACATCAAACTCTAACATTGATTCATATGTACATAATTCCTCAAAAGAAATTAGTTCACTACTCACTAGATCACTAAATGAATGATTGGTCTCATGAGAGCTTAATCAATTGGTAAGGGTATTCATTCACAATTGACTTCAATTAGGTATCATACTCCTCTATCGTATCTCAAATCACCTAATTTGGGTGAAGGAATCCATGATTGTATTACCAATTCCTCAATTTGGTATTTTTCCTCTACATAGAATGCTTGTCTCTCAAATATTGTATTAGTTATTAAAACTCAAAATCTAGGTTATCACATTCACCACACCTTATTTGGAATTTTGTCCTCAAAATTCAACAAATCTCATCCTTAAGAGGCTATTTAGGAATTCAACTTCATATGCATCATCATTGCTTAGGTTCTAAGACCACCATAGTTACATGTACTCTAAGTTGTCAGCTTAGGGTCTAGAGATTCTTGGGTGTGTCCACTCCACCTTATATATGTGGAAGCATCACTTAATGTCTTAGCCATAACATGACATTATGATATCTTAGGGTTACATCACCTCTAAGGGTACAAGTTTTGTTCATACTTTTAATGTTCAGGAGGAATTCATTCATATGCCATGATATTCAGATCGTTCAAATCTAACATCATTAATATGTTTTATGATCAACATCTTACAATGATTTCAGCATTAGAGGAGATTTATCTTCATCCTTGATATTAGAATGTTTCTACTTAAGAAGGGCTTACGTAACATGTTTGACCATTAGGGTTTCACCCTATGGTGTGATATTCATACTCAACTTATAAGCATACATTGAGAAGGATCAAAGTTATGAACTATATTTCTGATCATATATCCTATGATCCAAAAATATCTTTATATCAAATTTATGAGTTCAAATTTTTATGTCTTGCATGTATTATGTGATGGGAAAAAGAGAAAATAATAAGTTTATCCCATGATCTCAGCATCATATCTTTCATGTTTCATATGAAGGGGAAGAGAATATTTTAAAGTCAAACTTATCGTGATTTCAATCGTGGGTACTACATGTATGATATGGGGGGATATAGAATAGGTCAAGCTTATACAAGTGACTCCTCATATAAATCATCAATATAGCTCAAGTGAGGCTTCTATCATCGTATATTAAGAAGGAGAAGAAGAAGGGAAAACATGTATGTTGAGTATCTTTTGCACAAAGCATCATACTCTCATAACTAGAGTTCATATATTACCTCACTTGCAACTAATGATGAGATTCACAAAATATGTCACTCCACCTAGGACCTGACTTAGCCAAAGGATTGACTTTATCATATGGGTCATCTACCCATCCTTTTCTTTTACCCAATTCTCACATATAGATTTAAATCATGCATAAGGACTCAACTCAACACTCAAGAGTAATCTAGTGTGGGACATTTGTTTAACACATATCTCATATATTGGAGGCTAGGTCCTATGACCTTCTCCCTATGGGTCTTACTCTCTCTAGAGTTCACCACATATCTCATCCTCCCACTAGACATCCTCCTTGTATAAGATCTTGAGGCTCATGCACACTCATCTCTATCTTAACTTAGCTTATCTTAAGTAGGAAAAGGGAATGTACTTTCATCATCATGACTTAGCATAGATCCTCTAAGAGTGGATTCGGCTCATATACAACTCAAATCTTAATAAGGAAACTTATACCATCATGGATTAAAGTTAGATAAGATTCTATATGCTTATTTCCTTCATCTTTCTTTTGTCTATCTATGTATCACATAACCTTATGAGGCTCTAGATGTCTAATATAGATCTATTCTCTCTTTTAGACTGATGTCACTCCCTTTCACTTAGATTACATGAACACCCACTACTCTCCTGTGTGAGGAGCACATTTTTATATTTACATATATCTAATAAAATATTATATAGTTTTTCTCTGAGAAAGAAGGCGTCAGAGAAAACTTTCGAGGTGCGAGCCGATTGCGAAACAAAACCAAACCAGCAAACTTGAGTGTCCAACACACTAGTGAGAACATGGTGTAGACTAGTGTATCTACCCAATACATATGAGCTCTATATGGAAAGGGTTTCAGACACTTGTTTAAACCTAGTTCTCGAACATTTGGGTTCTAACCTAGAGGCTAGGTCAAACCTTATTCCTATAGCACAACTTACTAAGTATCTAGGGTTTTAAGTGAAAGGTAAAATTTAGTTTTATGTTTCATGGTGAGCAATGGTCAGGTGTACTATTGTTCATGCTATGATACCAACTGTAACATCCTCAAATTTTCACCTTCCAAAAACCCCATGGAGATGAGAAGACAAAATCTGAAAATGTTAAGCAATTGTATCAAAGTGCATTGCGGAAGCAATATATGCATACATGAACATAAAACCATAACAAACACCATAACATTTCTCAACATTCAACATGTATATTTATACAACATGAATTATTACACAATGATTTACAATTACATATTGAATGACGATTCTACAATCTATGAACATGTATGCTAACAGGATCTTAGACAAAAGGTACAAAATGTACAACTTGTTCACATCCTATTCTTTTATCCCATTCTAGCTCTGGACCTAGAAAATATGAGAAACAAAAACATCATCAAAAGTTGGTAGGTGGAATTAAAGAGCTATACTATGCTGGCATATTAAAAATACTTGAAAAATAAGAAAGAGAGAAAGAAATATTATTTAATTGCAGAAAATAAGGTAATCCCAAGTTATTAATCACATTTAAAATGAATATGCATTACTATGGTGGATGTATCACATAATCACATATATGGTGGGGCCTTCCCCGTGTACCTTGTACTCTAGGGATCTCCCCGTATACCTTGTACTCTAGGGAGGTGTTAGTCAACATTAATTCTTTCCCTCTCTAATAGGGAGATTAATGAGCACCACTAGTAACTACATTTCATTTTATTATTCATTTATGTTCTTAAATATTCAAGGCGGAAATTGTCAATACACATACATCTACATCCAACAATGTACTTCAAATACATGCAAGCAAGTACATATATTTAACATCCAGAAAAAATCTAGTGATATAATTATATCCACATACCTAAGTTCAGAGATTCTTTATACATCCATGATCATATAGAACTTTGTCCATGACCTGATTAACAACAATTAATCGTCATTAATACATGGTTCGTTATATTATTGATATTTTAGGTCCAAACTAGGGTTACCATTATGGGTTAGATCATTAGGGGTATCTCTTTAGGATTCACATGATTCAAAGGAATTAGATTTGGATCTTAGGGTTTTAGGGTCGTTCAATATCATATAGTGTCATTAAATAATTAGGATTCGACATATTGTTGCATAAGGTATACACTTTTAGAAAGAGTAACTAGAAATTAGGGTTTTTCACAACTATTGGATCAAATATCCCTCATTGATTAGGGTTTCGAGCCATAGGATATCAAGGACCCAATTAGAGTTTTAGATGTCAACAAATCAGATCTTAATCATGGATCACTAGTATTACATAATATATATATATATATATATATTAAAAGGTCATTACGGCTTGTAGGCCATATTTTCTGAAAAAGGATCGGATCTAGGTCCTGACTATATTTGTTGGATAGGTCATATTTTTTTTATGAAAATGATATATTAGTTCTCTATATTCTGATATTTCTAGCATTTTCTAGGGTTTTCTAAGATAATCATTTTCTTGAATAAAAGAAAATAAAAAGAAAAGAATTTTACCTTGATCAACGATCGAATCTGACTGGATCGACGACTCTCTTGATCCCAGGCTTCACGAGGGATGGATTGGGTTGTTGACTTGGCGCTCGAGGATTGCTCCACCTTAGTTTCTGCTAGCACCCTCCTCTCTCTTGCTCTTCTTCTCTTCTTGCTTCTAGTCGAGTAGCTCGATCAAACTCCGACGAGCTCCTGCTAGCTCATGGGTGGCATTGTCATGGGGATGAAGGTGCCTTAACCTTCAAGAGGCTTCATGGACAGAGGAATGGGGGTTCTAATTGTGGCTCCCTCTGGAGCTCAGCACCGCCGCAGCATAGGCGATGTCGTCGGTGTGAGAGGGGTTTAGGGTGGAGAGGGGTTATGGGATCCTATTTTCTAGCCACACACGCTCGCGGCGGGTTGGCGAAAGTGTTGGAGGGGTAGGATTTGAGAAAGGAGTGTTGTGGTGGTCTGACGGTGAAGGGGATAGAGGTTGAAGAAGGTGGATTGGGGGAGAGGTGTTTCGGGTGGTTTTGCCAGTATTGATGGTCAGAAAAGGGGAAAGAAGGGTTGGCGGAGCTGATGGTGGCCTTAAATGGGAGTGAGGCGGTGTAAAGGGAAAATCCCTAAAGCGGTGTCACCGCCTGTGAGAGGTGCAGAGATAAGGGGAGCTCATTCTCCCTGATCCGAAAGCGATAGGTTTGAATTAGGGCTTGTTGGGTTCGGTTTGGGGAGACGAGGTCATCCTCCAACGATCTCACCCATTAGATGCGTGAGTCAGGCACGTGGAGTCTCAGTTGATTGTTGGGGTCGGGACCGAGGAAAGCGGGAGGTAGATGATGAACTCTCCCATGTTGGATCGCTGATCAATGACCAACATTAGCTCGACCTGTATCAAGGCTCGTGTCCAAGCTTCAAAGGGTCATGTGACACATAATGTCATGCATTTGATTCATATAATTCCCAACTTAGATTCTAGGATTCAAATTAATGATATACTATACATGATTTCAAATTCTTATATCTGCCAAATGGCTTATCCAACTAGAATGAAATTTTAAGGTAAGCTTCATGATGTCAATATGTGACTATGGTATAAAATTGGAGTTGAAATTCGATTGTTGGCTATGTCAATTGACTAAATGTCATATTGCTTGTAATTTGGCTTTATATGATACTAGGGATGATATTAAATGAAATTGATAAGTCAATTAATCAAGGTTGACATCAAACTCTAACATCGATTCATATGTACATAACTCCTCAAAAGAAATTAGTTCACTACTCACTGGATCACTAAATGAATGATTGGTATCATGAGAGCTTAATCAATTAGTAAGGGTATTCATTCACAATTGAATTCAATTAGGTATCATAGTCCTCTATCGTATCTCAAACCACCTAATTTGGGTGAAGGAATCCATGATTGTCTTACCAATTCCTCAATTTGGTATTTTTCCTCTACATAGAATGCTTGTCTCTCAAATATTGCATTAGTTATTAAAACTCAAAATATAGGTTATCACATTTGATATTCGTGGTTTTGAGGTTTACGAATTCTCCTTTGATACTAGAGGATAGGACCCAGGTTGTTGTCCATTTTCCGATTTAGTTCAAAATGATTAGAATGTACAGAGATAAAAGTTGCTACATTAATGCTTATAACTATTTACATAAGATTTTTGGTAAAATAAGTATGATGATAAAGAAAAGAATCTATGTTGTAGTTCGTAAAATTCAAGCACTTGTCCATAATGATGGCAGTAGCACATGTTCCATCAATAGAAATAGAAGAAATTAGAGACCAGAAGTAGGGGGAAGATCACATGAGGTAAGGGTGATATTGGGATCGATTAGGTGTTAGAGTTTTGTAGGGGGAAGATGTGTGAGTGGGTAATTGAGAGGATGACGAGATGTAACAAACATAATAAGGTTAGGATGTTGGGGTGTTATACCTAGGTGGTACACCTTTAAGGTAGAAGAGGGATCATTATGCCAATTGAAAATAATGAAAGGAGAGGTGATGAATGCATATTCATCTCTTATTTTTACTTCATTTAGAATAAGTAATTAGGACTTTTTTTGTTAATTTTAGCTAATTCAAAAATAAATAGCACTTTCATCTTCTTTATATACTTTTCCTAAATTCTTATGATATTTTTCCTAATTTTCAGGAATTATCTAAGTAATTAAATTGAGAAAAGAAGAGATGAAGATAGGAGGCAATTCAGTTTCCCGCAATGCTGACTTAAATGCATACCTTGCACCAAAATTAGCATAACTCTCACATCCTAAGGCGGAATTTAATGTTCAAATATGATTTGGAAAGGTAATTCAAAGGCCTACAAGAAAATCATATTTTCGGGCGCACTTTAAATTCTATGGAGAACAAAAATTCGCTCGAAATTGCTGCTGCGAGAATCTGCATTAAAGAAAGACAATCAAGAGTTTGTTGACTAGATCTGAAAATTCAAAAGGATGGCTCCCTCTCTTTTTTCCCCCCTCTTTTTTTAGATAGCCTACCTCTCCTTCTCCTATAAAAAGAAGAGCACTTCCTCCTCCCAAGGATCATCTTTTGTATCATCTTGGATTTCTTGTATTTTGGAATTCTGCAGCAATTAATCTTGTAATCATTCTCATATTATGCAATAAAGTAGATCTCAGTTCAAGCATTGTTCCTTCTTACTTGTTCTTTCTTTCCGTCTTAGTTTTAATCTTCTTTTTCTCCGTTCTTCAATTCTGGAGCAAGGAACAAAGAACTAAGTCATTTTATTGTATCTAGCAAAGGATTGACTCCTAATTTTGGGCTAGACTATGACTTCAGTGCTTTCTTCCTCCGTCTCCCCCTTCTCCATGTGTGAGTAGTCTTTTATCGGGGCAAGGGGAATAACCCCTTAGCCATGGTTTTAATGACTTCTTCTTAAATGACTAGATGGTAATTGATTTTAATTGAATAGTCGATCTTTGGATCGCATGTTAATCTGGATGGATGTGACCATGGAAATCCGGATTTAGAACAATAAAATCGATTACATAGACGTTTTGATATGACTGTGGATTCTCGTCTTTTAGTTTGATAAACTAGGAAGCATGAGCACCAGGACCAATGGGCTCTTGTGGAGTTTCTCTTTTGTGAGTTTTTAATTCGCAAGCCTTCATTGAATCGTCGTCTAAGAAGTAGTTGTTATCGCCTAGGCTAAGGTGGTGAAAACCCCTACGAGCCTCGATTTTCCATCTCTTGATTTCAATCACCGACTTTCTTGCTTGCCTTTGCTTTCTTTAAATTTTTAGTCTTTTCAATTCATATAGTTCTTTTTGTGCTAACAATAGTCTAAAATTTTCCTTGGGCCCTTACATATGTTCTAGGTAAAGCCCTAGGATTAGGAAGAACAAAGACAATGGAGGAGAGGGGCATGGGGTGGGTTGGATCATTGTAGAGGAAGAGATACAAGAGAGGGGACATGTCTGGGTGGTGCATGCGTCTTCATATATGTATATATATACACCTTTCTCTTCTTTCTTACTTTTTTTCATTTTTTCCCTTGTATAAGTAGTAGGGAAATATGGATACAAAATAGACAACAAAAATAAAATTTTTATCTACCATAGAGTATGTTAGATTCATTGGAACTTGAAATACTTGATATGCTTAATGAAAATGATGAAATTTCATGTATTATAGTTGCAATGTATTTGCTGATTTAAAAGTAGATGTTTAGCATTGAAACTGGATAAATGATACTGAATCGTGTTTAAGGATGACAAAGGATATACATGTGTTTCAAGTGAATATTCAGAATGTGAAATATGCATGAAATGTGATATTCCTGTTTATATGGTTATATGATTATCAGTTAATAGACTTAGGTGCCCTAACACCGTAGAACCCCTTTGACAGATCTGCTTCTTAGGGGTGAAACTCGTGTTGCAACATTATCCGTGCAGAGTCATGGAGACACGAGGACAGAGAGGCAGTGTCCAACAACAACGCGTGCGATGTCACGGTGGCACTGGAGAAAATTGGAGGTTATTGCAACAAGATCCGTGCGGAGTCATGGAGGTAACCCCGTGAGACTCTCTGCCTGTGTACTCAGGTTGGAGGAGGAGTCTAGAGAACTCGATGTAGTGCAGTGAAGCCGATGATCCTGGGGTCCTGTGGCAGAGCAGGGCTGGCGTCAGACTTAGCATTTCCCGGGTGTGTCGCTAAGTCTTGTACGGTGGGATCGTAGTTCACTACGGATCTTTATATGCAGGGTACACTGCATATGATTAGGGCATAATAATAATATAAATTGGTACTCATATAGGATCACAGTAAATTAAAGTATTCGAACTTTTGTGCTATTCCTTTATATCTGTTCATCTGTTCAAATTTATCTGTTATTGCATGGAAACGTGATTATATTCTGCAAATCTGTTATGTTATTAGAACTGCCCTGCTTAGTACTGCACTTATGTTTTATTTCAATTTATAAACCTGATGAGTTGTTTAGTGATAGCTAAGTGAAATGCTATTCACTCAGTGAGTAGGCTCATACCTCTACTCAAAACATTTTCAGGTCATCATCAGCACCAGGAAATCTGAAGGATCCTTTCATCCTAACACTTAGTCTGTAGAAGGTATACGTAGTTAGTAGTTAGTGGTCTCTTAGTCCTTTCCCCTCGATCTTTGGGACATGGTGTGGGTGAGAGAGAATATGTATAAAAATGTAAATTAACTGTTATGCTTTATTTTATGTCGAACAATGTAATATGCTGTAGACTCTGTTTATATTGCTAGTCAGTTTAATAAAAATGCTTCCGCAGATTATTTAGCTTCATTTTACAGCATAAATCAGATTATCCTATTAATGTCTTTAAAATGTTTTAAAAGTTATGAGAGGTTTGTCTTGTGAGTAATCCCTCCGTCGCACCCTAATCTCGTGATTTGTGGGTAATGCGAGATCGGGGTGTGACAGCTTTGGTATCAGAGCATAGGTTGAGTAAATGGTTACTCTAAGTCAAGGTCAGGGGACGATAAGAGACCAATAGGATTAAGGTTTAAGAGTTTTTCTTCTGTCTGTAATTTTCTAACAGGAAGTGTTCTGTTATACTATTACAGATGGCAGGAAAAGGATGTGGTCACGAGAACCAAGTAAAGAGTTTAAGTTGAGTCGTTAAGAATCATTAAGATCAAAAGATAAAGTTATAAGTGAGGCAAATAATAGCTGATGTGTTTTAGCTCTGGGAGGTCTGAGTCTTTAGATACCCTGGCCAGGTGTCTGAATACTTAGATTGACCAGTATCAAGCTACTCTGTCTGTTCTTCTCTGGATGCCCTGGCCAGGTATGCAGAGGAAGGATGGGCTAGAGAGAAACCCTAGAAATCTTAGGGTTATGAGATAAGAAATTAATGTAGAAATAAGAGATTACATATAAGATGCGATTCAACTCTTGTCTATTATTGCTTATTTGATTTAAAGATCACTAGAAATGCTTTTATATGCATAAAATTAGAATTTTCAGTTTGTAAAGCAAATAAGATTCTTTTATATTGTTGTGTCATGAAGTGAATTGTTTAGTGTTTGTTTTCTTTGTATTAATGTAGACCCGAATTTATGTTTAAATGAGTTTGCCCTAAGTGGATATTCTTTCCACATGTTTAAGATTAATAGGGGTAGATTAATCCCGAGTAGCTCCTGGCTTCAGGACTACAGGTTCGGCCTGGTCCGGCTGGCAGGATGCGTTACTGGGATCTAATGACTCCTATTAACAATAAAATAAGAGTAGACTTTGGATGAATTAGACCCGTAACATAGTGAGAATGTATATACACTAGGATGTTTTAACTATGATAAGAAGTCTAAATGTTCTTTTGTCTTGAGAATTAGGGTTTGAGAAGCATAGACCCTAATCGGCCCAAAATAGGGTTTTGATGATACATAAACACAAAATTTGATAAGTAAAGTGTCTCAGTAAATGATTTTTGGTATTTTATGTGTAACTTTGATTTAGCTCAAATTTGGATATTTGAAATGTAAACAACATTGGAAAATATCAGAATTTTTAAAGTATGTTTAGACATGTTTATCGGCTGAGTTTCAAACTCGACCGATCACATTTTTAGATTGATATAGCAGTGTGGTAATTAAATTTTATCTTTTTATTTGTATATCCAACTGATCTCAAATTTTAAATATGCTTGAAAAACACAATTTTAGACACTCTGTTAAATTGGCGTAATTTTTGGATGACTTTTGATCTCTACAGTGAGGGTGTCGGCCGAGTTTACAACTCGACCGAATCTGCTGCAGACTGCAATATAGTAGTTCACTATTTGATTTTTAATTATTTATTGGTAATTAGAAATGATCTCAAATTTTTACTGGAGGTCTGAAACTTCATTAGGTATAACATATAAAATTTCCAAAATTTTTGGAGCTTCTGTTAGCTATTTAATAAACGAATTACAGAAACTATTGTGAAAACTAAATTTTCAGCCAATATAATTAAAGTTGAGTGTTGGGTTAATATGCTATTGACCCAAGCAGCTCAAATTGATCTTTATGATCGACCACACCCGCAAACAATAACACTATGTTATTGATAAGGATCAAACCCTAGAATGATTAGAGTTGAAGTAGTTCAAGGGATGTCGCTAGTGATTTAAACTTGAATACTAGTATCTATGTAAAATAAGACCTTGAGATTTGTTCTATGTAAAGTAATCTGGCAGTGATAGTGATCTAGGGTTTATAGGTAGCTAATCTGAACGGTACATGAACAACATGAAATGACTTAGAGAAAAGAGTAAAACATAAAACTTGATATGTAACAATAAGAAAGTAGCATAGAATGCGGAGTATTATCCGATATATGATCTGAAGATAGCTGATGTAGTTCATGTTTTTTTTAGACATGGCATCACTATCTTTATGATGTGACAATAGATTATCACCCTGATAAAGAGAATGTGGTGGCTGATGCTTTCAGCAGAAAGTCAAGTTCAACAACTAATGCATTCTCTATGGCAGGTTTCAATAGAGACCTGTTAGTAGAAATGTGGAAGTTGAACTTAGACTTAGGGGTGACAGCACAGAGTGGTTTGATTGCACAGATGCAAGTCAAGCCTACTTCTTATGATCAGATCAAGGAACTACTAAAGGATGATAGTGAGTTAAACCAGACCATGCATGATATGATAGGAGGAAAAGAGACCAGAGTTTAAGTTTTTAAGATGATAAGGTGTTGTATTAGCATGACATGTTGTGTGTACCTGGAGATAGTGAATTGAAAGAAAAGATTCTTATGGAAGTGTATGTATTGATGTATGCTATGCTTTCAGGAAACACTAAGATGTATATGAATCTCAAGAAGTTGAAATGGATGGTCAGATAGGCAGAAGGATGTAGCTGAGTACGTGGTTAGAAGTAGTGTGTGCCTGTAGGTTAAGGCTGAACCCTAGAAATCTACAGCTACCTTGTAATCTTTTTCTATGCCTGAATGGGAATGGGAATTTATCACAATGGATTTTGTGGTAAGATTACCCAGGACACCTAGAGGTTGTGATTTGATATGAATGATTGTGGATAGACTAATTTAGTCTGCTCACTTTCTTCATATTAAGTCAACCTTTGATGTCTCGAAACTTGACTATGATATACATGGATGAAATAGTTAGGTAGCCTGGTAATCCAGTTTCAATCATATCATATTGAGATACTAAGTTCACATTTAGGATTGTAGAAATAGTTGCATCGTGCTTCGGGCACAAAGTTAAGATTCAGTATAACCTTTTCAACCGCAGACGGATGGCCAGTCTGAGAGAACCATTCAGACTCTTGAGGACATGCTGAGAGCATGTGTTTTGCTTTTCAGTGGAAGTAGGGATGAACATTTAAGTCTTATAGAGTTTGCTTAGTGTGAATGTTGAGTTTAGAAATACACAACTGATAATGGTTCGGTTTTAATATAAACCCAGGAAATACAAATTTGGTAAACCATTAGGTGCATGATTTCAAGATAGTAAGATAGCATTAAAATATGCAAATAAACCTAGTTGCATGCTTCCTGTTATGTTAATGTGTGTGACTTAACATTTACATGAATTGGCACATTTCTCTGAGATATTATTAGAAATTCTCAAGTACTATTAAATATTTGTGATATGATATGTAAATAACTCTTAATTGAGTTATGTGATGCATAAACCAGGATTTGGGGTTAATATGCACGTACTTCGAGAAATTTTAGACAATTGATAAATATTACAGATGGTTTCTTATAGGTGAAGTAAATTACACTTATTGGTGTAATAAGATGTTCAATTACATGAATTAAGTATGTATGTGCCAAAATTGATTTGAGTTTGGGATATTTATGAATTTTAAATTTGCCTGCATGTATGATATAAAGATTACTCAGTAATTACAATGATTTTGAATATACTGCTTTGCCAGTTTTAGAATGATACCGTATCGTGATTTGAATTGCAATCAAACATATGAGATAACAGAAACCCTAACAATAGGGTGTTGCCATGTGACTAGTGAATGAGATAACCCTAAGAGTAGGGTGTTGGCATGTGATGAATGAATAAGGCAAAAGAAACCCTAAGGATAGGGTGTTCAATGAATCAAGTATTTTGATATCAATTTTCAGTATGAGATGTAGTGATGTTTAACAGTTAAATTGCATGATTTTATTTTAGTACCAAATTGACATGCATTCTGTTTATTTAAGAATTTTAGTTTGTCTGCATGTATAGTATGATAATTTCTCAGTAATTACCATAATTTGAGATACTGTTATAATAGTTCTACAAAGTCAATGTTTTGTGGTTTGATCTGGAATCAGATCAGATGTGTTCTAGGTTGAGGGACCAATACAGATGGTTGATCAGAGGATTAAGAAAACTCATGAATCGTGAGATACCCTTAGAGAAGGTTTTGTGGAGAAATTACAACCTAGAAGGAACCACATGGGAGTTTTGGGATAGATGTGCGTAACAAGTTTCCTTTTCTCTTTTAGGAATTTCGGGAACAATCACCTCAGACTTGACAATTGCATCCGGATAACAACTTTACATCATTCCTTTCTTTCTCTATTTATTATTCTTTCATCTTTACTTGATGACAACCAAACTTTTAAAGTGTGGAGTAGAGGAGGGAGTCGAATCGTGAACATTTCCATGCCTTATTATTTTCTTTATTTTACACTTTATTTCATTTCTAGTTCTTATTTCATAATTTCCTTCTAGCTTCATAATTCACTTTTAACTTCTTTGACAGATTGCTAGAATATATGCTAAGACATGTTTTTTCATACCAAATGCTATCCAAAATTCTTTCTTCTTGCACAACACTATAAAGTTTATTTATACTTTTTGAGATTATTTTGGTGAATTAAATCACATTAATAATCACAAGATGCCATTTTTCTTATAAGTGAGTATTTATTTTCTTAGTAATTCGTTTTGGGAGTTAAACTTCATTATCTTAGGGGAAGCATGACTATATTAAACCATGTTGAAATACTTAAGTTATGAAATTTTCCCCAACTATTTCTATTGTGAGAACTAATGTCATTTTTATCTCGGGGAGCTGATTTTTATAAGATAAGACCAAACTAAAGTTTAAAAAAAGAATTAAATTGAATGTTAAGCGGAAGAATAGCAAAAAAAATTCAAAAGAGGTCAATGACCCAAGGTGAGTGTCTAATGTTATAGAACAATTCAAAAGAGGTTGGCTCCACTAAAGTGAGTCTTATAACCTCAGGAACCACATTACAAAACATGAAAAACTTCTTGAAGAAGAATATTCATAGAATGTGTCTTATAGTATTACCTCACATATCAATTGTACAGAGGAACAAGTTCCTTTTGAATCCTAAATGAGGGATGATTATAGCATGTCATCTAGAGGGAATACTTGAGTCAAAATTTGTCTTATTTGCATCCCTAGAAACCTTCAAGAAAAAGTTAATAAAGAGACTCGAACCTTGTAACATACAATTTGAGAATTGAAGACCCTTGACAAGATAAATTGAGTTTGAGTATGTCGAGGACAAAGTGAACTGATACTTGAGAAATTTACTAAACATGAGTAGAACCCCAAGTATTTTGATGTAGAGGAAAAATAATGTGGATTTTTCTTGTTTAAAATGGTTTATAAAACACTCATGTTCTCTTCAATGGAACGCAATATTATTTTATTGAAACAAAAACCTCTTTGTCAAAATACTTTTCTAAAATTTAGTTTAACTACTTTGATTGAGGACAATCAACCTATAAGTGTAGTGTGGTTGATCATACCCACTTGGTTGTTCTTTTAAAAATAGTGAAGTTGTAAGATTCTAAATGAAGTGAAATATGCATGAGTTATGCATGTATATTGATACCTTTTCTTCTGACAAAATGATCTTCAAAACCATTTTTGCCCTAAATTTGATTTAAAATGAGGACTTTCTAGACTACTCATTCGAATTTATTTCTTGAGCTTGTTTCAACACGTAAGAAGATCATGAAGCCTATAGAAAAGGCACCATGACTGCTAGACGGACCATTGCCACAATTCTATGCTATTTGGTTAAGATGGTTCTCTAACAACTGGATATATGAAGTTCATACTAAATTTTATCATGATTATACAAAAAATGATATTTATCTTGGTTTTATATTTTTTTAATATTTTCCCATGTTTTCTTATTATAATCTAATTTGATTCTCTATTGCTTATGAAATGCCCAAATCTACTTCTCTAATCAACTTATGTTAGCAACGATTATATGTCCAAATGCTTTGCGACCCTTATACTTGTATTCCAACCCTATTACTACATCTGATCCCATTTTTTTATTATGGACATGTCTTGGGAATGAATACAATTTAGTGTTCTCCCACCATTGAAATTGGATGACAATACTTGTACTTTGGAGCCCATGTTTCATGCCAGTCAATAAAGCATGCAAGACTAAAAATTAAATTGTAGATACATCCAATATAAACTAACCGGATCAGACCTGAGTTTATAGAGACAACTCTTGTACTCCTCCTAAATAATACCACCAACCTTTGTATACTATTGTCCTTTAAAATGGCCCCAGTGCCAAAATTGTGGGCACACTATTGAACACCTAAAGAATGTGGATAACCAGAAGGGTGATATCCATGTCCCAACAATATAATACAACAAAATTATCTATCAATGCTTTTTAGACTACTATTAAAATATTAATAAGGGTATACTAATGTAAAAAGAAGTAGATCTCAACAAGAAAGAAACAATTGTAGATACAATTTTAAAGTGAAAAGTAATAATCACAAGTGTATACGAGAAATAAAAAGCATTCAATGTTATATAGAAAAGTACTTTAAATAGCTATATGTAATGGTTTTATTGGGTAATATATTTGTAATCATTTAATAGTTGAGGTGTACCACTCAAACGACTAACTGGTGATTGTGAAGTCCCCTATATCATAGTGTAAGGTCTTATGATTACTGATCTTCATAAGACCTTTGCACACCTCAGTTAGTGAGAGTATAAACAATCATGCACTCAATAGAGGGAATCCTACTAATAGGGGATCAATATCCAACCTAAAAATTAGGTCAATCAGTGCCACTCACGTCAAAAAACCTCATCACATTTGATATAAAGACCCATATATCACATATCTCAATCACATAACCCCATGTCACTAGAGCTTTGACATCGACTGTACCCATATACATTCATAATATATGTCAAATAAAATAGCCTCTAATCACTGCATATACTCAATAGTACATGACTTTGAGTTCCTTCTCAAAATCCAAGATATCTTCAACGTAATCAATTTCACTACCCAAACTTCTGAACATTGGGTTAACTCATATGGTCACATATCACTACATGATTAGGGTTTCACTTAGATTACTTAAACCAAATACCCATATTTTATGTTGCAAATAGAGAATAAATATGTATTACAACATAAGAGCAAGTATAAGAAACCCTAGAAGTGATACAAGTTTCACATCATGCATGACATAGTTCAAATTTAATGCAAATCACCAATTACTGCCATTTCATCCACACATTCATAAAGGACCAAACTTAGATTTAAAATTTTAATTACTCTAAAATAGAATCAATAATAAACCATCAAATTTTCTACATACTAACTACAAGTTGTGAGAAAGTTATGGCTAAAACAAGACTATGCATAAAAATCCATTTTTAGGTATAAATGAAAAACCTCTACAAATGAAAGATAGGTTCCACTATATTTCAACATTATGGTAGTTGATTAAAGATGTTATTTAACCATATAATATCACTCAACTAGTAGGGAATGTTGCAGAATGTATTTTTCTTCAACATGGCATCAAAATAACATAAAAGAACCATTTCGAGGGTTTTTTGAATTTTTTTCGCCTTAGGGATCAAGAGAGATAAAATTTTCTTCATCAAAGATTATAACTAAGTACGAAAGAAAGTAATTAAAAATTGTGTTTTCACATGCACTTATGAAACAACCTTACTCTTTATCTTTTTAAGCATATAAAACATATTTTAAGCAAATTAGGTTATCTCTATAGGAAAAGGATTTTAAAGAAGCTATATCACTTACCTCTTGGAGGAGAGAATAATATAAAGGTAGGATCACCACGTCCAAGGCTTGGATACAACACTAAATAGTCCCCCAAATCCCCAAAAAAGCTTCTCTAAGTAAAATCTATTTCCAACCACTACAGAAAAAATGCCCATTAGTGGCCTTTTAGAAATGCCACCAAAAAATTTAAATGCCACTAAACATGTTTAGTGGCATTTGTTGACACTTAAAAAAATGCCTCTAGTACCAATGCCACTAGAAAGATAGTGGCATAAGTTGTAAATACCACTAAACATTTGTCTTTAGTGGCTTCCAATAAATGCGAAATAAAGGCCACTAAAATATCATTTGACATTTATAAAAAAGCCATTATCCATCAATTGACTTTTATACAAATGCCACTATTTTGTATTATTTTGTTGTATGAAATGGTTCTTATTGAGTGTAATGGCGTATAAAAAAAGCCACTAATGACATACTAGTTCTATATTACTATAGTTTCATGGTTTTTCATCATTCAATTTTCAGTTCATTATCCAATTTTCTAATTGAATGCCAATTGTAGTCAAACTCAGTTTTTCAAAAGTATGAATATTTTTTATTTATAATCAAATGACAATTACACGGGGAGGACATTTTACCTTGCCCCTTAGATTGAATACAACACCAATGATATACTTTCATACAACATTTTTCTATTTAGAGGCTTGTAGTGCTTCCTCTGCTATACAAAATTGGCATTGTCCCATTTGAAGGCTTGTAGTGCTTCCTCTACTCTTATTGCCCTTTTCTACTACTCCACTATGGCAACAATGATGGATGCTAGGTTGGACTCAAATGTTTCTTCCTGTTTCTCAATTTCGCTCTCTAAGTTTTGAACATGGGCTTCCAGGTCACTGATGACGGATAAATGGGTTGAGCATTCATACTGCATACACAGCTGTTCCCACAACTGTGATTGCTCCGGTCTGTTGGATATGTCATGATTCTCCTATTTTAAGATCTCATAGTCCAAAGTCAGTTTTTCCATTTGCATTTGGATACTTTCCCGGTCTTTCTTGTAAAATTCAACCTCCACACTCAAGGCTACAATTCTTTTTTCGAAAGAACAAGTTACACCCACATCGCTTCTCTCCTTTTCCAAAAAACCAAGTTCTTCATCATCTTTGTTCTCAGATATAGTTCCAAAACATTATTTATGTTCCAATTTATGTTCATCTGAGAACACATTTGTCGTTCGGGCATCTGAGACATACCTCAACAGACTCCTGTTCTACTGATGCATTCCTACAATCTGCACATGTTGTTTCTTTATTTCTCGCTTCCAGCATTTCTTCTAGATCTTTCACAGCAAGAATCAGCTCATCATTAGATCTTGAGTCTTTTGAAGCTACAAATGAAGGTTACATTCATATTCTTCTCATGGTCGAGTTCCTGTCTCAATTCTTCTATCATATGTTTGACATCATCACCACCATCAGGCCACAAGTTGTTCTTTTTTCTATTCTGACCATCACATTGGGATGCTTTCAGTAATTCAAATTTTCTCCTTAGTGTATCCCTCTCCTCTTTCAACATACAAACCTCTTTAGAAAGATCTTCACCTATTTTCCTCTCCTTCACAACCTACTTTCTGAGAGCCTGAAGCTTTACCTCTAAAACTTCAACATGTCTTGTGAGATTCACAAGATCTTTCTTCCCATTAGACATGTAGCCATCCTGCATGGAAAGTCAGACAAACTTAATACAAGCTAAATCAAGAAACTTTATTCGGGCAACCAAGGTGCCCACTACTTGTAGAGGTTACATATGAATTTTCCCAAGCATGATAGGCAGAGTCGGAGAAAATACCAATGGCAGAAAAACAATAAACCATACTTGGCATGATAGTAAAATTATCCTATTATTTGGAATACAAAGCAGCACCATTCAAAAATCTATTATGAAGCTAAGAAATTTGGCAAGAACATATACTTTTTCCTCTCTTTCTTTGGATAGTGAGAGCCAAATGATAGTTTTATGAGATGAGAGAAATTAATTTTGATTGTCAAAAATATATAAAGAAAACATTGGTGAATTATATGTCTCAAATGATATGAACTTTTCAATATTTTCATGCATAAATTCTCTAACAGGCAACGAAGGAGCTACCAGCCAGAGCAACAGCTTTGCCACCAACATGGAGTTTCTTGGAAGGCACTCACCAAAAGGCAGAAAACATAGCAAATCAGTTTGCAAAGCATTGCATTTGAATGGAAAAAGGTGGAGAAAAATACAATATACATTTAACGAACTCATGACTGAGTACATCGACAACAAGTTGTAGTGTACTACGTAATACAACCTTACAAGACTGCTTGCTTGTTTAATGTACATTGGGAAAAAAATCGGTTCACCTAATTGGTAATAATGCAAAGATTTGTTGAATGGGCACAGTATATGGCTAATACAAAAAAGGATTATGGTCAAACCAGTTTCTGGTCTTTTGCAATGTGGCATGAACAAGAACAAACAAGTTCTTCCAAACTAAAATTTCTTGGTTTGAACTTGCATTGTATAACATGACATAACAGGAAAGAATTTCCCAAAAAAGGAAAAACATAGAATCTGCATAAATCCATTACAGATTTTAAGAGCCTTACTTCTGTGGATTTATGAGGAGAATCCATGCTAGAAAGGGTGTCATCGTTTGTCCCATTTCTCATTTTATTCTGCAGTGTTTGTCTGTTCTTCCCATTTTCTTCACCCTCTCTACACAGCAAAATATGGCCATTTTATACACTTCCTGTGACGTCTGTCGTCCTAAAGGGAAAAAGAGAAGAGTGAAGAAGCGGGAAGGCTTTTTGGGTGTTTTACCGACTTGGAATCAACATCATCTTGTACTCTCTGTATTGTAACCTGCAAAGAAGGGGGAAACTTGCATGAGTTTTAGGTACCGTTCTAATATGATGGAATCAACATAGTTTTGGGAATAACATCAAGAATGCATAGGAGCGGTTGCTTCTTTAAGAAACCAGACTGAAAAATGTAGCTATTAATTGCTCAGGAGAAAGATAAAAACCAAATTTTGCTAATTTCCTTTTTCAAGAAAAGTTACAGATAAGAGATAATAACCAACACTCTTGGATCATAGTACGGGAAAGAAAAAGAAGGCAAGAATCCTTATAAAAAAAAATGGTTGGATCTTCTAGTCGACCGCACAACAAAAATGGTGATCCAGACAAAAACATAAGTTGTAATGATCCAAAATAAACCATAGAGCTCGAAGTGCATCAATATGATGATGTGCGAGTGACCAGAGAATATATCAAATGATTAACAACAATAATTTGATCTTTAACAAATGAGCTTTAACCAACAATAACTGTATTCAATCTGCAAGTGTGAAAATGAATTAAACAATGAGGACTATATGGAAGATCAGTGAGCAAAGGCACATCAAATAGGTAAGGCTAACATCTGCTTGGTCGAGCACTTATCCATGAAAAGACCAAAGTAAGCATGGAAATTAATAGTTCATATATTTAATTAAGCCTCTATGGTTATGATCTTAATCTAAATAGGTTGCAGTAGAGGTAACATAACAATACACTATAAAGTCTAAGAACTATAACTGGAGATAGAGATGCATGCTAAGAACTATAATTGGAGATAGAGATGCATACTTCAGCGCTAGAGGCCAACTAGTAACTGAGATTAAGAGTAAGATTACTTCATAAATGCACAAATGCTTCCATAGAATAGAATCAGATACAAAAACAAAAAGGAATACGACACTGACAAGAAATATATTTAAAAACAAAAAGGCTGTTGGGACTACTGATTGAAGTGGTCTGGAAGAAAAGATTGACCTAAAATTTGGGGAAAATGTCAATTTTATATTGAAACTGCAACAACATTCTAAGAATGGAAATATGGTGATGACGGGCAATATTGTTTCCCTTCTATTTAGGACACAAAACAGCCAAATCAGTAGTAACTTCTACTACTATGATTCAGAACTTTACTACAATCATTAATTCCTTTGAATTGCATGCTTTTAAAAGCATCTTTGGTCATTACTCTTACATAATGACATTTAAAATCTTCTCTCCTCTCCCATCAAGCAATATATACCCATAAAAATCATATCAACTCACTTATGAGGAAGGTGTGAGCCTAAAATAGAAAAGATATAATTAATATATTGCAATTTAGGCTTTTATGCAGCGCTTGAAGGTGGTGTTATATTGTATGTTCTTATGAACCTAAAATATGATAGCATTTAGACTGCAAAAATAACCTATAATATAAGAGTAGGGTAGATGAAGTGGATATGTGATAAATAAAAATCGATCAACTCCTAAAGATTTGATCAAAATGAAAGGTAGGTTTTACAAAACCAACTTTAGATCTAATGATGTTACATAGGAGTATATGTTAAACTATGAAGAACAAAGGTTCTAAAGTTATGCGATAAAATTAAGAATATCATAATAAATGTGCTACATCAGATGGGTGTTTGAGGGTATATGTTATTTATGGCATCAAAGGTCGCCTTTAGGACCAACCCTAAACTAGTCTTATAGAGAGATCGATTCTTCTCCCCCTCCCCTACTTTCTTCATCATCCCTTGCTGTAGGTTTGCCTTGATTGTTTGCCTACCTATGTGCAGTCAGAAATCGAGAAGGAGAAGGCATCCAAGAGAACAACCATTCCTTCCCTGCAGCTCCAACCAAACCAAAATGAAGCGCAAGCCCTTTTTGCACTAAGTGGAGGAATAGGGAATGGTTTCCACCTTTGCTAGCCTCCATCGACAACCTAGATAAATATCGGGCTATGTGTTGTAGTTGTGCTGCCATCTATGGGGACAGTCTATAGTTACGACATCACACCAAGAGCGACTTCCTAAACTTAAGACAGTCTACATCATCAAAATACAAGTCATAATGCAAAACAACTCTCCATTGGGATACAAGTAACAAAATGTTGATCCATGAATGCCTCAACCGAAGTCCAAAGCAAAAAGTTAAACAAAAATACATGTATCCTTGTTCTAGATGGTTAAACAAAAAAAACCATGCTGAAGGTGCTTGTTTAGTGTAAAGCAACAAAAAATAAGGGAAAATAATCTACCTACTGACTCATCTCAACAATGCCACCTGCATTATCAATAATAGGTCCAAACATATCCATATTCAATACATATGTAGTAGTACTCAACATCCCCATGGTTGCAACAATAGTCCCAAAAAGACCACTTGTGGGATTTCTAGTTTCATCTACTAGGCCAGAAGTGTGCCCCAACCAAAAGGCAGAGATGATAGATACACTGATCACCAGAACTGGAAGAGCTATAGATTCTAAACCTCTGGTGCAACAAGTGGTCTAATACAGAGCAGCGACAACAACCATATCGAATCCACCAACAGACTAACTGACGAATGGCCAAGCAAACCTTTCTTTCTTGCTTTGCAAGTTCATTTTCCTTTGATAGCTTCCTCCAAGGGCATCTCAAACATCATTCCTGCATGCTCTTTCTCAGGTTTTAGCTCTGAAATTAGAGAAAACACAAGGATGATATGGAATATAGGAGAACATTGGTTATAAAACAAATTTGAATGAAGTTATAAAACATGTCAACCTTTCTCTGCATGTTATGCCTACTAAGCACACACCATATGTAGATGTAGATCTATATCTTCAACCTTCTATTACAAAAAGATATTAATGTAAAGTGGGTCAAGAAGAAGGGTAGCCAGTGGTAAAATGAAGTCATCTCTTTATATGACAAAGCCCATGTCAACTATATGAACTTCTCTGAAAGTAATTAGTTATGCTGAGGAATTGGGTGAATGTTGGATGAACTTGCAGTTTAGAAGAAGATTGCATGTACCTAATTTCTTAATCTGTAAATTTGCAACTTAGGTAGATATGCCACTTTTCTAATTCTTTCAAACTCTAAGTTTTATCCCAAAAATACCCATATACTACATCGTCCAAAGATTTTCCTGTGATTAATTAATCTACAATTTCTAAAACTACAAACCAATCAAATGCAAATTCATTGTGATTGCAGTGGTACAATAAAATCCATCATTCAAAAAGTTGATTTCATAAAAGCCAATATTCTTGAAAAGTCAATCACACAGACATAAACTAACAATGAGGATTACCTGCCAAAGCATTATCAGCGGCATGTCCGACATTATCAACACCATTTGTGATAGTTGTAATAAGAACAACAAGAGGCACAATATCTATCAAGTGCCTTCAATAAGAAGCACGATGAGAGGTTGATCATTATCACACTTTATTTTTCTTTTTCATTTCTCAGGCTGTTAGATAAATTCTACGATAACAATGAATTGGTTTGGCCATTGCCTGACGATTAGTGTAAGTGTATTCAAGCATTGGAACAAATGAATTCTTATATGCCAATTCTTTTTACTTCTTTTGACTACTTTTTCATTAAAATAACTAGACATCAGCAGATAACAATTATAGTGTTTCTCTCTCCCTAGTCAATAGCCTCCAGAGCAATGATCATGTTCTAAGATGCCTTATCCAAGAAAACAATTCAGACAAGGAATTCTCATCTATAAGAAAAATCATACCATTGTAGTCTAAAAGTTGTATTTAGATGTTAAGACGATTGAGTATATTGAAAATGAAGAATACCTATTCCAGCACTGCCAACCCAATCAAAGGGTTTGCCTTGTACAATGCTGGATTGAAGCAAGAATGATAACATCAGACCATTGAAAAGGTTGAGCACAACCTTGCAAGACATGGCTTGAAGTATGTTTCTTGTTTTTTACAGTACGATTGCTGCCTTTCTCCATTCACAGGATTGATATATAAGAAGATTTGATGGGACATTGTGCAAAGCTCTAACTTTCTTTCCCTCTTTTGACCTTATGCTAAAACTTAAATAAGGAAAAAGACGTCAATACAGAGATGTAAATTGGTTACCAAAAGTAGAATATGTACATTCAAACCTTTTTGCCAACTACAGAGAGAAGACCACCACAAACTTAAATATAACAGACTACACGATAACAAATACACAGATACCTAGTGAAAGAATCAAATTATTTATGAATCCTAGGGAGTACACCAGAACTAAAAGGTCTAACCTCCAAACTACTTAATCCATTTTCCAACACATTTTCACATTTTTTGGGAATATCATCATATCTACAAGAATTGCTAGTCCAATTATGCATATGAACTGTGAAAGCAAAGAAATGTTAGTTGTGGCAACTCAAGGAAGCCGGAATTATGATAAACCACAAAAATATATATTGAGCATTTGCAATCAAATGTCACTCTTTCATAGCCATACTTGATAGGCCATCATCTTAATTGATGCCTTGAGTTGGGAATGTATCTGCAACCCATCTAACTATAGCACATGATGAATCAGGATCCAAGTATATTAATACACTCCTATGTTTTGCTTAAAAACAATGGTTAAGTTATTCAAGAAGGCATCAAACTAACCATAGAAGCAGACTTGTCATGCTAATGAAAACTTTAAGGATGTGAATGGATAATCAAGTAAACTCATGGGAGAATCACTAAATTAACAAAATATTGCATATCCACGAATATATTCAACATATAGGTGCATTTGGTAGCAAGATAAATATAAATTCTTAAGACAAAACAAAGCATGGTCTAAGATTTTGATGTTTTTGTTTTATATCATATAAAAAGACATAGGAAAAAAATCCTTTTTGCCAAATATTAAAGAGAAACTGATTCATCATGACTTTGAGGTGATTGCTAAATCTTACTCGAAGTAATGGCCATAATTCTTTTCTTGTGCTTAGAGGCTGGCGTTGGGGCATCATCAATGTAGTAGGAAGAACAATCCATTCTTGGGTTAGTAGAGATAATAGTGCGACTAGTCACAGGTTTACCATTCTTGTTTTAACTGATTATTAGAACAAGCTAGAAGTTAGTGGGCTATTAGTGGCACTACCTATGTTGGAAGTGGCTATTATGAAATCATGTTTCTAGTGGAGTATGGAAGGTGAGAAAATACTACAACTGCTTTCTTTATATGTCAATCCCAAATTCATTATATCCAGATACATTATTGTTGAACCATGCCCGTTGGATATGCAATTCATGTCTTTCATTCCAAAATATAAGTTCAAGTGAGCAAATAATTATTTACCTTCTTACATCCATATGCAGTATAGCAGTGGATTCTGCACACTTTCTTAGTATAGTAGTGGCTTCTGCACACTTTCTCCTAGTGCTTTCAGAGCAATGGATTCTGCACACTTTCTCATACTACTTTCAGAGCAGTGGCTTTTACACACTTTCTCATACTGCTTTCAGAGCAACAAAGAGTATCACAACATCAAATCTAGAGTCAAACAAAGAGTGTTTAAAATAGGTGTGTTACTCACTGCTTGATCAAGAGTTAGTTTCAAATAATTTCATGTAAGCCTAACCACAAGCTATTTTTATCATGTGGTGCACTCCAAACAAATTACAATGAAATATGATGATCCTTGTTACATATAACTACTTACAAAGGGAAAATTTCACTCATGTTAACTTTTTCCTAGTTAACTTGGAGTGCCCTGTCACAATCAAAAGATAATTGACTGTTAAGTACCTAAGTCCATCACAGAGAAACTCAATAGTATTAAATTTCACTAAAATTCTTCCACTCCTAGTTGGTGCATGTATCAGAAGTAGAGGATCATCGGGCTGCATTCTTCATATTAGCTCTATATTTTGCATACAGATCATGTCACATGTTTTATCACATTGACATTTCTTTCATTTAACCATATCAAATTAATCATATGGGCAGAAGTTCCATATATCAACATAGTTATGGCCTATTTTCTCAAGACAATCAGGATCAAATTGAGATTGTTCTAGAATGCTTCAGGCAATTTGAGAGTGCATCAGGTCAATCAATTTCAGTGGTAAAACCCCATGTATTCTTTTCTCATAGTGCACCTAGAGAAACTATCAACATTGTTAGGGTTAGATGTTACAGAGGACCTAGTGAGGTACTTGGGAGTGTCAAATATCAATTTGAATAAAGATTTCTTAGTCAATGGAACTAATAGAAAACACATTACTACTTATGTTTAATTGGTTTAATCTTGGGTCACATGATTGTCATTGAAGTTTGGATTAATGGTTATCGCGTAGCGAGGTTCGCTCTTTGAATTTTAGTAGTACATGATCTGATGAATATCCCACGTCTTCTCATGAATCCAAGAGAGGGTCCTTATCCCCTACCTCACTATTGCTTCCTATATGTGGGGGAAACAACCATTGCAACTTTATCTCTCTCTCCCACACACATTGCTTGGTCTCACTACATGTTTTCTCTCCTTATGCATTCTTAGCCTCCAATTGAAGACAAGAATCCACCAGATCATCTCCTCATTCACTGTAAATTCTACTGTTGTGCCCCCCTCATCTTCCCCTACTCTCCTCTTCCATACCCTAAACATACCCTTCAAAACTTCCATCACCCTATGTATGCATCCATGATAGCAACAAGACTACAGTTTCCATCTACAAAGTTCACCATAGGGTGTCACCATGAGCCCAGAGGTGGGTGCCACTGGCTCTAGTGCCACCAACATGCCATGGTACCTCCTCCTCCTTTGATGTGGAACTTGCAAAAATGACGCACTCTATCCTTCCACCAACATAGACCTGCAACACAACCTTATCTTCAGTTCGACAACTTCAAGCCATGGTGGTTTCCACCTTGCAAACCATACTCCTTCTCCTTCTTCCTTGCACTAGTAGCCTAGCATCATGCAGGGACTATGCCCACTTGTGCTCCGTCCCTCTTCACTACTCAATCTGCCACCACCACTTTGAGGATATCCAACTACCATATACTCTCCCAACCTTCTTCTTATTTGATCCACAAACTAAAGGATGATCTCCATCATACACCAATGAGAATGTAGCTACTACACAACTATAAAAATACCAACAACTTTGTTTCCTAGTTGCTCATCAACAACCTGCACACTAGCACCATTACCACCAAATGATTTGAACTAGATAAACTTCACCTCAAACTTGTCATTATCATCCATGACCTCCACCTTATCTACAAATCTCCATTTGATGATCTACAATGCACTTTGTTGATTCTAGCAAACTTCTAGGAGCACACAATTTGACTCAAACTCTTGACAAAACATGTAGTTAGCAAAGATTCAGGTGTACATCACCCATGGCCAACTTCTTGTGGGTTCTCATGGATCCAAGATACATATGTCAACAACCATGTTGTATATAACTCCAACTCATCCTAGACTTGATTCATCCAAGTTACCAAAGAACAACAGTCATGCAAACATAGTTGTCATCTTAGAGGTTAGTCATCATCTGTACATACATCCAATTTAAAGAGTTCATTAACAAGAGAGTCAAAAATAGTAAATCAGAACACATGGTTATGAAATGTAGCTTGATATTCAATAAGTTCATAGATTTACCTATACCTATGTGTATCATGATGTCATACACATAAACTATAACAATAATACAACATGTAAGAAAACTGAAACTTCAATGAGAATATAACAATAAATGTATATTCCCATAACATTTTGATTTCGATCTTCTTTGGGATAGTAGAACTTCAACAAGAATGAGTTCTATCCTGAACCTAGTAAAACTCAATGTAGAACTAACTGATGATAAAAACTTCTTAATGATGATTAAAGAATATTCAATGCTTCATTAATTTGGTCTGTTCACAGTTGGAGTTACATGCCTCCATAAAGGGATATATAGCTTGTTATTTGCTCAGGAAGAAATAAGGAAACACAAAAGAATTTTCTAATCATTTTAGACTGTAATAATATAATTTAATGGAAAGAAAAAAGAAAACACAAAAGAATTTGCTAGGTATTCCTCTTGGATATTTCATATCTGATGTTCCTAATTCGATGGTTGATGTCCAAAATAAAGGAGGAGCAGATGTTCTTATTGCACATCACAAGTCAATTATGTATGAAAGCTTCACAAAATTGCAGTTATACTTGAGAGGATGGCTTTTGGACACCATACTTCATTTGTTTCAGGTCTATCCTCATTCTTGCAAGTGAGATGATAAAAAAATCTACTATTGAATAGGAATTGAACATGATATCCTCCTACACCAAACATGAATGTGTATCTGTCCCTCAAGGCATGCCTCTTGTAACTCTATTTTATTAATACTAGGGAACCACTTGATATAAAACATGATAACAATTAAAACGAGCCTTATATACATGTAACTGGATGTGATATATGTAACTTTTCACATTCTTCATGAACCTCTTATCCAAGTTGAATGAGATGGTCCCCGGCCAGAGTCAACCTCAAGATAGTCTCCAACTACCAATTTTTAGATCTCACAAAGAGACTCCATACAGTGGTGAAGAGATGCCTCATAGGTTGTCATGCTTATGTACATTGGTTCATTATGTCTTGACATGCATCTCAGTCATCTTAGATCATCTTAGACCTGCCGGCCAGTAGCCCCATCTATAGAATTTTTAATATGGAGACTTTGGTTCATTAGAAAGCATATCTTTGTTGAAGCACTGCCTACCACACATACCTTCCTTAGCCCATTGAACCAGATGACTTGTCTATTTTCAGCCTTGATAACCTATAGATGATTCCCACTAGAACGTATCTGACTTCATAAATCTTTGTGGGTGTCAACTTCTGTGGCGAGATAGGAGAACATCCTTCACTACCTTCTAGCTGAAATAGTAGGTGAACACAATGTAGGCTAAATGGGTTTTTATATATATGGTTCAACAACAAACAATTTGACCATATAATAAAATGTTAAGTACATTGCAGTCATAGAATATATTAATAAGTCAGCTTGTTCATATAGTGCAAAGTACACCAGGAAGTTTGTAAAGACTTTTTCAATCATTATCTGGAGTGATTTTAGAGCTAAAGACCCACTCATGGCATTTCAAAGATGCCTTGATAGTCTCTAATCCCTGAACATTGCTGATAATGACTGAAGAGGGATAAGATATCATGTAGCAGGTGGGAAAATAAATGGAGAAGAAGAGGGAGTGAAACACCATAATCCAGATAAAAAGAAGACAGAATAAAAATAAAAAGTAATGGAACGGGTGGTATGACCGAGGATTGAACAAAATAAAGCAATGTTGATACAAATTCAAGAAGGCATGTTTCCATTCATGAAATACAAGAGCAGCTATAAAATTATTGATTAAACAAACAACTACTTTCATTTCCTTTCCGAATCGAGACCATACCAAAAAAAACAACAAGAAAGGTGTGCTCTCTCTCTGCCAAGAAACCCTGCCCTCTTCAAGCACATCCTACTTACTAAAGGCAGTAGATTTTAGGAAGAGGCACAAAGAAGCAAACTGTGAAGGCATCTCTCTCAAGAACAGACCCCATCACACAACTATAACTACCTTAAGAGTAATTTTGATGTGGAACTAGATTTTGAAGCAAAAAAAACCACAAATGCATAGATGATCCATCACATAGGGATTTCAGACACTCACATTCTCTCTTACAGTACATTCTCTCTTGTTGTCAATTCCAATTAGTTCTATCGGATGACTATCTCTTGCTTATCTAAATGCAGAAAATCAATTATAGTGTGGGACTAAAAACCCCACAAGATAGAGTGTAAGATTGAACAAGCATTCTCCATAGCTCAGGAACTAGACCATCTAGCTTATGAAGACTGTTGTTAGCATAGAATGCCCTGCAAGTATCACACTGAAGCATCTAACAGAGAAATAACACAATTTCACTATAGATATAGGTTTTGAGAACCTAACCCGGAAGCTCAAACATTGCTCATATGTAAATCTCACAAACAAGAAGCTCAAACACTACTCATAGCTAAAAACCACAAGCCAATCATAGTGCATGTATTGTCCATAATACTAAGTTTCTTAATAATAAAATTAAAAGCAGGTCAAAACAGAATAGGATTGTCATTTGGCAGCATTGTCTATGACAATGGACATGAAACACCATTATTTGGATCGTCATGTACTAATAAAAAATTGGATTAAAGAAAAACAACTATATATGTCATCTCTTTAGACAATATCCAAGAATGCAATTATCTTTAAACTTCATATCCTACAACAAATGGAAACAAATTTAGATACTACTTTTGTTTTCAATTATGTAATATTATAAGCAATACTTTATGCTCACCTTGGCAATATATGTGTTTTTCAGCCATGCTATGACGTTGCCAACAACATCATCAATAGATTGATATTGATCATAAGGTCTCACTAGAGGATCTTTGTCCAACAAAGCAACCTTTACAAAAACACCAACAAATGATGAGTCTAAAATTGCACCTCCCACCCTTTTCATGGGGTCAACCTCAGATACTCGACCGAATGCAATTCTAGCATCTGGATCTGTGAAACTCAGCAGATAAACATCTTAGAAACAAAATACAATTTACATAAAAATTTATATAAACATAAAATGAAGTTCAATTTACACCAATACAGACATACTTGTCCCTTCTTAAATGATGAATGTCTTATATGGAGTGGAGTTTTCATTGATAAGTTTTTCTACACAATTATTTTATTTTTGACATAAGTCCAAAAAATTCAACATGGAAAATAATTGATACCCCACATCTTGAATACAATATATTCATACTTGACCAGTGCCTACATGTTATGCTTGACTGTTTCCTTCTCTAGTTAAGGCAAGTAACTCCTCTAATTTTTTGTTGAATTCATCCTTTTGTTCTTGAAGTTTTGCATCAAATTCCAACCATTGTTCTTCAAGCTTATCCTGAAAGTGCTTCCTTTGCGCTTCTTCAACTTCTCGGGATTTATGGTTCTTGCTCCAGATATCAGAAGGTGATGGTCCAAGTCCATAACCACGAACATATGTTGGTCTCTCTTCTCCCATAACATGCTTATAAATTTCATATGAAGTAACATAAGGTTGTTTTCTTTGTAGCTCTTCTCCTGCCTTAGAAATGTTTTCCTTCATACAACAAATCATAGGAGATGAATTTTATACCAAATATATACCTCTTTCCAATTAGTATATGTAATATAATACTATAGGATAGGATGTGTTGTACCAAAATTTTGGCGGATTCAACATCAACTATGCTCCCATCTTTTTTACAATGAGTTTTCTCAAAAAACATTATGGAATCCACTTCTCCACCTGTTTCCTTCTCCATCTTTATCATTCAAACAAGGTTATTGTAAACATCAAATAAACAGATGTCATCAAATTGTCCATATGGATCACAAAAATTACTAACTTAAATCATATTTTAGACATGCAAATGACTTGGTTCCTGTTGTGTCGCTAACCTTTTGAAATTTCCTACTTGTCTTGTTAGTTATAGACTTCCTCTGTGAAAAATATTGCTGTTACAACCCCAATTTTTGGGTTCAATTGGTGAGAAATGTAATTTCTCATATTAAAGATAATTGAACAAATAATGATATAATTTGTTTTGAATAAATGGATTTCGTTTACAATAGCCTTGATGGTTTTGTTGTGGGCTTTATTGGCTATTGGGCCCAAATAACATGGAAATTCAATTAATAAATGAATAATTGAATTTTGAGAAAAGAATGATGTGGAAACCTCTGGAAGGCAAAAGAATGTAATCCAAGGAAGGATTTCATACCTCTTGGGTTCCTTGGGTTCCAAGGAGTCCAAAGTTGCATAGAGAATGCAATAAGAAAAGCAAAGATCAATTAAGTACTTCTTTATTAAGAAAGAAATTGAAAATAATAGTAAAATGTGGAAAATAAGGGAAAAGAGGTGCAATTGAGTTATCTTTAGTGGGATTTTGTATCCCAAGGATTTCTAATGTTAAAAGGAATGTCAATGAGGAAAATAAAAGAGAGTTAAAGAGAAATCCTCAAAAGGAAATATTTTTAATAAGAAATCAACATGATAATGTAAAATAATGCATATTGATGCATTTAAGGATAAAGAGTATTCCTTAAAAAGGAATTTCGAATTATTAGAGTTCTTGGGATCCAAGGAGTCCCAATGAAAAAAAGAGGAAAGAGAAAATACCCATAACAGAAAATAAGAACATAATGCGAGTATACAATTAATGTATTATGTGGTATTGCTAAAAAGAAAGTAATTTCTATTAAAGGAAAATAGGATTTCGTGCCTAAGGATTGAAAAGCAAGAAATAAAGAGAATAATGGCAAGGATTTTCGAATTCCTATTTATACAAATAATTGAGGAAATCCAAAGAATAAAGAAGAGAGAGAAGGATACTTCTCCTAGAAGGAAATTGATTCCTTTTGGAAAAGGGCTCTTTGAATCGAGTATAAACCTACCTACGTCTTCGTTTCTACCCCTATATAAGGGGTATAGCCTTGGTTTGAAGGGAAGAGAGAACCCCACGTTCTCCTACTTTCTTCTTCTCCCTCTTCCGTGCAAACCCTAACCTTACAGGTATTGTGCTAACCACAGAACCGTAAGGGGCCATGACGTCGTCATGTTGGCGCCATGCCATTCCTTTGACAGCCCGTGGGTGAGAGATCAAGGTCACCTTTCTCCCGCCTGTGTGCAGCATCCGCTGGAGGTCCACAACAGGGTTACCAGTCACAGACCTGGCTTACGCTTGGTGGCCACCTTTGCCGCAAGTACTCAACCACTCGGAGTGCGGGGAGGGGCGTCGGAGGTAGGGACATCGTCCTTGATGGTCGTTGGCCTTTGGAGAGGAAGGGGCACGCTCGAGGTTGCTGCAAATCAGCGCTTAGGGCAGCAGATCTCGACCCACCCGAGGTTGAAGAAAGGAAAGTTGTCGTTGGACACAAATGCCCTCCGCGGGCTAAAGACGCGCGCAACTTAACCATGGGTGTTCTCGTAATTTGGTTATATTTCCAAAACGCGTGAGCAACATTGCATGGGGATAGAGGTGACGTGTCACTCCCGGATTGGTTCAAGTAAGTCAAATTTGCTAAATTCATATCTCCTTAACCATAGCTCAGATAGATGCACATTATACATGAATTTTGATCAGGAGAACTCAAGGAATGCAATAAAAATATATTTAGAGGCTAATTCCTAGTGAAATTCGAAAAGTAATGGAAGATAACAACTTTAATGTATTAATGATTAAAGAACCCTATTTTGATATGATTAATGTGATTAGTAGGGTTTAATTGATGATTAAAGTTGATATTAACATGTTTATGATGAAAAGGAACATTAAGATAAAAAAAGATGAACTTTGCCTATAATTAGTTTAATTTAGAGTTTTGTGCATGAATATGCATTAATGAGCTTGAAAACCCTAATTTAGGTGAATATGTCTTTTAATTGTTTTATTTGTTCAAATCCATGAATAAATAGAGATATGATGATCCTAAGTCAATTTGGGTATAAAAGACTATTAAAATGGATATTTGAGCAATTAGGGTTTATATGAGTAGAAAAGAGTGTTTTAGGGTTTGTTGACCTAAAAGGGATAAAGTTTGAGAAATTGATGTAAGAAACCCTAATGAATACTAATGAAACCTTAATGCGGATTAGAAACCCTAGGAAACGAGCTAGGTTTAATAGATCTTGATGACGTGAATAATAAAAAGGGAATTACATGATTATTTCTGGATCTTGTTGAAAATGCTTGCTTGCTTGGATTCTTATTTGCATGGATATTTCTATTCAAACCATCAGATCAGGTATGTGGTTACGCTTATGAATATCTCGAGTTAGTTTTCCGAGGTTTACCGAAGTTTTCATCGATGTCATGAATTAATTGTTGGATGATTTTAATTCATGCAAACTATAATGTGGATATGACTATCACATAAGATATGTGCCTACTAGCTCAGATCCTGGTCCCCTTTGTGGCTTAATAGTTGACCTAGTACATGGCTACCTATGGGGTAGGTCCATCAGGTCATTGGATGAATTAGTACATGGCTACCAATGGGGTAGGTCCATCAAGTCACATTGAGTTAGATATTGGGCTAACTTCGGGTAGTGCCATTCGTCTCTATTACCCTATGTATTGGCTACCTGTAAGGTAGGACCATGGGGGTAAGAATCTACTTAAAGAGAGGTAGCATACAAGTTCACTACAGGGATTACACAGAGTTAGGGGATAGGTAAGGATTGAGTAGGATGGCTTAAAACATAATCTTGGTTGTTAAATGATTAATTGAATGATTACATTGTTAAGAGTAATTGCATGATTATTGTTTCCTCCACATACCATCTTCGGCTGACCGACGTTTTGTTTGTCGGAGTTTTAGGTAAAGCCAAAAGAACAAACAATAAATCGTCATAATGGGAAATACATGAAGTAAAATACAAGGAGGATTAGTTAGAGTAGAATACTTAAGTGGATAGAAGTTTAGAGATCCAAGTTTTTAGAAAATAAAAAAAGGTATGCAAAAGTTTATTTTCTTACAGTTTTCTTGGTTAATTGTCGAACCTTTGATCTGGAAGTTATGGGTGCAGCTTCAACCTTTCGGTCTCCCTTAATTGGGGGTTATCAAGAGGTGGGGTAATAACATTTTGTATCAGAGAATAGGTTCCTCACTTAACCATTAATAATTATTAAATTTTACAAACTCCATAGAACCCAAGGGAGTTATTAGAGGATTATCCGAAAGACGGAGGTGTCTAGAAAAGGATCACGACCGGGGGCTGTCAATATTTTCCTCCGCACCACTAGTTGGAATACGAGGACTCCCGGATCCATGTGACTGCCTGGACAAAGTCTTAGGGTATGAATCAAAATAAGATACCTTTAGGACTTTCTCATCTTATTCATCCCTTCTCATCACAAATTCTATTAAAGACCTTAAGGATTAGGGTTTTCCCTCTTCTCCTAACCCTCTTGAGGTATGGGTAAGATTAATAAGGTCTAAGGAATACTCCATCAAATTAATGAAAAGCATGTAAATAAGATTTCATGGACATAAGCTTAAAAGATTAAGCGTAAAGGAATAGACACATGCTTAGGTCGTATGACATAAGTTGTCATGCCCTCAGGAGAGACCTGAGGCTAGATCTTCTTGTCAGGAGGATAGATGAAGAGAGTTAGTCTTAGAGATAGAAATGTCCATTGCAAGTAGAGACCTGGCACATCCTCTGAGGATGATGATAACCTAACCCTAAGTGTTGGATAGAAAGAGATGAAGTGGTGAATAGATATCGCGATAGACCAGGTGTTTGAAAGGACATGCCTTTGGGATGCCATATGATCCATGGGTGACCTAGCACCTTTGGCAACCCAACCCTGGGAAGGGTCGTGCATAACAAAGGATAGCTCCTTCGATGATGATATCAGTGAAGGACCTGTAGAAACTCTATGGGCTTATGCGATTAGGGCATAGCATGCACCCAAAGTACATTAGTAGTGTGAGCAATGGGTTGAAACCCTAACCAGGAGAGTAGGAAGGATGGCTTATGAAATAAGAATAAAGAACTATGGATAACCTTGAGCGAACATAAGTTTCATCCAGGTAGGGGCATGCTTTTGAGGTTGACCCTTCATGAAGAGAGGACCTCTAATGGTGAGGTTGGTTGTAGGGTTAGATCTAGAGAGAGAGCAGGAAACCCAGCAAGAAGGTTGGTGTCACACCCCGATCTCGCATTACCCAAAAATCACGAGATTAGGGCGCGACAGAGGGATTACTCACAAGCCAAACCTCTCATAACTTTTAAAACATTTTAAAGACATTAATAGGATAATCTGATTTATGCTATAAAATGAAGCTAAATAATCTGCGGAAGCATTTTTATTAAACTGACTAGCAATATAAACAGAGTCTACAGCATATTACATTGTTCGACATAAAATAAAGCATAACAGTTAATTTACATCTTTATACACATTCTCTCTCACCCACACCATGTCCCAAAGATCGAGGGGAAAGGACTAAGAGACCACTAACTACTAACTACGTATACCTTCTACAGACTAAGTGTTAGGATGAAAGGATCCTTTAGATTTCCTGCTGCTGATGATGACCTGAAAATGTTTTGAGTAGAGGTATGAGCCTACTCGCTCAGTGAATAGCATTTCACTTAGCTATCACTAAACAACTCATCAGGTTTATAAATTGAAATAAAACATAAGTGCAGTACTAAGCAGGGCAGTTCTAATAACATAACAGATTTGCAGAATATAATCACGTTTCCATGCAATAACAGATAAATTTGAACAGATGAACAGATATAAAGGAATAGCACAAAAGTTCGAATACTTTAATTTACTGTGATCCTATATGAGTACCAATTTATATTATTATTATGCCCTAATCATATGCAGTGTACCCTGCATATAAAGATCCGTAGTGAACTACGATCCCACCGTACAAGACTTAGCGACACACCCGGGAAATGCTAAGTCTGACGCCAGCCCTGCTCTGCCACAGGACCCCAGGATCATCAGCTTCACTGCACTACATCGAGTTCTCTAGACTCCTCCTCCAACCTGAGTACACAGGCAGAGAGTCTCACGGGGTTACCTCCATGACTCCGCACGGATCTTGTTGCAATAACCTCCAATTTTCTCCAGTGCCACCGTGACATCGCACGCGTTGTTGTTGGACACTGCCTCTCTGTCCTCGTGTCTCCATGACTCTGCACGGATAATGTTGCAACACGAGTTTCACCCCTAAGAAGCAGATCTGTCAAAGGGGTTCTACGGTGTTAGGGCACCTAAGTCTATTAACTGATAATCATATAACCATATAAACAGGAATATCACATTTCATGCATATTTCACATTCTGAATATTCACTTGAAACACATGTAAATCCTTTGTCATCCTTAAACACGATTCAGTATCATTTATCCAGTTTCAATGCTAAACATCTACTTTTAAATCAGCAAATACATTGCAACTATAATACATGAAATTTCATCATTTTCATTAAGCATATCAAGTATTTCAAGTTCCAATGAATCTAACATACTCTATTGTATGTACTACACTGTTTAAAAGTTATACTAACTGATACAGAAGTAATTAAGCATTTAAATTGAGTTAAATAATGATTTCTAAATGAACTACTACTCACTCACTTTGGTGTGTTCGTAACCACCGAAAACATCCACAAACACGTCTAATTCTGCTTTTATGCAACTTTGCACCCCGTGCAACTGATCTGCACCCCGTGCAACTGATCTGCACGCCGTGCAAACTGGCCGACTTTCTATCCTATTTTTCTGTAACTTTGCACGCCGTGCAAACTGATTTGCACGCCGTGCAACCTGTGCAGAAACGGAAAACTCATTGAAGATGAACTCGATCAAAAACTAAGTCTTGGCTTAAGCTACGGATTCTAGTTCTATTCTCAAAACTGAGCCCCGTGCCAGTCTTACCTTGCTCTATTGTGTGTCAATCGATCTCCAATTTGAACCAGTTGCTAACAGCTTCCTCTATCTTCACGAACAGGTTGAAGCTGATGTCTGTTCTTGGTGCTAGACGCAGCTAGGCTCTCAAACGCGGCTGGGAGCTACGGAAGCTCACCGGGACCTCAAGGTCGGATCTAAAGGGCACCGATTTTATGGTGTTTCTCAGGCGGAATTTCCTCTGGCTCGGACCTGCTGCTGCAAGTAGTAGCTTCTCACGTACATGATGGAAAGGAGCTCGATTGTGATGTTGAATCATTGCTAGGGCTCCGGATTCTTGTTGTGGCCCTTTGGACGAAGTCAATGGCTTCGTTTCAAACTGCTAGCCATGCCCCAAAAGGACACTTGGTCGGCCGCTGTAGCTGCAGCAGCTGCTGGTCACAGCTACAGGGCGCCGCCCTAGCTGTTGGTAGTGGCTGGCAAGCAAAGGAGAGGGGAAGGGAAGAGGAGTGGAGGAAGAAGAAGGGCGGAAGGGTAGAAGGGGCGCCTGGATCCGAGCTTGGAGCTCCAGAATCGCGCCTGGATCGGCCTGCTAGTAGAGTGCCACCTCTGCGGCTATTTCTCGCTCTGTCGGGTGAAGGGAAAGAAGAAACGGATAAGCGGTAAAAAAAAAGAGAAATAAAATGATTATAAAGGAAAACTTGGAAAAATTGCATCTTTGACCCTAGAAATTGGAAATGATATAACTATTGACTCGGAGGTCCGTTTGAAGTGATTCTTCTTGCAACATTTCAAGCATGGAATTCTCTACAACCTCAAAGCGAGGAAACATGCTAAATGGACTATTTCACTGGATCAAAGCTCTAATTGCAACTGTGATTACTTGATTCAACTTAATGTACTAAATAATCAACATTGACATCATTAATTGCCTCAGGTGATTCAATCTCAGCTATTAATTCACATCTTAGCTTATCTTGAATATTCATGATGTTTAACAAAAACTTAGCACTAATTGAGGTGTTTCACGTAATCCGGCAGTCCGTTTTTTATGCACACGATTAACTGCTTCATTTGTGCATGCGACGCTCGCCGCAATTTTTTAATCTGGAACCAGAGAGGCTAAGGATGATTTTAATAGATGATGATGATGATGATTATATCATCTTCAATCAAGTAGAACCAACTCGAGTACCTAAAGCTCCACCAATCACTTCCATTGTGGATGTTAATCTAGTTGATTCTAATGGCCAATCTACTTCATTGGAACCTTTTCTCTATAATGAACCTCCACCCTTAGAAGAAGTCCAATGTGATATAGTTGAGATTCCACACAACCTTGATCAGGAGATGGATAGGTGTTTTAAAGAAATTCAGGATGCCGTAAATAAAGAACTTTGTTTAGCTAGGGCCGCAGCTATCTGGGGCCCTGACTATCCCTATAAGTCAGAAAATGAGTGGATGGAGGCCTATGTTGATAAATTCATGAATCAAGAATCTTTTAACAAAAAGGTTAAAGATTGGTGGGCTCAAAGAACGTCCCAAAAACCTAAGACTCCACCACCCTTCTCAGTTGTAGGCCCATATTTGGATGTTTGCAATAATCATCCCATCTTAGTTGAGCCTATTGTGAGCAATGTACCATCACCTCCCCAACATGCATTGATGGATTCTTTTGAAAGACTTCATCATCAAGAGCACTATGACCTCACTCAACCACCTCTTTTTCCACATCTGGTTGAACCTGATGAGGTGATTCTACCACTACAAGAACCTTACATTACACTGTTATATTGTGAGGTGATCCCTTCTGAGCCGATTGAGTTGGGCACTTGTCCTATAAAGGAATCAGATCTCCCCTTCAATATAGTAAAGGATCCAATTGATTACATAGACATCCATTTTGATGAGATCTTTTATGAAGAAGAGCTGGAGAACTCCCCAATAGAGATGGAACAACCTAGATTGATCAATTTTGATGATTATGACGACAATTATGCCATTTGTGAGTCTTCCACACCAAATCCACTGGCTTCCATTTGTGAGTCTTCTATAGACATCAAAGACCAATACCCTTATGTTGAGTCTATTTTGGATAATAAGCATCCAACCCCCTTTGACAAAATGATTCCACATGTTCTGTTGCAACCAATTCCCATTCCATACACAACTGATTTAGAAGAAGAGACACAACCCTTAGGAGAAGTCTACATACCCCCTTCCACTGACTACAAGGAATATGTTCGCAATTTTATCCCTCATGAACCCTTGGGAACTCCTCGCATAGAGGAACTAGAGTTACATGCTATATCAACCATGAATCCCATCTATCACAAGGTTGGTTGCATGAATTTTGAGCAGAGCAAAATTACTTATCATGCTGATTTAAATTTAGTTGTCCCTTTCATATCACCACCAATTCTCTTATATTCAGGTCAATATGACCGAGGGAAACCAGAGCCTGATCCTCCACCTAACTTTGCACATCTGGCATTGCATGTGTTACCAGTTGGGTACCCACCAACCTCCCCCAATCCACATCCATCTTCAACACTTCCTTTGCTATTGATGGAAGATATGTGGATCCTATTGGAGGGAATGCGAGGTGAAAGAAAATATGAGCACCCCACTGAGCTTCTACAATTACCCTATCATAGGGTACACTATGAAGCTCCTCAGATAAAGGTCCCATCCCTCATACACATCCCCTTCAGCTGGATGTTTTTTGAGCTACCAGGGCCACCTGGAAATCCTTGCTCTTCTCTTCCCTCCATCTCGGGTTTTGATTTTTCTCGAGACGAGCAAAAATTTGAGTCCGGGGTGGAGGTGGGTGGTATGTTTCTATTCCACCCCTTATCTTTTTATTCTTGCATTTTTTCTACCTTTTTGTTTTGGTTTTGCATATAGTTGTTTTGTTCATGGCCATTATCTAGTCGGCCATATTTTTATTTCTTTTGTTACAAAATGGCCTTTATCTAGTCGGCCTTGATATGATCATTGGTCAAAATACTCCCCTTAATGATGTAACTTCCTTGCAACTAAAATTTTGAAACTTTCATGACTAGAAATCCTCCTGTCACTTAGGACCTCAAATAATAATCACTCCTTGGAAAAGATGGCAAGCCATAGAGGACTGATAGGATTCAAGAGTGATGCTTTCTTATCATGTACAACTTGTATAAATTTTCTTGATTTTTCGCATGATTCGGTAATAGTTGAACCAATGCATGGTACTCCTAAAAAAAGATGAAAAAAAAAGTTGCACAAGAACAGCCTCTTCTACTCTTCTTCTACCACTTCCAAATCTTTCCATTCGTCAAAAAGAAAAAAAAAGCCAATAATGCCAAAAAGGCTAAGTTTGGGGTGGCACCCCTTCCCCCTCTTTCGCTTCTTCCATACCCATGCAATTGGGTGTATCACCAAAAATCAAAGAAAAAAAAATGTGGTCAATGTAACTGCATGTCCACTAAATAAAAAGGTCTCGAGTCGAATAGAGGAGAGACTGTCCTTCTTCCATACCTCCTTCACTCCAATTTTCTACCCAGGGGAAAACTACAAAAACCCCAACTATCTAAATCAGCCATGTTCTTGTGTAAAACTTAAAAAAAAATTGGAGTACCAAATGCAAAGGTGAAATGAAAATCTGTTTTATTGCAGGTCTTGAATAAATGCAAGTTTGTGAAGTAGGAAATATAAAAGTCACTTTTTGTGAATTCAGGAAGTCAGGGTCGCTTGGTCATATTTTGGTGGAAGGAATCCAGTGATTGTTAGGAGAGTGAGGATGATAGGTTGAGAGTATCTCTTGAAAGTATTTATTGATTTTAATGTTGCTCGGGACGAGCAAAGTTTAAGTTTGGGGTATTTTGATGAATGCATATTCATCTCTTATTTTTACTTCATTTAGAATAAGTAATTAGGACTTTTTTTGTTAATTTTAGCTAATTCAAAAATAAATAGCACTTTCATCTTCTTTATATACTTTTCCTAAATTTTTATGATATTTTTCCTAATTTTCAGGAATTATCTAAGTAATTAAATTGAGAAAAAAAGAGATGAAGATAGGAGGCAATTCAGTTTCCCGCAATGCTGACTTAAATGCATACCTTGCACAAAAATTAGCATAACTCTCACATCCTAAGGCGGAATTTAATGTTCAAATATGATTTGGAAAGGTAATTCAAAGGCCTACAGGAAAATCATATTTTCGGGCGCACTTTAAATTCTCTGGAGAACGGAAATTCGCTCGAAATTTCTGCTGCGAGAATCTGTATTAAAGAAAGACAATCAAGAGTTTGTTGACTAGATCTGAAAATTCAAAAGGATGGCTCCCTCTCTTTTTTTCCCCCTCTTTTTTTAGATAGCCTACCTCTCCTTCTCCTATAAAAGGAAGAGCACTTCCTCCTCCCAAGGATCATCTTTTGTATCATCTTGGATTTCTTGTATTTTGGAATTCTGCAGCAATTAATCTTGTAATCATTCTCATATTATGCAATAAAGTAGATCTCAGTTCAAGCATTGCTCCTTCTTACTTGTTCTTTCTTTCCGTCTTAGTTTTAATATTCTTTTTCTCCGTTCTTCAATTCTGGAGCAAGGAACAAAGAACTAAGTCATTTTATTGTATCTAGCAAAGGATTGACTCCTAATTTTGGGCTAGACTATGACTTCAGTGCTTTCTTCCTCCGTCTCCCCCTTCTCCATGTGTGAGTAGTCTTTTATCGGGGCAAGGGGAATAACCCCTTAGCCATGGTTTTAACGACTTCTTCTTAAACGACTAGATGGTAATCGATTTTAATTGAATAGTCGATCTTTGGATCGCATGTTAATCCGGATGGATGTGACCATGGAAATCCGGATTTAGAACAATAAAATCGATTACATAGACGTTTTGATATGACCGTGGATTCTCGTCTTTTAGGTTGATAAACTAGGAAGCATGAGCACCAGGACCAATGGGCTCTTGTGGAGTTTCTCTTTTGTGAGTTTTTAATTCGCAAGCCTTCATTGAATCGTCGTCTAAGAAGTAGTTGTTATCGCCTAGGCTAAGGTGGTGAAAACCCCTACGAGCCTCGATTTTCCATCTCTTGATTTCAATCACCGACTTTCTTGCTTGCCTATGATTTCTTTAAATTTTTAGTCTTTTCAATTCATATAGTTCTTTTTTTGCTAACAATAGTCTAAAATTTTCCTTGTGCAATTTTCTTTATTCTTGTTAGTACTTTTTTCTTTCATTCCTTAGTGTAATCACCAACCCCCAAACCCGACTTTTACTTTTTGTTCTAAAAAGAAAAATAATAAAATAATTCTTCAAAAATAATTGGGATAAAAGAAACAATCTCTAAAGTTGTCATGTGGGATCGACCCTTCTATACTACCCTTAAAACCGGAAGTAAAAAAGGTTTAAACTCTAGGATTAACCATCTTAGTGATTGATAGTGCAAAACGACGATTATCAAGAGGGCATATTCATCGTGCCATACCTTTTTTTGATCAGTAGCCATGGGATACCTTTCCTCAAAGATATGGACATTCCATGCAATCCAAAGTTCATAGAAAGAAACAATGAATATATGAGTACTGTTTTTCTTAGAAAGACCTCAGGAGTAATCTATTGAGAGATAAAATTAAATAAATTATATATGTTTGTTTGTAACTATGGTTTATGTGATAGGTCAACAACCAAAATCAAATTCCACAAGATGTGAACAATGGATTAATCAGCATCAGCATAAAAAGAGCAAGTTTCATCCAATGTGGGTAAATATTGAACCCAAATCAATAAGGTCAGAGTTCAAGAGGAAATTCTAGAAAATAGTAGCTTTAGGAAAATTGAATTGAGGACTACCAAATTTATCCACATGAAAAACATAGTATTATAGTTTTGAGAACGATCCATCAGCTAGAGATTTTGGTGCCTAGGTAGACATGATACTTCCATAAAAGTTGCTTGACTTGTGGGGAGGATAGACATAAACTATTGCAAGATGCAATGATTGTTTTACCTAACAATGTAGAAATTGATAATGGCTAGCAGAAACTATAACCATGGTGCAATGAACCTTCTACATAAGCCATATGACACCAGATAAACCCCTTTCCTTAAACCTGCGAGAGAAGACAAACTCAAGTTTCTGAATAACTTCATCCATAGTGGTTTACAAAATCAATGGCTCATGGACTAGAGCCTACTTAGTTTGTACAGTCGCACCAAATCAAGAAGATGGACTTGGGTGATCGAATTTCCCAAACCCCAAAAGATCCTACATAGGATATCAACCATCATTTAAGAGGAGAAAGGGTCCTTTTGCACCCCTGAGCCTAAGTTCTGCAAATTCTTACAAGTCTATGATCTCGTATGATAAATTCCAACTTCATTTTGCCATTGCTCCCCCGCTTTTCCCATACAACTTTATCAAAGTAACTTTTGGGAGAAACAAGGGGAAAATCCATGTCTTGATCATCAATCTAAGTGTCACCAAAAGTTAAATTATCTTCATCCAGTGGATTTACAATGGGATAAATAAAATGGATATTGACCTTATCTATGTCTAGGTCAACTACTAATTGTGGGCCATTACCATATATAGTAATCATGGAAACCTATGGTGTATATATAATAGAAACAAACGCTTCCTCTTTAGAATCATACATATTAATTGTAGTTCCTTGAGAATCATCAGTAATGGGAGTCTTAAAATTTCTCTCTCCTGGGGAACTTTGTCTCCTATTATGTCCTCGACAAGAAACATTTGAGTAGAAGTAGATGACGCTCTTGCAGTGTCACTATCATTTTGATCATTTGATGGTTCATCATCATTTTCAATGAATGTTGCCAATTTGTTAGTGTCAGTCGCTTCCTAGGCTATTTTTGAGGTCGCCTCAAATAATTAGGATGTGTTGTTGTCTTTTTGGTCTCCATGAGTGAATGTTGCACCTACAGAAGACTTTGCACCTTTCTTTTTAGTGAGTCCAATTCATATCGGCCTCTTGATTAGCAAGAGGCACAAACTGGGTTCAGGATCTTCAGGCAACCTCATGGTATAGTCATTCTATGGATAATTTAATCACCCACAAACATGGCATATAAGAGGTAGGGATTCATATTTGATTTTCTACACCTTTACTTCAATAGAAATAGTTGATAACACATGTTCTGTATCTAATTAAATTTATAAATATTGCAAATTGGATCCAGGTACAGTCAACATTATGCTTATCCATTTGAACAAAATGTCCCAGAACTTCCCCAATTTAGTCAAACATGAAAGTGGATCATGTTGCTTTGTGAACTATTAGTAATATTGAAGAATGTTCTTACTAACAAATGCTTAAACATCAAACTATAATTGCAATGATAACTTGTACATTTGGTGATTATAAAATTTAATTGAAATCATGTAAGAATAAGAATGTGAAACTTATGAGCATTCTAGAACTAATACACTATTATATTCCTTTAGGACCTATCAAATATATTTCGAAATTATATTTGATGTCTTTCACTAAATTTACTTTTTAAACTTACATGAAAAATGCAAGTTCAAACAAAATGTTGTTCAATTGAAATTAACATTGTATGAGATATAAATGCTACAACTTCTTTGTTGTAGGTTGAAATTTGTTTGTGATCTAATTTGAATGAGAGGGAACCCAATTGAATTATATTTTCATTGATTTACCAACTTCAACCCATTTAGTTAAATACTTTATTCTCAGTTTTCCTCTATAGACAGTGGATAAGTTTAACTATTTTTTCATACTCAAAGCAGGCTTGCACCTTGTTACAAAAAAAACCCTATGACAGGCCATTTCCTCCATTATCATCACTAGTTTTTGGCTATGTGGGGCAGCAATGAGTTGACTAACATCAACATATCCCATGAAATCTTAATTTTGACATTGATTCCATTTCCAAACTTTCAGCTAGAACTAGATTTTCTTCACATGTTCGACCACTATGTCTAACATGTAATGTCTATGAGACACTTTCTTTAATCTGGTCTAAAAAAGATCTATTATTAGTATGTTCTTTTATCATTATTATAAGTATTTCAAAAATGCATGGGTGCCCACCTAGGCAGATAGTCTCACGTGAACTTCATTTGCATTATTACACTAGTATTTTCTCATATTGTATAGTCTTTTTTGATATGACATACTTACTCATATATGCTATATGTTTTACTATTTTTATATAATGGATAAATCTTGGATAGAAGATGATGACCAAACGAGTAGTAAATACTTATGTGGAGTATCAAAATTTTTGGATTTCACTTTTGAACATTAAGTGGTTGGAGATAAGATTGTATGCCCTAGTAGAAAGTGGGCTAATGTATACCAGGTCACCAGAAAGACTGCATTGAGCCATCTATTATGGCATGGCTTCTTACCAAGCTATATTTCTTGGGCTTTTCATGGTGAAGATGCCGATGTTCAAATGGATGCTCCAACTGATCCGGGTGATTGCCTAAATGCTAAAAATTTACAAGATATGTTGCATGATGCTTTTCTGAGTTTTAGTGAAGATGGAAATATGGAAGGAGTAGAGTCGGCTAGTGTTCAACATTTCAATACTGACAAATTTTATATCTTGTTAAAGGACTCTGAGACAGAATTATATCCAAGGTTCAAGAAATTTAGCAAACTTGCTTGCATCCTAGAATTCTATCACCTAGATTATCTTAATGGCTTGAGTAAGAAAACATCATCTATGTTTCTTACATTCTTTAAAAAAATTCCACCAGAAGGAGAACATTTACCTAATTCCTTTTATGAGCTAAAAAAGACGATTAAGGAGTTGGGCTTACATTATGTGAAGATTCATGTTTGTCCAAATGGTTGCATGTTGTTTTGGAAGGATTCTGGTGATAAAGACATATGTAATACATGTGGAGCATCAAGATGGAAAATGATTACAATCCCAGATGATGATGATGATGATCTTGTAAAAAAATGCAAGAGAATACCTGTCAAAGTGCTCAGACACTTTCAACTTATACCACGCCTAATGTGGTTGTTCATGTCATCAGAAACCTCTTTCTTAATGAGGTGGCATGAAGAAGAATAAGAAAAAGATGACAAGGTAAGACACTCGGTAGATTCACCTGCATGGAAAACATTTGATGTGATGCATCCAAAATTTGTTACAGGCACTAGAAATATTCGATTGAGACTTGCAACTGACAAATTTAATCCTTTTGGGACAATGAGTGCTTCTTACAGTACATGGCCTATTGTGATTATTACATATAATTTACCTCCTTGGTTGTGCATGAAGCAACCATATTTTATGTTTCCCTACTCAATCCTGGACCAACTTCACCATAAAATATAGATGTGTACTTGCCTCCATTAATTGATGAGTTGAAAGAACTATGGGATACTGGAGTATATACATATGACGTTGGAACCAAGGAATTCTTTTTGATGTGTGCTTCTTTATTATGGACTATTAGTGATTTTCCAAGATATGCACATCAATGTGGTTGGAGTACTAATGGCTACAAAGCATGTCCTTATTGTAATAAAGATATTGTCTCACATTGGTTGCCACATAGCTGTAAAGTTTGCTACAGAGGACACTGCGGGTTTTTGCCAACTTGCCATAGATTCTGAAAAGAAGAAAAGGAATTTGACAGTGAGCAAGAATTTAGGTGTCCACCTAAACCTCCTTCTGGAGCTCAAATCTTGTCACAATTGGAGGACGGAAGAACTGTAATTGGTAACAAAAGGCCAAGAGATAAAGATTCAACACACAATTGGGATAGGAAAAGCATTTTTTTGAGCTACCATATTGGAAATCTAACATTGTAAGGCACAATCTCGATGTTATGCACATTGAGAAGAATATATGTGAGAGTATTTTTGGAACATTGCTAGGTTGGAAGGATAAAAGTAAGGACAACTTGAATGCAAGGAAGGATTTGGAGGATATGGGAATCAGATTTCTGCTTCATCCAAAAATTGTTGGTAAATATACCATCCTACCTCCAGCTTGCTATACAATGAGAAAAGATGAAAAAATATTATTTTGCAACCTCCTAAAATTTGTCAAAGTTCCAGACGGGTATGCATCTAATATATCTAGATGTGCACGGGCGAAGGATCAGAAGATGCTACCAATGAAAAGTCATGATTATCACGTGCTGATGTAATAACTTCTACCATTAGTTGTCATTGTGTCTTTGTTCAATAAGAATTCTAAGTCATGTATTATTAATCTTTGTCACTATTTTCAAAGGTTGTGCACTAAAGTCATAGATCCAAATGATTTTGTTGCATTAGAAAATGTAATAGTTGTGACACTTTATGAGATGTAGAAGATATTCCCTCCATGTTTTTTTGACATAATGGTGCATCTATCAGTCCATCTTGCTTATGAAGCTATGACAGTCATCCTTGTTCAGTATCATTGGATGTATCCAATTGAAAGGTAATTTTTCATATGTCGTGATGACTTTACCTATTGGAATGTAATTTGTCCTCAACTTTGTTATCAGGTATCTGATGACCCTAAAAGGATATGTTCACAATAAAAGATATCCAGAAGGATATATAGATGAAGAGTGTCTAACTTTTTGTTTAAGATACTTGGATGGAGTTGAAACAAAATTAAATCGGCTAAATAGAAACGATACTGACGAAGCAAATTTGGAAAATGAGCCAACACATGACAGTGATGATTGGTCTGTTTTCTCGACAGTAGGTCGTGGTGTTGGTAAAATCGTAACATGTGTCTTGGAATGTAATTTGTCCTCAACTTTGTTATCAGGTATCTGATGACCCTAAAAGGATATGTTCACAATAAAAGATATCCAGAAGGATATATAGATGAAGAGTGTCTAACTTTTTGTTTAAGATACTTGGATGGAGTTGAAACAAAATTAAATCGGCTAAATAGAAATGATACTGACGAAGCAAATTTGGAAAATGAGCCAACACATGACAGTGATGATTGGTCTGTTTTCTCGACAGTAGGTCGTGGTGTTGGTAAAATGGTAACATGTGTCTTGGATGAACAGTGTGATGACTTTACCTATTGGAATGTAATTTGTCCTCAACTTTGTTATCAGGTATCTGATGACCCTAAAAGGATATGTTCACAATAAAAGATATCCATAAGGATATATAGATGAAGAGTGTCTAACTTTTGGTTTAAGATACTTGGATGGAGTTGAAACAAAATTAAATCGGCTAAATAGAAATGATACTAACGAAGCAAAATTGGAAAATGAGCCAACACATGACAGTAATGATTGGTCTGTTTTCTCGACAGTAGGTCGTGGTGTTGGTAAAATGGTAACATGTGTCTTGGAATGTAATTTGTCCTCAACTTTGTTATCAGGTATCTGATGACCCTAAAAGGATATGTTCACAATAAAAGATATCCAGAAGGATATATAGATGAAAAGTGTCTAACTTTTTGTTTAAGATACTTGGATGGAGTTGAAACAAAATTAAATCGGCTAAATAGAAACAATACTGACGAAGCAAATTTGGAAAATGATCCAACACATGACAGTGATGATTGGTCTGTTTTCTCGACAGTAGGTCGTGGTGTTGGTAAAATGGTAACATGTGTCTTGGACGAACAGTGTGATGACTTTACCTATTGGAATGTAATTTGTCCTCAACTTTGTTATCAGGTATCTGATGACCCTAAAAGGATATGTTCACAATAAAAGATATCTAGAAGGATATATAGATGAAGAGTGTCTAACTTTTTGTTTAAGATACTTGGATGGAGTTGAAATAAAATTAAATTGGCTAAATAGAAACGATACTGACGAAGCAAATTTGGAAAATGAGCCAACACATGACAGTGATGATTGGTATGTTTTCTCGACAGTAGGTCGTGGTGTTGGTAAAATGGTAACATGTGTCTTGGACGAACATACATTGAAACAAGCCCATAAGAATGTACTATTCAATTGTGAAGCAATTGAACCCTACATTAAGTAAGTTAGTGACAATTGTCTTCTATTAATAAAAGGCTATAACATATTCCAATGGAATATTGCCCATATTTTGTATTCAGGAAGCACTATGATATCATTAGGCAAAAAAATCCTCAGAAGTCCTTAAAGGAGGTTCAGAGAATACATAGTAACGCATTTCATGGATGGTTTAAGGAACATGTAAGTTTAGTTGTACTAATTAAATTTGTTATGCTTCATGAATAAAGTCTAACAAACTTTTCTTTTGTTAGATTGAGACACTCCTAATAACAGAGATGGTGGATGATAAAATCAAGTTTATTTCTCAAGGTCCACATCAACTGGCCATTAAGTACAAGGGTTATGTTGTCAATGGTCACAGATTTCATACTAAGGCAAAAGATGCAAATTGAACAACACAAAATAGTGGAGTCTTTCTGGTAGCTAAGACTGATTGTTATTCTAAAACCAGTGACTGCAATCCAATCACTAGAGATGTTACCTACTATGGTGTTTTGAAGGATGGTATTGTGCTCAATTATTATGAACACTTTAAGCTGACATTATTTAAGTGTGATTGGGTGGACATCTACTCAAAGAGGGGAATCAAGCATGATGAACATGGGTTGACTCTTGTTAATTTGAGATGACTTCAAACTATAGGAGAACCATTTGTAGTGGCATCTCAAGTTGGACAAGTATTTTATGTAGAAGATATCACTACAAAAGGGTGGCATTTTGTTGTAAAGATTTCCCCATGAGATATCTTCAACATGGAAGAACAATCTTGTATTGAGAATGTCAAAGCTTATGTGCAAGGTGAAACTAGAGATGGGCCATCAATTACATCAGAGGATGAAGATACTGATTGTGACATAGTTAGACTGGATATGGAAGGAATTACTATTGATAGTTCAACAATTGAAAAAGACCAATCCCAAATTCAGCAAGACGATGAAAGTGTATCTCAAAGTGATGATGATGATAGTTTTGATTGAGAAGATTACAAAATAGTAGCCAATGTTTCTTTTGGTTTGTCATTATTATTTGACTTATATAAGCCTTTTTTGTCTCAATGTATCTCTTTAATTTCCTGTCTCACATTGTGCTCTAGCTAGGTGTATGCATTTTGCATGTCTGACATTCTATTTAATCAAATTTATTCTTGTCTCTGCTACTGTTTATAATTATATTTGATTAAATATCTGTGTTTCATTTTTAAATATTAATTATAAAATTGTTATTATGTTGTTCAATATTTTTTTAAATGTCTTCATTTATATGTGACTTGATATACCCAGGATGAGAGAACAGTACAGTGATAACTACCATAACAAGACAGCCACAAGGAATGATAAAAAAATAATGATAACTCTTGTACAGAGACTCATTTACCTAGCATTACTCGACATGGTTGTTGGCAATCTTTGAACTTGTCATCCTCAAATCGCTCCAAAAAAAATTAGCTTCCCTTCCAGCTGAAATTCAAAATGATAGAGCAAAGAAATTCAATTAAACTGTTGTTAGCTCTGCAAAAAATACCCAATCAGCCACATCTCCCTAAGACTCTAATATGGTTGGTGGTTCGAAATCCTCTCAAACATGCACAATTGAAAAGGAGATGGGAATAAGGTTCCAAAATCAACACAACAAAGAAAGTGGTGATAAAGTTACAAGATAAAGACATTCACAGCTATCACGTGTGCCTAATGTCAATGCTTCTGTGTCTATTCATTTAATAAGGGTAGAGAATAGAGTTGCCAATAACCAAAATAGCAATGCATTTCCTGATAATATGTACCAAAATGACATCTCTTATCACCATGTTGAGTCATTGAATGTTACAACAACACCTTCTGATGGGCAAGGTAATCATTTTATTCATATCATTGCATTTATAGTGCTGCATTTAATGATATATAATTTTCCATATATATTTTATCCTTATGAATGAATGCTTAGGTCAAAAACATCGAGCATGTGGTTGAACACAATGTTTGAAAGTCTGGAAAAGAAAGCCTGATGATCCAATTCCCATTGAGAAAAATCAATTTGGACAACCAGTAGGTGAAAATTAATGTCACTTATCAAGTTTTCTGACAACCATTGCAAGAGATCCCAATCTTTGTCCACTAAACTACGAGGACTGGAGACAATTTCCAACAAATAAAAAAGATTCTATATGGAATTTTGTGAAGGTATATTATTAAATTTTATTTTTAAATGGTTAAATGACGCTTCTAATTGATATCCTTTATGTCGGTAGATTAAATTCACAATGGATTCAGATCTAAAGGAGTGGACAATGAAGAGACTAGGAAAGAAATGGAAGGACCACAAGTGGGAGTTAAGGAGACTATACTTCCTAGAAGATAGTCCATATGAACAATAGCTTGAACAAGTTGTTCCCCACGTGGACAAGTCTCATTGGAAATTTCTTATGGATTATTAGAGGAGTAATAAAGGAAAGGTAATATTTTTTTCTATTCATTGATACTTAAATTACCTCATAGGTAATTACTATGCACAATACTAAAATTTTTACGACCCCACCTCCTGATAACCCCCAACTAAGGGAGACTGAAAGGTTGAAGCCGCACCCATAACTTCTGGATCAAAGGTTCGGCAATTAACCAAGAATAATTATTAAATTTTAACAGACTAAATGGGAAAACTATAAGAAAATAAACTTTTGCATACCTTTTTTCAAATTTTCTGAAAACTTGGATATCTAAACTTCTATCCACTTAAAGATTCTACTCTAACTAATCCTCCTTGTATTTTACTTCATGTATTTCCCATTATGATGATTTACTATTTGTTCTTTTGGCTTGTACCTAAAACGTCGACAAACAAAACGTCAGTCGGCCGAAGTTGGTATGTGGAGGAAACAATAATCATGCAATTACTCTTAACAATGTAATCATTCAATTAATCATTTAACAACCAAGATTACATTTTAAGACATCCTACTCAATCCTTACCTATCCCCTAACTCTGTGTTATCCCTGTAGACTTGTATGCTACCTCTCTTTAGGTAGATTCTTACCCCCATGGTCCTACCTTACAGGTAGCCAATACATAGGGTAATAGAGCCGCATGGCACTACCCGAAGGTAGCCCAATATCTAACTCAATGTGACTTGATGTACCTACCCCATTGGTAGCCATGTACTTAGTCATCGAATGACCTGATGGACCTACCCCATAGGTAGCCATGTACTAGGTCAACTATTAAGCCACAGAGGGGACCAGGATCTGAGCTAGTAGGCACATATCTTATGTGATAGTCATATCCACATTATAGTTTGCATGAATTAAAACCATCAAACAATTAATTCATGACATCGATGAAAACTTTGGTAAACCTCAGAAAACAAACTCAAGATATTCATAAGGTAACCAGATACCTGATCTGATGGTTTGAACAGAAATATCCATGCAAATAAGAATCCAAGCAAGCAAGTATTTTAAACAAGATCCAGAAATAATCATGTAATTCCCTTTTTATTATTCATGTCATCAAGATCTATTAAACCTAGCTCATTTCCTAGGGTTTCTAATCCGCATTAAGGTTTCATTAATATTCATTAGGGTTTCTTAGATCAATTTCTCAAACTTTATCCCTTTTAGGTCAACAAACCCTAAAACACTCTTTTCTACTCATATAAACCCTAATTGCTCAAATATCCATTTTAATAGTCTTTTATACCCAAATTGACTTAGGATCATCATATATCTATTTATTCATGGTTTTGAACAAATAAAACAATTAAAAGACATATTCACCTAAATTAGGGTTTTCAAGCTCATTAATGCATATTCATGCACAAAACTCTAAATTAAACTAATTATAGGAAAAGTTCATCTTTTTCGATCTTAATGTTTGTTTTCATCATTAACATGTTAATATCAACTTTAATCATCAATTAAACCCTACTAATCACATTAATCATATCAAAATAGGGTTCTTTAATCATTAATACATTAAAGTTGTTATCTTCCATTACTTTTCGAATTGCACAAGGAATTAGCCTCTAAATATATTTTTATTGCATTCCTTGAGTTCTCCTGATCAAAATTCATGTATAATGCGCATCTATCTGAGCTATGGTTAAGGAGATATGAATTTAGCAAATTTGACTTACTTGAACCAATCCGGGAGTGCCACGTCACCCATATCCCCATGCAACGTTGCTCACACATTTTGGAAATATAACCAAATTACGAGAACACCCCTGGTTAAGTTGCACGCGTCTTTAGCCCGCGGAGGGCATTTTTGTCCAACGGCAACTTTCCTTTCTTCAACCTCGGGCGGGTCGAGATATGCTGCCCTAAGTGCCGATTTGCAGCAACCTCGAGTGTGCCCCTTCCTCTCCAAAGGCCGACGACCATCAAGGACGATGTCCCTACCTCCAACACCCCTCCCCGCACTCCAAGCAGTCGAGTACTTATGGCCAAGGTGGCCGCCAAGTGCAGGCCAGGTCTGCGATTGGCATCCCTACTGCGGACCTCCAGCGGATGATGTACACAGGCGGGAGCAAGGTGACCTTGATCTCTCACCCATGGGCTGTCAAAGGAACGTCATGGTGCCAACATGACGACGTCATGGCCCCTTGCAGCTCTGTGGTTAGCACAATACTCGTAAGGTTAGGGTTTGCACGGAAGAGGGAGAAGAAGAAAGTAGGAGAATGTGGGGTTCTCTCTTCCCTTCGAACCAAGGCTATACCCCTTATATAGGGGTGGAAACGAAGCCGTAGGTAGGTTTATACTCGATTCAAAGAGCCCTATTCCAAAAGGAATCAATTTCCTTCTAGGAGAAGTATTCTTCTCTCTCTTCTTTGTTCTTTGGATTTCCTCAATTATTTGTATAAATAGGAATTCGAAAATCCTTGCCATTATTCTCTTTATTTCTTGCTTTTCAATCCTTAGGCACGAAATCCTATTTTCCTTTAATAGAAATTACTTTCTTTTTAGCAATACCACATAATACATTAATTGTATACTCTATCTTCTTATTTTCTATTATGGGTATTTTCTCTTTCCTCTTTTTTTCATTGGGACTCCTTCGATCCTAAGAACTCTAATAATTCAAAATTCCTTTTTAAGGAATACTCTTTATCCTTAAATGCATCAATATGCATTATTTCACATTATCATGTTGATTTCTTATTAAAAATATTTCCTTTTGAGGATTTCTCTTTAACTCTCTTTTATTTTCCTCATTGACATTCCTTTTAACATTAGGAATCCTTGGGATACAAAATCCCACTAAAGATAACTCAATTGCACCTCTTTTCCCTTGTTTTCCACATTTTACTATTATTTTCAATTTCTTTCTTAATAAAGAAGTACTTGATTGATCTTTTCTTTTCTTATTGCATTCTCTATGCAACTTTGGACTCGTTGGAACCCAAGGAACCCACGAGGTATGAAATCCTTCCTTGGATTACATTCTTTTGCCTTCCATAGGTTTCCACATCATTCTTTTCTCAAAAATCAATTATTCATTTATTAATTGAATTTCCTTGTTATCTGAGCCCAATAGCTAATAAAGCCCACAACAAAACCATCAAGGCTATTGTAAACAAAATCCATTTATTCAAAACAAATTATATCATTATTTTTTCAATTATCTTTAATATGAGAAATTACATTTCTCACCAATTGAACCCAAAAATTGGGGTTGTAACATCCTTCCCCTCTTATAGGAATTTTGTCCTCAAAATTCTTATCAAGCAAACAAACAATTCAGGATAAGACTATTCCATTTCCATCATTGGCCCCTATGTGGCTTTACCTTACCCATGATGCTTCCAAAGAACCTTTATCATAACATATTCTTTTCTCTGAGTTCTTTCATCCTGACGTCTATAAACTGCACAGGTGACTCAGGCCATGTCAGCCTCCCTTGGGGCTCATTAGGTTCATTGCTCAACACATGGTCGGGGTACCTCACATAGTTCTCTAAATTGGACACCTGAAACTCAACACACATTTCTTTATCCTGAGGGGTAAGATCAAACTTAACCTTCTCCACCAAACAATGTCAAAAGAACCCATACATCGGGGACTCAGCTCTCTTAGCTATAACTTAGAAGTGTCGGATTTTCATGTCACATATTCTCCCACATTGAACTGCATGTTAGTCTACTTTGCATCTGCTCACAACTCACGTCATCTCTAGGCTCCTTTCAGCCTTTGCACGATAAAAGTGACTTCATCTACACACACCGTGGTCCTTTTCTAACCATAATGTGGTCCTTTCACCAACATCACCTTACTGAAGCGGTGACTGACACGACCTCCTTTACATAGCTTCTTTAGATCTCGATACTGGACATGGTGGTTATCATCACATCCTTCGTAGGACAAGAACTGTCTCTAGCTATCACCCTAAACGAGCACATATGCTCTCATCATACCCTTTAGTCTGGATCATACTAACCATTAGTTAGGGGTGATAAACTGTACTAACATTGAGTTCTTCATGTACCTACTTCCACTTTATGGAAATGAACCTTTAGGTCAAACTCAAGAACCTTTGAACTCGCATCATGGGGTAGTTGAACCATCTCTCTCATGGGTAGTTCAACCAGATTTGTCCCTTGACAGAACTCTTTCTCTCTCTCATGTCATATCAGTAAGATGATCTACTATACCCCATATCGCATCATGACCTTCCTTGGTCCAAGGGAGACTTACAACATCCATAGTGATGAACTCCCTTTCTCTTTCGAGGACTCTTTATGCCTGATATCGATGCACTGGGTAACTGGTGTTCGTCCTTCACCTTCTGTCATGCATGGCAACATACCATATGCAGCCTCATCTCCAGCATCCATAGTACTACTACTACTCATTATCTCAGTAATATCATTGTGTAAGGTGATCTCAACATCATTATTTCTTGTATGTCATGATTCCTTAAGATAGATTCCTCAGAAACCCTAAACCACTCTCATCATGGTTTCATCACCTTCCTATCCAAAGTGTGCATTGGAGGTTCTACAACCATCCTTTCATTGCATCCAGGCCTAAGCTGGCTAACCAAACAACCATTAACTTGTTCCACAGATCTCATTACATATGAGTATTAGCTAAACTTATCTCTTTTCCAAACATAGAGTTAGCCAAACAACCTCTTCTAGCTTCTAGCCAAACTAGTCAGATACATCTCAACCAGAACATACATTACCTTAGGTATTAGGTAACATTCAAGACATACACTTCCATGCATTTCACTTATCATCTCAAACTCGAATTCTAATTCTATCTTTATTGAGAACACTTTGAGCTCATCTTCTTGGTGATCAAACTCAATCTTGTACCACTTGCAAATTCCTCATAGCTCCTGTTAAAACATCCTCACAAGATGATTACCTTAGTACTCTTACTGTTTGTAAACCATACATGTATTATTCACTCCACAAGGGTAAGTTATCATCTCTGTCCCCATATCTCATGGCAACGTTCCAACCCACATCATCTTTATCCTTCATGTATGGCATGCATACTGTCCTATCTCTCTCTCCCATAACAAGAGGAAATAAGCATTTGGCTGCAGTACAAATACAGAGTTCTTCCTGTTCCAAGAGTAGAGATGGTACATCCCACCTTGCCAATACACCTTTAAATCTAAGTTGAAACTTGCCATTTATGCCTCTATATTACAATCATCTTGCTATCAAAGTTACCTCCATAGAAAATTGTTTTTGAACCTACTTGATCCCAACACAATCTTTGGTCATCTCCTCTAGGTCTATAGGGTGTCGGCACTTTTGGGGTCACCCATCTTCCCTCATGCATCCAGAGAGTGCCCTACTCATCTGCCCTTTGGGTCCCATGAGTTCGTGAAGGTGATCAATCTCCTAACCCATGGCCCTCAGACAATGATAGTTGTTACCTCCCGACCCTATGGTCATGTGCAACTAGGGAATTAGGAAACTCCTACTTTCATCGGTCTTATACCTACCTGACCCTAGGATAGACTTAGGATTCCATTTATAGTACATGTCCAACTTAGAACCTTACCCAAGCCTTCATCATCTCTCTTTGTATACATGGGCTGACATTCATCCTTTCATAGGGGTCATGGTGACCTGCCTACCTTGGTCAGGCCCCTTACTGGTTACCTCCATGGTAACACATCCACATGCACTTAGAGATGGATATCTATGGGTCTGCAAGTTCATTCTCATATCATGTACTTTTCACTTAGCTTCTCAAGATCCTATGAGACCTCTTTAGGTTACCTTAAACCAAAAAATTTGATATACACCCTACCAAAGGGGTCCCTCTCCCAAGATGGGAGGAAAAATATCTCTTGACAACAAGGTCACAAAAGCTCTTAGGTCTAGGGTTTACATCCACATGAGCCTACTTAACCCTAGAAAGCTATTAAGGCACAAGCAGATCACCTACTGAACCATGCTAGGTCAAACTTGTCCTCTTTCCTTAATGATGGATCAAGATCATACCTTCCAATATCATCAACCTAGCTGTGAGGGGTTCATCAAGCATACCTTAAACTTAAGGGACTTCCCTTTTCCTCTATACATGAGGAGTACCATGCTCGAAACTATAGCAACTTAATTCTCATCATGAGCATTAGGTATACCACTTCCCCTCTTAGGCCTAGGAACCATAGGTTCACTTTCTTGATGTCCAGCTGTCTGCTCAACATCCTAACCACAAACCAAACATGTATCGGGTATGACATACATTTCCTATCATCCTTTTTCCTCGATCAATCACTTTAAAGGACAATCAACAAGGTACAAGGCCTCATAACATGTTACCAAACCTTTCCAGGGTATACAGAACTTCTTCTTCCTTTCTCAGAAGGTAAGCACTTATACCATAGCCTCATTCTCTCTCTACGGTTTGGTTCCTCCCATGGCAACCAAGACTTCATCCACCTCTAGGGATCAAGCATGTGGTGACCACTATCATCCACTTAGGTCGCATCATCCTCAACTCCCGACTTCTCCTCGTATCTCAGAGTCTAGGATTCCAACTGTTACGACCCATATCAGGGTTAGTCAATAAATACCTCGAATTACGTGAAACACCTCAATTAGTGCTAAGTTTTTGTTAAACATCATGAATAATCAAGATAAGCTAAGATGTGAATTAATAGCTGAGATTGAATCACCTGAGGCAATTAATGATGTGAATTAATAGCTGAGATTGAATCACCTGAGGCGCTCTGCTAGCAGGCCGATCCAGGCGCGATTCTGGAGCTCCAAGCTCGGATCCAGGCGCCCCTTCTACCCTTTCTCCCTTCTTCTTCCTCCACTCCTCTTCCCTTCCCCTCTCCTTTGCTTGCCAGCCGCTACCAACAGCTAGGGCGGCGCCCTGTAGCTGCGGCCAGCAGCTTCTGCAGCTGCAGCGGCCGGCCAAGTGCCCTTTTGGGGCACGGCTAGCAGTTTGAAATGAAGCCATTGACTTCATCCAAAGGGCCACAACAAGAATCCGGAGCCCTAGCAATGATTCAACATCCCAATCGAGCTCCTTTCCGTCTTGTACGTGAGAAGTTGCTGCTTGCAGCAGCTCTCTTAATTATTCTCATCAAACATGTCAATAACACCAACCGAGAGGAAGAGTGTAAGGCCCCTAAACTTGCTTAATGAGTTGAATGAGCTTTATTATCATAATTGAATTCTTATAACCCTAATCTAACCTTATGATATGTTTTTAAATCATAAGTAAAGCTTAAGTTTCAAATTTGGTCCAATTTGGACACTATTTGAGCAAGTTATGCAATTTTATGCACATTTTGGACTTTTCTACAATTTACCCAAGGTTTTCTTTGACATTTATCACTTGCATTATGTTCCTTGGATATTATATCATCATTATTTATCTTTTTGATGCATGGGGCACCTATTTAAACCTTGGTTTGAAGGTGTTTTCTCCAAGGGTAGTTTAGGGTTTACCCCTTCATAGATGAGCGACCTTTAGTAGCTATCAACTAATGAGTTATTTGTTTTGCTTGGAAATTCAAGAAATGAGGGATAAGCATGTCTCTATGGATGGTGGGGGAGCTTCTTGTGTGTGTGCTTGTATATTATTAATGGTTTAAGGCCATGGACACTTGGAAAGATACTAGAACTTCAACTTTTTCATTTCTTTATCTTAAAGTTTCATATACTTATCCCTAAGCACCAAAATGAGCCATTTTCTCTTCACCACTTCCCTCCTTCTACCAACCACTTTCTCCCTCTATACTGCTGTGAATTTTCCTATCCAAGGAAGAAGAAAGCGGGGACCTTCTTGGAAAAAGGATCTAGGGTTGCAATTGACTTCCTTTTTTGGTTTAAAAAGCTTCCTTCTAGTGATCTTGACCTAAAAGAGTAAGAATCTCCTTCTTCTATAAAGCTCTAAAACCCTACCTTTCTTGTTCCTTATGCTTAGGGTTTGCTCATTTGATGAAAAAATGTGCTAGATGGACCAGTTCACAGCTTATAATTGGATTTTCTACCCTACTTGCTCGTGTTTTATTGTGTGGGAGTTTATATTATCATTAGAGGCAAGTTTTATAACTTTCTCCACATTTATTGCTTAACATAAGTTGATAGCTCATGTTCTTTCTTGAAAATGATGATTCATAACTAAAAAGCTATGCTTGACTTGGATTTCAATTTTTATAATGTTCCCTGTTCTGATTTCAGTTCTAGATGAACATATGATCATGTGTACGTTATTACCAAGGTATAATATTACTTGGATCAGGTTGGTTTGACAACCTATGGTGCTAAGCAGCTATCAACCAATGGTCAATTTTAGGGGTTTAAAGCTGATTTCTTCTATAAACCCATGACCCAGTGATGGTACCATTGCAACAACCCTTTGGTGTTGTCTTCATGACAACTGATGGTTGAGATCAAAGGTGTCATATGATGGTGACAACATATGGTCACCCCCTTAGGTTAGGTTTTGGATCAATTAGAAGTTTAATGATCAACCATTAAGTACCCTACTGATGTTATCAATCAATTATGACATTAGCTTAATATTTGATGTTGATTAATGAATAGTGTTGATCTAACAACCTATGGTGATTTAATGGTCACTAATGATGGTGGATCAAGTATCTACAACCTATGTTGAGTTAAGAATTGTAGTTGTAGCATCAATTAAGCCTTAAAGAAATGGTTTCTTGGGTCACTTGATGCAATGGCCAGACCTATACTGTAATTGATGGTTTTAACATATGAACTTGACCTAAAGGTCAAGATCTACTATTTATTCCTCCAATAAAGTGGAATGATGGATAATGTAATGTGTTGGTCCTAATAATGTGATTTAGATGGTTTCCTTTATATGATCAACTTAAGGAGCTTACTTGTTGACAATGGATGGCTTGTTTTAAATGAACAGTCGATTGTGGGTTTTACCCTACTCTCAATGGAACTTTTTGTGTTGTTAATCAAGGGATGTCTAGGGTTAAATGGTGACCCTTTCTAGAGCATAAATCAAGGACTTCATAGGTGGTTTATCCAAGGTGTTTACTTATGTAAACAACAAATGTTCTTACCTTTTAAACATCCGATGGTTCTAAGTGACATTGTGGTATGGTGATATGGCATTGAATGATGATGGAACAAATGGAGGGTTACCCTTAATAAGGTAGTTTTACCTATTCACTCATATGAATAGAAGGGATGATAACCATATTATGTTAATATGTAACCCTAATGAGGTATAACTTGTTATACCTATCAATAATATAACTAAATGATGGTAATTGGGTATGAATAGTCCTTGAATGATTAATACAATCACAGAGTACTCTCTTATTGTTGTTGAAACCCTATTATGATATAACCTGGTGGTTACACCTTGATTTATGTGTGGGTTCATACTTGAGAATAGTATGGAATGTGGAGTAGATGCTTCACCTTATGCATCCATGATCCAATGGGGATGTCATGAATTAGGGTTTGGGTATAAGTGTTGATTAGTAATATTGATATAATTTATCATGTTGAACCTAACTCTAATACAAATAGATAAAGATGAGTATTCATGTTTAACATTCTTATATGATGTAATGATGGTGGAATGACCTCCTTAACATGATCATAACCTTAATGTGTTAATTGGTGGTTATCATAGCCACATGGTTGATACTTTCTTATGCTAAACATGTGCATTATGAATATGATGATTGTTAATCATATCTAGATTCCTTGCATGTTGATGTAATAAAGGAATGTTCTTAATGTTAATATAATCCTACTATGATTGTTTATGAATATATCCTAGCTCATTAATGCAATATTGTGTTGATCTGGTGTATTATATGTAAGTGATGTTGTTGAGCCTTGTTATAAGGCATGGAAAGATAATGATGATCTTGCAGGGAATAGTATGATGGTCTTAATGACCTTTGGGCATGGTTGAGCCCTAAATGAGGTGTAATCCTCTTATGTTGATAAGGGTTGATACCATGTGATATTATGAAGAGGATTTATATCTTTTGATAGTATGATGACTAGTGTGGTCTCATGAATGGCAAGTGAATAGTACCATATGATGATGAGATGAGAAATTATGTTTAACACATTTTATATTATTTGAACTTGTGATATTTATGTGCTTGTTGGAAGTGAATTAGGATTTGTATGTCCACTTGTTTTATGTAGCCTTAATTCACCCAATTGGCATAACTAACCAAGTGAAACTCTAATCATGTAGTTCCCTGTGTTATAGATCCATATGAGTGTCAGAATTTTCCAGATGGTGAAATGAGTATTCCCAAGGGAAACTCAGAGCGCATACTGTTGAGTATGTAGGGGTGGCAAGTTGAGGATATATCCTTGTCATCCACAATGCATATTGTGGATGTTGGCTATGGTCATGCCTCATACATCTAATGTGATTGAGAACGGTTGCAGTCGTGTCTCGGTGATTATATATGTGACAAGATTGGAGGACAACTGCAGTTGTAACTCAATTGGTAGGGTATGTGTACCCACCTCCTTTCACTAGTGTCGTGACCTATACCTAGGATGTACTAGGTTGTTAGCAGCTTGACCTTATGTGTCGCTGTGGCGGACCCATAGTGACTGGGGGCGAAGAAGATCTTAGGAGTTTGGCTCTTCCTAGATCTTATATGGCACTGATTTCAACTTAGCAGTGGTCAGTTGGATTTTGAGTGGTGTCCTCAAATACCTTAGGGCATAATAAAAGATGTAACACATTCGTATAGTATATTTGTTTAGGGTTATGCATGATGCTTCACATTGGATGATAACCCTTGTTTGTTCTCTTTACATAAAGATGATGCTTAGTGCAATTAAGAGATAGTATATATACTTATGTTGTGGATATGCTTAAGATTGTAGATGTGTACATATATTACCCATGATTATGTTTCTAACTATACTTCTACTACTTATTATAATCATGATGCTAGCTATCTCATGTTGTTATATATGTTTAGCATGCTAGCCATGCCTTTGTAACTAGAGATGCATATACTGCTAATCATGCTTATTCAGATAGTTGTGCTTATGTTGTTAGCTCTTTTTATGATGTTGATATGTTCAACCTATTAGACATGCTAATGTTGTTAGCTATGCTTATGTGGCTAGACTTATTCATAATGATTGAGATTCTATGTTACTAGAGTTTCCCATGATGCTAGATATGCATATGTTATTGAATTGCTTATATTGTCAACAAGATAAAAGATGATAGTCTGGCTAATGATGATAGTTATTATCTACTCATTTATGTATTTTGTTAATCATCAGTACTTCTGAGCTTATTTTTTATATCTAATTAAACTTCTTAACTATTTAATTATGTAAAAATGTTGTAATTAATAATCGTTGTTGGAGGTAATATCTCTTGCTGGGACATGGGTCTCACCCTTGTGGTTTGCCACATCTTTTTAGGTAATCTGAAGTGACGAAAATAAACATGTGGCAGCAAAGAGGAGCTATAGTAATGAATCTATGAGAAAGTTGATTAGATGTCTAGTGTGTCCTAGAGTCATCCATGTACTCTCAGGTTCGGATGAGAAAAAGTTTGTATATGGTGCTTCAAACGAATCAGACTTTTGTTAGCATATTAATGCTTGTTTGTGTGGCATATATGAATATTTTTCTGTTGTGTATATATGTGGTGGCTAAGACAATAGAACAATTTGTATCAAATTCTTGGCATAGTATGGATATAAGAAAGATTTTGGGCTCTTAAGCAAATATTTCTAAGCAGGTGCTGACGTTGAAATCAGTTTTAATTTACCCATATTTTTGGGTATGTGATTAATTAGTGATTGATTGTGTTTTATGTTTTGAGTAATCTTGTTTAGTGTAACGGGTTCTAACAAAGAGAGTCTTAGATGCCTCTCTCACCATGGTGTTTGTTTATTAGGAGAGAAAAAAAAATGAGAACGCAAAGAGCAATATTTATGACAAGATAGGGTAAGAATGAGATGAAGAGTGCACAGAAGTGATAATTGTCACTCTACTCTTGAGCACAAATTTATTGAGTAGAGCTCAAGTAGTTTTCCAATACTCTAGTGAAGCAGAGTGGTTGTTCTTAGTAGTCACATGCAAGCTTTTCTATTGGATATTTAGAAACTACGGCTTTAATGATCCTTAAAAAAGGTTAAGTAATCTAGAATGATCCTCATTTCCCTACAAATTTTGGTGTGTGATAATCTACCACCTTTACATTGAATGAAATTTACTAGTATTCGCAATAATTGAACCCCTAGATGATAGTTTTTGGATGCACTCGCATGTCTCTTTGAGTTATTTAGGACCAGGATCTCTATAGAAATCTAAATAGAATAGATGGAGTAGTTATGCATTGATATGATCTATGGCATATCAAAGGTGAATTTGATTTTTCCATCCATTGTGTTTAGGTTTATAAACTCAAGATCAATGTCTACTAGAATGAAGATCTAGTTCCCCCTTTCTTCCTTCTTGGTCTGGAAAACACCAGGGGGGCTATTAATTTGGATGAACCATTCAGGATGACTCAATAGATGATGACTCTGAAGATGAGCTGGAAAAAACTTATTCATTGTCTTTTTCATAATATGTGTAGGAGGGGAGAGAAAATATTTCTTATTTTCTATATTTTTGTGTTTTTAGTTTTTATTAGCAGTTGCACTTACCTAAAAGAAATTAAATGAACTTTCAATTTTGTAATTGTAATAATCTTATGGTTTTATAAAGAGAAAGATCAAGCATCATTTTATTAGATCATGTTCCATAAGAAATGAACTAGAAAGAAAGTTAAAACATGTAACAATAGAATAAGAGTTGAAATAGAAGATAGAAACCATGTGTGGTCCTCCATAAGCATTGTATTTGGGTATACCTTGGCCCTTATTTAAGCATCATATGGTTGAATGATATGTGTGATAGAGTGAGTTTTTACTTATATTTTCTCTCTCTTGTAATTTTATTAATTCTAATAATAACCTCAACCTTTTCGCTTGCTTAATTGATTAAAAGTGATTATTAATTTCATAAAAATCCAAACCCTAATTTCCTAGTAGATGAAATCCATGTATTAGGGTACATAGTCAATTTATAAAACAAACATTTGAGTTTGACCCTCAATTTGATACAAGGGTTGGATAATGATATCATGAAGATTCACCTAAATTTTTTTTGCAATTGGATAAGCTAATTATGAGTTATGAGTTTTTCAAATTATGTACATTACTACATTTATACAAACCTAGGACGTAAGTTTTTGGGTTAATTGATAAAAAATGTGACACATAAATGTCACACACCCCCAAGACATGGGTGTGAGCCTTTAGTTTTGGCCATGCATCCTAGCCATCTGATCTCCTTGACCGTGGATCAGCGAGGATCCAACTACCACCCAGTCATCTTCAACCCTGACTTCTACGGGTGTCTAGTAGCACCCAAAAATGAGATAATTCCTTCCCCTCATCCTAAACATCTAGACCAAGTCAGGCCTCATATTTTGGAGGATATATTCCCCTCTCTGAGATGAACTCAACGAACCAAATCCCAAACCCCCTCACCCTCAGATCAGGGAGAACAAACTCTCTCTTTTCCACACCTCTCACTGGCGGCGGCGGTGAGTTTAGGGCTTCCTTGCCCTTGATACCAAACACCTATTTAAGACCATCACTAGCTCCACCATCCATCCTTTATTCATTCCTCGCCAATATATTGTGAGAAAGGCTACCCGAACACCTCTCCCCCACTCCATCATCTTCAACCTCCAGACACCTCACCACCCTACAACCACAGCCCTTCGTGGACCAAATCCACTGCTCCTTCACCTTCATCAACTCACCGCGAGCATACGCGGCTACCTCCACCAAACCTAAAACCCTCACTCACCCCCAACCCATCTCTCACCAGTGACCTCACCATGTCCCACGGAGGCACTAAGCTCTAGTGGGACACAATGCCAAACAGCTCTGAATCAGCTCGGACCATCACCACGAAGGTGATAGATCTTCTCCATGCCCCCAAAGTGGACTACCTGTAGGCCTAGTATTCACCAGAGTTGCTCCAAACTCCTCCAACCCACAAGCACAGAAGAGGAGAAGTAGTTGCTGAGGTTCCAGCATGGACCTAGGTGGACCAATCACGAGCTGCCTCATCAGCTAGGGGGGTCGCGGGTCAACGCAAGAAAGAGTGGGATTGCTCGCATCGTTGGGCCAATCCACGAGTGCCAATTCAGTGATCTATGATCCATCTCAAAAGACCTAGGATCAGCGTGAGCCATCGATCCAATCAGATTCGGCCGTTGGTCAAGGTAACGCCTTTTCTTTTATTTATTTTTTTGTTAAATATCAAAGAAAATGGGTTATCTTAGAAAAATCATAGAAATTAATAGGAAAATTAGATAGCAGTAAAATTATATACCATTCTCATCATAAAAATGCGAGCTATTCCAATAAAATATCATTAGGACCTATATCTGACTCCTATTCCAAAAATATTAACTTAAAGCCTATTGATGATACTTAGGTAAAGTAATCATATAACAATTGTTACTATTTGATATGATCTGATCCTTGTGAAGCCTAAAACCTAATAGAATCCCTAATTCTCACAATGGCATGAAACCCTAATCATGTATGAATGGTTATCAAGAAACCCTAAAATCTAGTTCCCCTCTCTCTCTCCATATGTATATTTCACGCATTAAATGCAAACCCTAATTTCTTATGACCCCACTATGATCATGACTGACCTTGATAACCCTGGATTCAACCTTGACCTGTCTAATTTATGGAAATCATAAAAAGAAATCAGTAATGATCTAAACCAAAGTATAAACCCTAGTGTTGGACATTTCTTTTCTTGACCATAAATAGGTATCACTAAATAATGAAAACCCTAAAATAAAGACATGATCTTGTGACTCTGAAACAAGACAAAATGGAATAAATAAATCCTAACATAATCATGGATAGGTGAAAATAATCCTTAAGTAAAGGACAAACCCTAGTTTGGGATCATATAGACTCATAGTGACCCACGCCCTTACTTTCTTTTCAGGGTGATCTTTTTACTATCCTTATATACTCTTGGAATTCAGATCAAATCAAATCAAGTATGTGGCCTTTATTAAGTATAAGACTAGTTTTCCATGGTTGCATAAGATATGATGTACCTTGGGTGACTTATTTGCCTATACTTTGTGGGATGATTACTAGTATTTATGTTTTTCCAAATCGAAATGGAACATAAATGAATTGTTGATGAGTTGTAGCTACTAAGATAATCATAAATGGGAGATTGCCCAGTGTGGATGTATGATATATTGCATAGTATGGATGTATGATGAATTGACCATTCTAGATGTACGATAAAATAGTTTGCCCATATTGGATATATGATAAAGTTTTGATAGAATAGTAGTACAACTACATCTAATGATACATCTAAAAGATGTGTTTACCTAATTTTCCACCTCAAACAATGGTTTACTTTTCTTTCTTCTATTTCGTCAAGTATTTGAATTATGCAATCATAGTATTGTATTTTGAACCACGTACCAACTTATGTTTTTTATTTTGTTTCTCATATTTTCTAGGTACAAGGAACAAATAATGCATCTCAAAGTACCTAAAGCTACCTAATAAATGGGCATGGAGGATAGCTAGCTGGATTTCTATTTCTTATCTTTTTTCAGTTAGATATGTATTCATTCTTCTAGATGATGTATAGGATGTTCTAAATCCTATGTACTTTCATTTCATAAAACTATTCTCTTCTTATTTTCTGAATAATATGTATGACTTATCTTCAATGAATGTTGTTTTGTGTGACTATTTTAATGATGCTTGTGAACAAAGATCTGGATCCTTTTATTAAAATAGATGGAAATCACAATCCCTTACATTTTCCTTCTTGACATCTATTAGATATGAGTGCACGCATATCTAGGGAATGTCAACTTGGAAAGTGTATAGGAATTGGGGTCATCACAGTTGGTATCAGAGCCAATGTTCACACGTCATGGTCACATGAACTTCATTCACCCTATTGTGAGTCTAGGGTAGTCCTTGAGTTAGAGATGTGAATGGTGGAGGTGTCTAGGATAGCATCTTCCATGGGTCTCACTAAAGTCTCTGAGCCACTTAGCTTGGAAATCACGAGGCTACCTATATGGCAGTATAAGTCTACCTGGACGATACCCTAAATGTCCCCTACTTCTTGGGCATACCTTAATTTGGACCCTTCTCATATATAGATATTCCCTCTCAACTCCTATATAGGAATAATTCCCCCCCCACCTTTGTTTATAAATATTTTCCCTCTCACCTCTATAATATAAGGTTAGTAAAAAGAGTCACTCTATTTAGAAGTCCTAAGGACTGACTGATAAGGATTTTTTCGGCATCCTCCACAAATTATAACATTAAGATCATTAATAACTAAAAAGAAGAATAATGAAACATAATATGATTCAAAAAAATGATGATAAATCTAACGTGTCCCACTTAATTTCAAGATGCCTCCCAAGACCCGTAATTGTAAGGCCTCTGAGGATTCATCCTCTAAAAAGAGGAAGGAACCTGAACCTCATGAAGAGCCTAATTGTGAGAAAATAGCTAGGGATAGGTGGGAAGAACATAAGAAAGTCCTCCTTGACTTCATGGAAACCATTGCCCTAAAAGGAACCCCCAAACCCGACTCTTCTAGGAAGAAGGAGGTGATTGTGCTAGACTTAATAAAACTTAACCATGACACCTTTTGGGGGGGGAGACCATCCTGAGGTGATGGATAAGGCAAAGGCATGGACATTGTCTGTGGAAAATGCCTTCCGTGCCCTAGAAATACCTAATGAATAGAAGGTCAAATTTTCCACCCATCTGCTTAAGGGAGGGGGAAAAATATGGTGGGAAAACTATGGTGGGAATAGGGGAGGAGAGGCGGATACCATGGAATGGGAAGCCTTTAAAATCCTTTTCACTAATAGTTTCATGCCTATAGCTGAGAGGAAGAGGAAGAAGAGAATGTACACTGAGCTTAAATAGGGTAGTCTCCTTGTGGCCAATTGCACCTGGAAGTTTAGGCTATTGGAGCGGTATGCACCCATTAAGATAGAAGACAAATTTGTGGAACACTATGTTGATTGTATGTCTGCCCACCTAAAAATTCTAGTCATCTCCTCCCATCCAAGAAGCATAGATGAAGCCCTAGATATGGCCCTTAAGTAGGAAAGGGAACAAGGTTTGTAGAAGTCGTCAAGCATGTGATACCTAGGGTTAACCACCTAAGAGGTAAATAACTCTAGGAAGTTCCACCCTGGACATAACAAGGTATCAGGTAAAGGAGGAGGTTCAGGAAAAGGAGGGCAGTATAATAATTAGAATCAACTAAAGAATTACAAAAAAAAAGTGTAAGACTTACGGATGAGGACATGAGGGACCTTGTCATCACCCCAAGCCTATCTGTTACAACTGCAAAAAGGAGGGCCATTTCATCTCCAAGTGGCCTACTGTGTCCATCTTTGTCTTCCCTCAGTGGGTGCTCCACCCCCTCAGGGACACCGCAATGCCAGAGTATTTTGCAATTACTATAGAGGAAGCCAAGGCAAATCCCAACTAGCTTGTTGAAGGTAACTTAAACTCTTTTCATATATCTAATATCTTACTCAATACCTATGAATTATTTTTGATATAATTATCCTGTGTAGGCATTGTATTTTTGAATAATCATCTTGTTAAAGCTTTATTTGATTCTGGATCAACAAACACATTCATCTCTCAAAATTTGGCATTTATGTTGCATCTGCATATAAGGGATTTGGGATATATTCTTAATGTATCGACTCCTAGTGGAAAAATACTTACCACCTTGCAAAAGACTGATACCCAACCTCTAAAATTTGAAAACCATGATATGCTCTTTGAGTTCATCCTCTTAACTATGGAGGACTTGATATTATACTTGATATGGATTGGCTACACATGTATCATGCTCAAATTGACTGTAGAAACAAGATGGTAGTTCTCTCTCAGCCTCATTCTTGTCCCGTGGTGATCCTTAGGGGAAGTGGATTTTGTAATAATATTATAATTTCCTCTCTTAAAGCTAAAAAGCTCATTTCTAAAGGATGTAAAGTCTTCCTCGCATTAGTCTCAGAGACCAGGCCTACTAGCAGGCATGTAGAAAGACTGGAGGTGGTACATGACTTTCTTGATGTTTTTCAGAGGAGCTTCTGGGGCTACCTCCAAGTAGAGACATTGAGTTCTCCATAGACCTTCTTCCTAGAACCACTCTGATTTCTAGGGCACTGTATAGGATGGCTCCTGTTGAGCTTATGGAGTTGAAGAAACAACTACAAGAACTTCTCGTTAAGGATTTATCTGTCCTAGTATTTCCTCTTGGGGTGTGCCTATTCTTTTTGTCAAAAAGAAAGATGGTTATATGCTTATGTGTATTGACTACCACATGTTAAACCAGGCCACTATTAAAAACAAGTATCCTCTCCCTCGCATTAATGACCTCTTTGATCAGCTTTGCACTGCCAACATTTTCTCAAAAATTGATCTTCTTCCTGGATACTATCAACTTAAAGTCAAAGATTCTAATATTTCTAGAGCTGCTTTTCGAACTCATTATGGGTATTACGAATCTCTAGTGATTCCATTTGGGTTGATTAGCATGCATGGCATATTTATGAAATTGATGAACAAAGTCTTCCAACCTTATCTTGATGAGTTTGTGGTCATCTTCATCGATGACATCCTGGTTTATTCTGTCTCTATGGAAAACCATCATGAAAACTTGAAGGTCATTCTTGAAATCCTTTGAGCCCAGCAAGTATATGACAAACTTTCTAAATATGAATTTTGGATTGATAAAGTAATGTTTCTTGGGCATGTCATTTTTGGGGGTAACATATATGTTGATCCCACCAATGTATTTGTTGTACTTGATTGGCAAACTCCTTGAATTTCTTCTGAAATATGAAGCTTCTTGGGTCTAGCCAGATATTATCGTCACTTTATTCCAAACTTCTCCAAAGTGGCACTTCCTCTGACTAAGCTAACTCAAAAGGACGAGAACTTCATCTGGCCAATTGCTTGTGAGTCTAGTTTCTAGGAATTAAAGCACAAGTTGACGTCGACTCCTGTTCTAGTCCTACCATATGGCAATGAAGGGTTCGTGATCTTTACTGATACTTCAAGGAATGGGTTAGGATGTGTCCTGCAATGACACAGAAAAGTGGTGACCTTTGCATCCAGGTAGCTAAAACCCAATGAGCTTAATTATCCCACGCATTATTTTGGAACTAGATGCAATGATTCATACTCTCAAAATCAGGAGGCACTACCTGTATGGGGTGATGTTTGATATCTTCACTAACCACAAAAGCCTGAAGTACATCCTGACTAAGAAGGATTTGAACCTGCATCAACATCGATGGATTGAGTACCAGAAGGACTCTGATTTTACTATCGGCTACCATACAGGCAAACATAATGTAGTCGTTGATGCTCTTAGTAGAAAAAGGTAAGTATGTGCATCTTTATATGTTACTGAATGGAGGAATATGGAGGATATGGTGGGCTAGAAGCCAGAGTTCTTTTTTATTGTCTCCAAGTCAAGAATATCTCTATTATGTATGGTCTTCAGAGGCATAGAAAGTTAGTCCTGGTCTTGTATAGAACTCCTCCCTCCTGTCAAAGCCTCAAAGGCATCTGTTTGTGGGTCTTGATGGTTGTGTTTGATATAAGAACTGTCTGTGGGTTCCTAAATAGTCAGTGGTGAAGACAAAAATTCTTAGTGTGGCACATGGGTCAAAGTACACAGTTCATCATGACACAACAAAGATGTATAAAGGCTTGCAACTCCAGTTCTGGTGGAGGGGCATGAAGCATGATATTGCTAGATTTGTGTCTAAATGTCTGACATGCCAAAGAATTAAGGTAGAACACTAGAGGCTAGGTGGTTTACTACAACCTTTGGAAATCGCAGAATGAAAATGGGAACACGTCACCATGAATTTCTTGGTGGGACTACCCAAGACCAAGAAGGGATACAACGTTGCATGGGTTATAGTGGATCATCTCACAAAGTCAGCTCACTTTATCCCTATGAAGAATATTTCTAAAGTATCTGAGCTGGCCGACCTCTTTATATGAGAGATTATACGTTTTCATGAAGTTCTAGAATCCATTGTCTCATACATGGACCCGAAGTTCACCTCAAAGCTATGGAAATAGGTTCAAGAAGAACTGGGCTCCAAACTGAACTTCAGTACAACCTACCATCCATAGACAGACGGGCAGTCAGAATGCACAATACAGATTCTAGAAGACCTTCTGTGAACTTGTGTTCTTGATTGGGAAGGCTTGTGGGACCACTATTTGCCTTTAGCTAATTTTTCATATAATAATAGCTATCAAGAGAGTTTTGGGATGCCTCCCTATGAAGCTCTCTATGGTCAACCTTGCAGATCTCCACGACACTGGGATGACAGGGGAACATACCATGATGAAATCTGACGAGATGTAGTTGTATACAGACAAAGTTGCACTGATCAAGTAGAGGATGAAGCGGACACTTTATAGGAAGAAATCTTATGCAGATGCTCATCGACAAGAATGTCAGTTCAAGGAAGGCGATCATGTTTTTCTGAGGATCTGACCTATTCGAGCTTTGGCCAAGATCAAAGGGAAGCTCAGTCCTTACTATGTGGGACCCTTTGAGATCCTAGATAGAGTTGTTGAATGTGTCTATCATCTTTCCTTGCCACCTCAGTATATTGCCATGCATAATGTCTTTACTGTATCAAATTTGAAGCCTTATATAAAAGACCCCGGTCACATTCTGAACCACGAGCCTCTCAAGCTGAAAAATTATCTTTCTTATGATGAGTCCCCAGTCAAAATTCTTGATTTCAAGACAAAGGAGCTTCACAGTAATCAGCATACAGATATGATGAAAGTTCTCTTGAGCCACCATGATCGGACAGATGCCACCTGAGAGCTCAAGTCTGAGGTCGAGCAGAAATATTCAAGTGCCTTTCAAACTACTTGAATTTCGGGGACAAAATTCTTAAGAGGGGAGAATGTGATAGAGTGAGTTTTTACTTATATTTTCTCTCTATTATGATTTTATTATTTCCAAAATACCCTCAACCTTTTCCCTTGCTTAATGGATTAAAAGTGATTATTAATTTCGTAAAAATCCAAATCCTAATTTCATAGTAGATGAAATCCAAGTATTAGGGTACATAGTTAATTTATATAATAAACATTTGATTTTGACCCTCAATTTGATACCAGGGTTGGATAATGATATCATGAATATTTACCTAAAATTTTGTTGCAATTGGATAAGTTAATTAAGAGTTATGAGTTTTAAAATTATGTACATTATTGATTTTATTCAAACCTAGGAGGACTGGAGTTTTTGGGTTAATTGATCAAAAATGTGACACATAAATGTCACGCACCCCCCTGACCTAGGCACGAGCCTTTAGCTTTTGCACTACATCCTAGATGTTAGATTTCATTGATCATAGATCAGTGAGGATCCAACGACCACCGAGTCATCTTCAACCCCGACTTCTACGGGTGGCTGGTATAGCACCCAAAAATGAGATAATTCCTTCCCCTCATCCTAACCATCTAGACCAAGTCATACCTCATAATTTGGAGGATAGATTCCCCGCTCTGAGACGAACTCAATGAGCCAAATTCCAAACCCCCTCACCCTCATATCAGGGAGAATGAACTCCCTCTTTTTTGCACCTATCATTGGAGGATATGGTGAGTTTAGGGCTTCCTTGCCCTTTCTCCCAAACACCTATTTAAGACCACCACTAGATTCACCATCCCTCCTTTCCTCTTTCCCTACCATCAATTGTGATCAAGGCTACCCAAACACCTCCCCCCCACTCCATCATCTTTAACTTTTGGACACCTCACCACCCCACAACCACATCCCTTTGTGGACCAAATCCACCACTCCATCACCTTCACCAACTCGATCACCACGAGCATACGCGACTATCTCCACCAAACCCACAACCCTCACTCACCTATAACTCCTCTCTCTCCAGTGAACTCACCCTATCCCATGGCAGCACTGAGCTCTAGGAGGAGCCATGATGCCAGGCAGCCCCGGATCGACTCAAACCATTACAAAGAAGGTGATAGATCTTCTCCATGTCCCAAAGTGGACTACTCACATGCCTAGTCTTCGTCGGAGTTGCTCCAAGATCCTTTAACCCACAAGAACAGAAGAGGAGAAGGAGTTGGCAAGGTGCCAATGTGGACCTAGATATACCAATCACGAGCTACCTCATTAGCTGGGGGAGGGGGGGTCACAGGTCAACACGAGCAAGAGTGGGACCGCTCGCATCGCTGGGCCAATCCACTAGTGCCAACTCAGCAATCCACGATCCATAACATGGGATCAACGTGAGCCGTCGATCCAGATAGATCTGATAGTTGATCAAGGTAACGCCTTTTCTTTTCTTTTATTTTTTTTGTTAAATATCAAATAAAATGGTTTATCTTAGAAAAATCATAGAAATTAAAAGAAATATTGAATAGTAGTAACATTATATACTATTTTCATCAAAAATGCAAGTTATTCGAATAAAATATCATCAAGACCAAGATCTGACTCCTATTCCAAAAATATTAGCTTAAAGCCTAATGACCATACTTAGGTAAAGTAATCATGAAACAATAGTTATTATTTGATATGATTTGATATTTGTGAATCCTAAGCCCTAATAGAATCCCTAATCCTTACAATGGAATGAAACCTTAATCATGTATGAATGGTTATCTAGAAACCCTAAATTCTAGTTCCTCTCTCTCTCCATATGTATATTTCATACATTAAATGCAAACCCTAATTTCTTATGACCCCACGATGATCATGACCGACCCTAATAACCCTGGATTCAATGTTGACCTATCTAATTTATGGGAATCCTAAAAAGAAATCATTAATGATCTAACCCATAGTAGAAACCCTAATGTTGGACATTTCTTTTATTGAACATAAATAGGTATCACTAAATAATAGAAACCCTAAAATAAAGACATGGTCTTGTGACTCTGAAATAAGACAAAAGGAATGAATAAACCCTGATCTAATCATAGAAAGGTGAAAATAATCCTGAGTAAAGGACAAACCCTAGTTTGGGATCATATGGACACATAGTGCCCCACACCCTTACTTTCTTTTTAGGGTGATCTTTGTAATGTCCTTCTAGACTCTTGGAATTCATATCTAAAGTAAAAGACTAGTTTTCCATGGTTTCATAAGATATGATGTACCTTGGGTGACTTATTTTTCTATACTTTGTTGGATGATTACTAGTATTTATGCTTCACCAAATCTAAATGGAACATAAATGAACTATTGATGAGTTGTAGCTACTAAGACAAGCACAAATGGGAGATGGCCCAGTATGGATGTATGATATATTGCCTAGTATGGATGTAAGAAAAACTGCCCATGCTAGATGTATGATAAAGTAGTTTTCCCACACTAGATGTATGATAAACTATTGATAGAATAGTAGTACAATTTCATCTAATGATACGTCTAAAAGATGTGTTTACCTAATTTTCTACCTTAAACAATGGTTTTCTTTTCTTTCTTTTGTTTCTTCAAGTATTTGATTACGCAATCATAGTACTGTATTTTGAACCACGTACCAACTTATGTTGATGATTTTTGTTCTCGTATTTTCTAGGTACAAGGAACAAATAATGCATCTCAAAGTACCTAAAGCTACCAAATAAATGTGCATGGAGGATAGCTACCTAGATTTATATTTCTTATCCCTTTTTTAGTTAGATAGTTATTCATTCTTCTAGATGATGTATAGGTTGTTTTAAATCCTATGTACTTTCATTTCATAAAAGTATTCTCTACTTCTTTTCTGAATAATATGTATGACTTATCTTCAATAAATGTTGTTTTGTGTGACTATTTTAATGATGCTTGTGAATGAAGATCTAGATCCTTTTATTAAAATAGTTGACAATCACAATCCCTTACATTTTCCTTCTTAACATCTATTAGATATGAATGCAAGCATATCTAGGGAATGTCAACTTGGAAAGTGTACAGAAATTGGGGTCGTTACAATATGATTTTGGCTACTTAGTATTAGGAACCCCTTGTCTTGGGATCTATCCTACATGAGTCTTTATTGGTTCAGCAAGCAAAGTAAGATGATTCTTGACCTTTTTTCTTTTTTAAATTCCAGTAACTGAGAATCCAAATAAAAATATTACTAAGGATTAAGATCATTGCTCCTAAAAGAATGGTTAGAAATGTTGAACAAAAATTAAAAATTCGAGGGAAATGATTATTTTTCTATCTTGGTAGCAGGATGATTCTATATGCTTTGGTTTTGATTGGCTAGAAAATGCCCATTCTCAATAGACTCTATATTTCTATAGGAAAATCTCATTTGGTTCATGTTTATGTTGTTGATATAGTTTACCAATTCTATATGCTTCCAATATATTTTTGCATGGGCATAGAGTTCTATTACACAGGAGGAATCTCCACAAGTATGACAAGATTAAAGACTCAACATGTGGACTTGAATTTTCAAACATGACCTTGATTTTAGCTGTCATATCCAACTGATATTGAGTAAGAGCTTTGATGTCATTCAAAATAGGATCAAGTTTGATGTTTGACATGTAATCCCCCATAACATTGTGGAATCCTCCCTTCTTTGTAGTTAAAGATTTAGGGTTATCCATAGAACGTGGAGATCCATTAGTTTGAAAGTGAATCCATGAAAGATCTATAATATTCATATCACCAAAAACCTGATTTCACTTCTCTAAATCACATTTAACAAATGATCCACGTGATAAAACATTAAGAAGAGGTCCAACTCATGTTTAATACCTAGGAATAAATTACATACAAGCATCTAGTCAGGTAGGCCATTGTGGGACATTTTCTCTTATACCCCTTGAACCTCTCACACACCTCATCTAGGTTTTGCATGGGTTCCAGCTTGAAGTTATAGAGTTGGACTCTATAATGACAAGACTTGACACAATTACAAAACTTTTGTTTGAGCATTAGTGAGTTCTTTCTAGGTTCTAATGGTACTCGTGGAAATAGTATGATACCATGCTTCTACCTTGTCACATAGAGAAGTTAAAATTGCATGCAAATATCGTATGTTGTGAATCCATTTGTCTTTATAGTATCAAAAAGGTTTTTAAATGTCTAGATATGATGTGTGGAATTTTCTAACATAATAAATCTACATTATTTATTCCAAATTAGAGTTACAAGGCTAGTACATAAGTGGTTGTCATTGAATTGAAAGGAGGTTTATCTACACCCAATATCTAACCGTTTCCTTAGGCACATGAAAGTACTTAAGTGTCATACCTACTGTAGTGTCTTCATTTTCAACCTCCTCTCCTCCTGATCATTTTCTTCTTGATCTCCTATCTAAATTGGTATTGAATATTCCAAACATTTGTTCTTAGAAGGTTATGTCGATCTCTAGTTTGAGGTTTGTAATTTTACTGGGGACAAAGATATTATAGGCATTAACATCCTAGATGAAGATATAGGAACAATCGATCAATTGTATAGGAGAAAGAGTTTTTATATTTTAGATAGAAGAAAGTTGTAAATAGTATATGAGAAAGATTAACTAAACCGATAGATTCATGCTTCCATTGTGATCCCTGGAAATGAAACCAAAACTTATTGTTTGTGTGATACACCATAGGGAACATGGTGTGTATTCAATCTAATACTAGATTGCCTCTCGTTAGATATGAATCATGTAATAGAGTGAGTTTTTACTTATATTTTCTATCTCTTGTAGTTTTATTATTTCCAATAATACCCTCAACCTTTTCCCTTGCTAAATTGATTAAAAGTGATTATCAATTTCATAAAAATAAAAAAAACTAATTTCATAGTAGATGTAGTCCATGTATTAGGGTATCTAGTCAAATTATACAACCAACATATGAGTTTAACTCTGAATTTTCTACCATGTCTAAATAATATCATCTTTAAGCTTGGTTTAAAATTTCATTCTATTTGGGTAATCCATTAAGGAGTTATAATCATTTGAATTCGATGCATTTTATACCAATTTATCAAACCAAGGACCTAAGTTCACGAGTTAATTAATCAAATGTGTGACATTTGATGTGTCATGTGGTTACCTTAGCTAACCCACCTACATGGCCTTTATCTCGGCATTGGATGAGGTGAAACACGTATCAAGTAAGGATCCAATGACTCTGACCTCATCTTCCTCCTTCCGCATATCTCAGCCAGCTCTGGACAGATTCGATCAACTCCAATCTAATAGAGTTGCGCCTATCTAAGTGAGTTATTCGGAGGATAAACTCCTCTCATAAAGATGAGATCAACTACCCCTAACTTCCTCTCTCTTGTCCTCGAATAATAGAGAACCAACCCCTGGGTTCTCGCACGTCTCACTCTAGTGGCGGAGATATTAGGGCTTCCTCTTCTAGACCCCCTCACATCTATTTAAGGATGCCAGTAGCTCCGCCACCCTTCCTTTCCTCATTCCCCACCAGCAATTGTGAGAAAGGATACTCGAACATCTCTCCCCAGCCCCGTCATCTTCAACCTCCAGACACCTCACCGTCTTGCAACCACAACTCTTCTCGAACCAAATCTACCACTCCATCACCTTCACCAATCCACCGCAAGCACCCACGGCCACTCGTACCTGACCAAGAACGCTCTCCACCTCTGATCCCTCTTGCATCGGTGAGCTTCTCTACCTCCCATCACAGTGCACCAAATCACAGGGAGACACATCACATGACTTTGTTGTTTGGCTTTGGGAAGAGCACATGAAGGTGCTCACATCCTCTCCCATACTCCAGCACCACCCAGGAGTGAGAGAAGCCCCGCTAGAGATCTGCCTTGCTGCTCGAGCAAACAACAGAAAAGGAAGAGGAGGGGAAGGTGTGGCTCTGACTAGGACCTATGTGGACCAAACAAAAGAGGCCACCTAAGGTTGATTCATCTGAGCCACGGTCGGCCCTTGCAAAGACTTGATCAATCGTGGACGTTGATCCAAGCCAGATCCAGCCGTTGAATAAGGTAATATCTAGATCCCTTTTATTTAATCAACGGAAAACATATTATCTTAGAAAAATCATATAAATTAATAGGAATATCGGATAGTAGTGAAATTATATATCATTTTCATCAGACAAATGCAAGCTATTCAAATAAAATATCAGGACCTAGATCTGAATCTACTTCAAAAAAAATTAGCTTAAAGTCTAATGACCATACTTAGGTAAAGTAATCATGTAACAATGGTTATTATTTGATATTATCTGATCCTTGTGAAGCCTAAACTGTAATAGAATCCCTAATCCTCACAATCGCATGAACCCTAATCATGTAAGAATGGTTATCGAGAAACCCTAAATCCTAGTTCCTCTCTCTCCATATGTATATTTCATGCATTAAATGCAAACCCTAATTTCTTTATGACCCCACTATGATCATGACTGACCCTGAAACTACATAGTCAACCCTGACCTATCTGATTTATGGGAATCCTAAAAAGAAATTATTAATGATCTAACCCATAGTATAAACCCTAATGTTGGACGTCTCTTTTCATAAATAGGTATCACTAATTAATGGAAACCCTAAATAAATACTTGATCTTGTGACCCCGAGACAAGACAAAAAGGAATGAAAACCCTGATCTAATCATGGATAGGTGAAAATAATCCTAAGTAAAGGAAAAAGCCTAGTTTTGGATCATATGGACTCATAGTGTCCCACACCCTTACTTTCTTTTCAGGGTGATCTTTTTACTATCCTTCTAGACTCTTGGAATTTAGATCTAATCAAATCAGGTATGTGGTCTTTATTAAGTATAAGACTAGTTTTCCATGGTTGCATAAGATATGATGTATCTTGGGTGACTTATTTACTTATACTTTGTTGGATAATTACTAATATTTATGCTTCGCCAAATCTAAATGGACCATAAATGAACTGTTGATGAGTTGTAGCTACTAAGATAAGCACAAATGAGAGATGGCCCAGTATGGATGTATGGTATATTGCCTAGTATATATGTAAGATGAATTGCCCAAGCTAGATGTACGGTAAAGTAGTTTCCCATACTAGATGTATGAAAAAGTGTTGATAGATTAGTAGTACAACTGCATCTAATGAGACGTCTCAAAGATGTGTTTACCTAATTTTCTACCTTAAACAATGGTTTTCCTTTCTTTGTTTTGTTTCTTCAAGTATTTGAATTATGCAATAATAGTACTATATTTTGAAACACGTGCCCAATTATGTTGATGATTTTGTTTCTTATATTTTCTAGTTATAAGGAACAAATAATGCATCTCAAGTTACCTGAAGCAAACAAATAAATGGAAATGGAGGATAGCTATCTAGATTTCTATTTCTCATCTCTTTTCTAGTTAGATAGTTATTCATTCTTCTAGATTATGTATAGGATGATCTAAATCCTATTACTTTCATTTCATAAAACTATTATCTTCTTCTTTTTTGAATAATATGTATGAATTTATCTTCATTGAATGTTGTTTGTGTGGCTAATCAAAGATGTTTGTGAACACGATCTGGCTCCTTTTATTAAAATAGTTGACCATTACAATCCCTTACATTTTCCTTCTTGACATCTATTAGATATGAGTGCACACATATCTAGGGAATGTCAACTTGGAAAGTGTATAGGAATTGGGGTCATCACAGTTGGTATCAGAGCCAATGTTCACACATCATGGTCACATGAACTTCATTCACCCTATTGTGAGTATAGGGTAGTCCTTGAGTTAGGGATGTAAAGGGTTGAGGTGTCCAAGATAACATCTTCTATGGGTCTAGCTAAAGTCTCTGAGCCACTTAGCATGGAAATCATGAGGCTACTTATATGGCAGTATAAGTCTGCCTCACTGATACCCTAAATGTCCCCTATTTCTTGGGCATACCTTAATTAGGACCATTCACATCTATAGATATTCCCTCTCACCTCCTCTATAGGAAAAATTTCCCCCTCATCTTTGTTTATAAATATTTTCCCTCTCACCTCTATGATATAAGGTTAGGAAAAAGAGTCATTATATTTAGAATTCTTAAGGACCGACTGATAAGGATTTTAGGGCATCCTTTACAAATTATAACATTAAGATCATTAATAACTAATAAATAATAATAATGAAATATAATATGATTCAAAAGTGATGATAAATCTAACGTGCCCCACTTAATTTTGGGATGCCTCCCAAGACCCATAACTCCAAGGCCTCCAAAGTGTCATCCTCTAAAAAGAGGAAGGAACCTAAACCTGACGAAGAGCTTGATTCTGAGAAAATGTCCAGGGATAGGTGGGAATAACAAAAGAAAGTCCTCCTTGATTTCTTGGAAACCATTACCCTAAAAGGAACCCCTGAACCCAGCTCTTCTAGGAAGAAGGAGGTGATTGTGCTAGACTTCATAAAACTTAACCCTAACACCTTTTGGGGGGAAGACCAGCCTGAGGTGATGGATAAGGTAGAAGCATGGACATTGTCTGTGGAAAATGCCTTCCGTACCGTAGAATACCCAATGAAAAGAAGGTCAAATTTTTCACCCATCTGCTTAAGGGAGTGGCAAAAATCTGGTGGGAAAACAATGGCAGGAATAGGGGAGGAGAGGTGGATAACATGGAATTGGAATCCTTTAAAACCCTTTTCATTGACTATTTCATGCCTATAGCTAAGAGGAAGAGGAAGGAGAGAATGTACACTGGGCTTAAATAAGGTAGTCTCTTTGTGGCCGATTGCACTTGGAAGTTTAGGTTGTTGGAGCGGTATGCACCCATTAAAACAGAACCGCCTTGTGGAATACTATGTTGACTATCTATCCGCCCACCTAAAAGCCCTAGTCATTGCCTCCTGTTCTAGAAGCATAGATGAAACCCTAGACATGGCCCTCAAGAAGGAAAGGGAACATGGTTTGCATATGCCTTTCAGCATGTGATACTTAGGATTAACCACCACTGAGGAGGATAAGTCTAGGAAGTTCCACCCTAGCCATAGCAAGGGATAAGGTAAAGGAGGAGGTTCAGAAAAAGGAGGAAAGTGGAATAATAAGAATCAACTAAAGACTAACCACAACAAGTGTAAGATCTGCGGATGAGGACATGATGGACCTTGTTGTCACCCCAAGACTGTCTGCTACAACTACAAAAAGGAAGGACATTTCATTGCCAAGTGCCCTACTACATCCATTATTGGCCTCCCTCCAGCGGGTGCTCCACCCCCTCAGGGACACCGCAATGCCAGAGTTTTTGCAGTTACTATAGAGGAAGCCAAGGCAAATACCAACTAGCTTGTTGAAGATAACTTAAATTCTTTTCATATATCTAATATCTTTCTCAATGCCTCTGAATTATTTTTGATATAACTATCCTATGTAGGCATTGTATTCTTGAATAATCTTGTGAAAGCTTTATTCGATTCTTGATCAATAAACACGTTAATCTCTCAAAATCTGGCATATATGTTGCATCTGCATATAAGGAATTTGGGATATATTATTGATGCATCGAATCCTAGTGGAAAAATACTTACCACCTTACAAAAAACTAATACCCCACCTCTAAAATTCAGAAACCATTACATGCCCTTGGAGTTCATCCTCTTAACTATGGAGGACTTTGATATTATACTTGGTATGGATTAGCTACATAAGTATCATGCTCAAATTGATTGTAGAAACAAGATGGTAGTTCTCTCTCAGCCTCATTCTTGTCTCGTAGTGATCCCTAGGGGAAGTAAATTCTGTAATAATATTATAATTTCCTCTCTTAAAGAAAAAAAGTTCATTTCTAAAGGATGCAAAGTCTTCCTCACATTAGTCTTAGAGACTATTTCTAGTAGCGGGTCTATAGAAAGACTGGAGGTGGTACATGACTTTCTTAACATTTTTTTGGAGGAGCTTCCTAGGCTGCCTCCAAATAGAGACATTGAGTTCTCCAAAGACCTTCTTCTAGGAACTACTCTGGTTTCTTTGGCACCATATAGTATGGTTCCTTCTGAGCTTATGGAGTTGAAGAAACAACTACAAGAACTTCTCGATAAAGGATCTGTCCTAGTGTTTCCCCTTGGGGTACCCCTGTTCTTTTTGTCAAAAAGAAAGACAGTTCTATGTGTATGTGTATTGACTACTGCATGTTGAACTAGGCCACTATTAAAAACAAGTATCCTCTACCTCACATTGATGACCTCTTTGATCAACTTCACACTGCCAAAGTTTTCACAAAAATTGATCTTCGTTCTAGCTACCATCAACTTAAAGTCAAACATTTTGATATTTCTAAAACTACTTTTCGAACTAGTTATGGGAATTATGAATTTCTAGGGATGCCATTTGGGTTGACTAACATGCCTGGTGTGTTTATGAATCTGATGAACAAAGTCTTGCAACCTTATCTTGAAGAGTTTGTGGTCATCTTCATCAATGACATCCTGATTTATTCTAACTCTATGGACACATGATGAGCACTTAAAGGCCATTCTTGAAATCATGCAATCCCAACAATTCTATGGAAAACTTTCTAAATGTGAATTTTGGATTGATAAAGTCATGTTTCTTGGGCATGTCATTTCTGGGGGTAACACATCTGTTGGTCCCACCAAGGTATCTGTTGTACTTGATTGGCAACCTCCTCAAAATCCTTATGAAATCTGGGGCTTCTTGGGTCTATCCGAATATTATCGTCACTTTATTCCAAACATCTCCAAAGTGGCACTTCGTTTGACCAAGCTAACTCAGAAGGACAAGCACTTCATCTGGTCAACTGCTTGTGAGTCCAGTTTCTAGGAATTAAAGTAAAAGTTGTTGTCAACTCCTATTCTAGTCCTACAATCTGGCAATGAAGGGTTTGTGATCTTCATTGATGCTTCCAGGAATGGTTTAGGATGTGTCCTATAATAATATAGAAAAGTGGTGGCCTTTGCATCCAGACAACTAAAACCCAATGAGCTTAATTCTCCCACGCATGATTTGGAGCTAGCTGCAATCATTCATGCTCTCAAAATATGGAGGCACTACTTGTACGGGGAGGCGTTTGATATCTCCACCGACTACAAAATCCTAAAGTACATCATGACTCAGAAGGATATGAATCTACATCAACATCGATGGATCAAGTACCTAAAGGACTACATTTTACTATCGGCTACCATCCAGGAAAAGTTGATGTACCTGTTGATGCTCTGAGAAAAAAAAGGGCAGTATGTGCATCTTTATATGTTCCTGAATGGAGGAATATGGAGGATCTGGTGAACTAGAAGCCATAGTTTTTATCTGATCATTTCCAAGTCAACAATATCTCTATTATGTCTGGTCTTCAATCTGAACATCTTGAGGCACACAAAGCTAGTCTTGATCTTGCATATCTCTCCTCTCTCCTAACAATGCCTCAAACACATCTATCTGTGGGTCTTGTTGGTGGTCTTAGGTACAAGAACCATATGTGGGTTCCTGAGTAGTCAGGTATGAAGACAAAGATTCTCAGTGAGGCACATGGGTCAAAGTACACAGTTCATCCCGGCACAACTATGATGTACAAAGACCTGCAACGTCAGTCCTAGTGGAGGGGCATGAAGCATGATATTGCTAAATTCATGTCTACATGTCTGCTTTGTCAGATAATTAAGGTAGAACACCAGAGGCCAGGTGGTTTACTACAATCTTTAGACATTTCAGAATGGATATGGGAATACATCACCATGGATTTTTTTGTGGGACTACCCAAGACCAGGAAGGGATACGATGTTGCATGGGTTATAGTGGATCGCCTCACAAGGTCAGCACACTTTCTCCTTGTGAAGACTACTACCAAAGTATCTGAGCTGGCCGACCTCTATATATAAGAGATTGTATGTCTGCATGGAGTTACAGCGTCTATTGTCTTAGACATGAACTAAACGTTCACCTCAAAACAGTGGAAATAGGTTCAAGAAGAACTGAGTGCCAAAGTAAACTTCAGTACAGCCTACCATCCACAGATAGATAGGCAGTCAGAACCACACAGTACAGATTCTGGAAGACCTTCTATGAGCTAGTATTCTTTATTAGGAAGGCTCGTGGGACCACTAATTTCCTTTAGCTAGGTTTGCATATAATAATAGCCATCGAGTGAGTATCGGGATGCCTCCCTATGAATCTCTCTATGGCCGACCGTGCATATCTCTGCTACATTGGGGTGACGTCGGGGAACATACCTTGATGAAATCAGAGGAGATGCAATTTTATATACACAAAGTTGCACTGATTAGGCAGAGGATGAAGTGGGCATAGGATAGGTAGAAATCTTATGCAGATGTTCATCGACAGGAACGTCAGCTCAAAGAAAGTGATCGTCTTTCTAATGATCCGACCTATTCGGGCTTTAGCCAAGAATAAGGGAAAGCTTAGTCTTCATTATGTGGGACCCTTTGAGATCCTAGATAGAGTTGGTGAATGTTCCTATCATCTCACCTTGCTACCTCAATGTAGTGTCATGCATAATGTCTTTCATGTGTCAAATTCGAAGCCTTATGTCAAAGATCCTAGTCACATTCTGAATCATGAGCCTCTTGAGTTGAAAGTGATCTATCTTATGTTGAGTCCCCAATAAAAATTCTTGATTTCAAGACAAAGGACCTTCGTAGTAATCGACATATAGATATGGTAAAAGTTCTTCACCTGGGAGCTCAAGTCTGAGGTCGAGCAAAAATATCCTCATCTCTTTCAAGCTGCATGTATTTTGCAGACAAAATTCTTAAAAGGAGGGGAGAATGTAATAGAGTGAGTTTTTACTTATAATTTCTCTCTCTTATAATATTATTATTTCCAATAATACCCTCAACCTTTTCCCTTGCGAAATTGATTCAAAGTGATTATCAATTTCATAAAAATCAAAACCCTAATTTCAAATTTGATGAAATTTGTGTATTAGGGTATTAGTTAAATTATACAACCAACATACGAGTTTGACTCTCAATTTTCTACCATGGCTAGAAAATATCATCTTTAAGATTGGTTTAAAATTTCATTCTATTTGAGTAAGCCATTTAGGAGTTATAATCATTTGAATATGATGCATTGTATACTAATTTATCAAACTAGGGACCTAAGTTTGCGAGTTAATTAATCAAATGTGTGACATTTGATGTGTCATGTGGTTACCTTATCTAACCCACCTAACTGGACTTTATCTCATCCGTTAGATGAGGCGAATCATGGATTAAGTTAGGATTAAATGACTAGCTCTGGCCAGATTTTATCAACTCTGATCTAATAGTTGCCCCTATCTAAGCGAGATCTTTGGAGGATAAACTCCTCTCATCAAGACGAGTTCAACTACCCCTAACTTCCTCTCTCTCATCCTAAGATCATAGAGAACCAACCCCTGGGTTCTCGCACATCTAACTCTGAAGGCGGAGATACTAGAGCTTCCTCTTCTAGACCCCCTCACATCTATTTAAGGATGCTAGTAGCTCCACCACCCTTCCTTTCATCATTCCCCACCAACAATTGCGAGCAAGGCTACCTGAGCACCTCTCCCCAGCCCCATCATCTTCAACCTCTAGACACCTCACCACCTCACAACTACAACTCTTCTCAAACCAAATCCACTACTCCATCACCTTCACCAATCCACCACGAGCACCCACAACCACAAGTACCTGACCAAGACCGCTCCCCACCTCTGATACCTCTTACGTCGGTGAGCTTCTCTACCTACCATGGTGGCACACCAAATCACAGGGAGCCACAACATGTGACTTTGTTGTCCGACTTCGAGACAAGCACACAAAGGTGCTCACATCCTCACCCATACTCCAGCACCACCCAAGAGCTAGAGGAGCCCCGTCAGAGATCCACCTTGTTGCTCGAGCAAGCAGCAATAAAGGAAGAGGTGGGGAAGTTGTGGCACTAACCGGGACCTACATGGACCAACCACAAAATTCCACCTAAGACTGACTCAGCTGAGCCGCACTCAGCCCTTGCAAATACTTGATCAATCATGGTTGTTGATTCAGTTAGATTCCACCGTTGATCAAGGTAATATCTCGATCCATTTTATTTAATCAATAGAAAATATATTATCTTAGAAAAATCATACAAATTAATAGGAATATCAGATAGCAGTGAAATTATATATCATTTTCATCAGAAAAATGTGAGCTATTCGAATAAAATATCATTCGGACCTATATCTGACTCCTATTCCAAAAATATTAGATTAAATCCCAATGACCATACTTAGGTAAAGTAATCATGTAACAATGGTCATTATTTGATATGATATGATCCTTGTGAAGCCTAAATTGTAATAGAATCCCTAATCCTCACAATAGAATGAAACCCTAAGAATGTATGAATGGTTTTCTAGAAACCCTGAATCCTAGTTCCTCTCTCTCTCTCTCTCTCTCCATGTGTATATTTCATGCATTAAATGCAAACCCTGATTTCTTTATGACCCCACTATGATCATGATCGACCCTAAAACCTTGTATTCAACCCTGACCTATCAGATTTATGGGAATCCTAAAAATAAATCAGTAATGATCTAACCCATAGTATAAACCCTAATGTTGGAAATTTCTTTTCATAAATTGGTATCACCAAATAATGGAAACCCTAAATAAAGACTTGATCTTGTGACCATGAAACAAGACAAAATGGAATGAATAAACCCTAACATAATCATGGATAGGTTAAAATAATCCTTAAGTAAAGGACAAACCCTATTTTGGGATCATATGGACTCATAGTGACACACACCCTTACTTTCTTTTCAGGACGATCTTTTTACTGTCCTTCTAGACTGTTGGAATTCAGATCTAATCAAATCAGGTATGTGGTCTTTATTAAGTATAAGACTAGTTTTCCATGGTTGCATAAGATATGATGTATCTCAAGTGACATATTTGTTTATACTTTGTTGGATTATTACTAGTATTTATTCTTAGACAAATCTAAATGGAACATAAATGAACTCTTGACGAGTTGTAGCTACTAAGATAAGCACAAATGAGAGATGGCCCAATATGGATGTATGGTATATTGCCTAGTATGGATGTAAGATGAACTGCCCATGTTGGATGTGTGATAAAGTAGTTTCCCATACTAGATGTATGACAAACTGTTGATATAATAGTAGTACAGCTGCATCTAATGATGCATCTAAAAGATGTGTTTACCTAATTTTTCACCTTAAATAATGGTTTTCCTTTCTTTCTTTTGTTTCTTCAAGTTTATGAATTATGTAATCATAGTACTATATTTTGAACCATGTAGCAAATGATGTTGATGATTTTGTTTCTCCTATTTTCTAGGTACAAGGAACAAATAATGCATCTCAAGGTACCTGAAGCTACCAAATAAATGGACATGGAGGATAGCTAGCTAGATTTCTATTTCTTATCTCTTTTTTAGTTAGATAGTTATTCATTCATCTAGATGATGTATAGGATGATCTAAATCCTATGTACTTTCATTTCATAAAACTATTCTCTTCTTCTTTTCTAAACAATATGTATGACTTTATCTTCATTGAATGTTGTTTGTGTGGATAATCAAAGATGTTTGTGAACATTATCTGGCTCCTTTTATGAAAATAGTTGACAATCGCAATCCCTTACATTTTCCTTCTTGACATCTATTAGATATGAGTGAACACATATCTAGGGAGTGTCAAATTGGAAAGTGTATAGGAGTTGGGGTTGTCACAAATTCTTTCCTTTAGATGATGTGTCCTGAGTTTTACATTTATAAACATATCACACAATATTGATACTTGCAAGTATATGAGGTCAATTGTAGTGGATTTTGGTCGATTTATAAATCGCAAAAAGAACTACTAAATATTGTCCATTTTATATTAGCTACTTTGATATGCAGATAAAATATGTGTGGAGTTGAAACTAATACTACATAAAAAATATGAAAATCAGTATAAAGTTAAACTAGATAGTTTATTTGAAACCCATGTTATCTGATGCAACATGGATATAAGCATCTAGATCAGAGCCTTATGTTGCTCAATTAGTCCTCTTCTACATCGGTAATGTAAAAAAATATTGAAATAGGATTCTAGTGAAACATGTATCAATATTACCCTTAGTCAATTTTCCAATGAGTGTGAGTGAACAACATGTAGATCTAGTGGACACTACTTTTCTCAAGATAATCATCAATATCTATGTGTTAAATCATGACAACCAAACTAAAAATTTAGGCCCTCCTATTTTGGTGTTAGTACAGATATCCTCTCAAGTAAGGTTCACAAGTAGACTATAGAAAATTCTACTTGTCTAGAGAAATCTTCGATAAAGAAATACAATTGGAAAGATAAAGTATCCAAACTTTGTGTTAAAATGAAAGTTACAGGAAAACAAATATAAGTATTGAGAAATCGGGATCATGATACATATAGGAGAGTTGTTTTCTCAGTTTTGAGTGACCTTATAGTGCTCTATTGTGTATTTAATCTTCTGCCACTAAATACATGTTGTTGCAGGATCAAAATTATATGAAGCTACCCATGGAGTTGATGGTTATATCTACAATCTTGTGACATTGTGGTGTGATCACGAGTATTACTAGTAGCTATCTTAAGCAAGGTGGATGGAGGTAGAGGATTGGAGTGATAGGGTAGTATGTCACTGAATATAGGAGAGGTGTTTGTGTAAATGTCATGTTGTTGTAAGCAAATAGTGGATGATAAGAACAAGGTAGAGTGAAAACGGGTGCAGCGCTTTGAACCCTGAGAATGTTGGTGGAGGGTTCTATTTATAGAAAAGGTGCCTAGATGAATTTGGATGGGAGGATGCAGAGTTTGATAATGATGTCATTTTTATATCCAATTTCATGGATGTGTCTAGGATCAAGTGTAAGACTAGGCACCTTTTGTACCTAAGTGCTTAGAGGACTTTGGCTCAATCCTAAGACTAGAGATTTTGTATTTTCATTCTCAAAGGGTTCCTTACTCGAGTCTGAGACTTGTGATTTCTAGGCTTGGAGGGTTCATTGGTCCAATTATTGATGGCTTTGAAAATAATCCTCATATCCATGTGGACGGACTTGGAGTACTCAACTTGGCTTTTGTGACCTTGGAGCATGTGGCATTGTTTGAGTTTCTTGGGATCCTCTTATCCTTGTGTAGTTGACTATGTACTTAGGATATCCAATTGTAAGAGAACCAAATTATTTAAACAACATAGATGAGTGGTGCATACAAAGGCTATGGGCTAACAAGCATGTGTTAACCATTTCTCCCATCAATTGTATTGATGCAACCACACTAGTCTTAAGACATCCATATAAACTTATTACAAACCATTGCAAACAGTGGACATTTAGAATTTTTCTATCCAATACATATTCAATCTGTCACTACCTCCCACTAACACTAGTACATATTGTTCCTTGTTCCCACCTATAAAGGTCATGTAACTTATCCAATAATCACTAGAGGGATTTTGGATTCAATTTACCTTCAATGCTCCAAATTCAAAACATACTTAATCACATATTTATCATCTTTGTCATCATTCTTTTCACTTAGAAACGTCATCTTGACGGAATAGGTGGAAATATGTTCTATCATCATTTGCCTTTATACTTCCTTCCATTGTATTTAGATATCACTCTTCCACCTCAAGTCCACAAACATGTCTATTTGTATCTTCATGTCCATGCAAAATATGGAAAATAGGCAGTTCATGTTGGAGAATAAGGTCTAAAACCCCAAAATGCACCCTATATGGATTGGCATAATTATATAAAATAAAAAATAAATGAAATGGGAGTAGATAATGAAATCTATATGATTGGCATTGACAACTACTCATTTGAGAAAATGTGTATTGGAGACCCTAATTGGTAAATATTAGATAAATGTGGCTATAAATGTAAATTTCATTTAGCAAAAAGTTTTGATGATAGTTAAGGTTGATGATTAGTGATGAATGTACGTGAAATTTATTTTATTATCTAAGTAAAGAATTTTTTTGAAATGTTTTTATACAATGATGTATTATTGTGTGGTGTCATCTAAACTAGAGTAAGAGAGGTCATGAAATTTTGTTCTTATAGATAATCATTGGATTTTCCCCAGATCATGTGGGGAAGTATTAAGAAGTGAATATAGGCTTGAAATTTTATTAAACTATTTAGAGAGGTTTTAGTATTTATTTTAGTGTGTTATAGTAGATAATTAATGATGAAATTGTGTATATTTTATTTGAAATGTTAGATGAACAAGGGATTTATGAAGACCAGTATTCTACACCAGCTCAAGGGGTTAATTTTTTATTGAAATCCATAGGTCATTAAAAAAAATTTGAAAATAGGATTGCAGCTAGATTAATATATGGATTCTAGTAGGACTTTGGCTTCTTCGGATAGTTGAATTTTATATCCAACACTAGATGTTTTCCACCCACCTCAAGGTTTTTTCCAGATTGGGGTATTGTAAAATCAATGATGGGATTACAAATGTGTTGAGGACAATGGGAGGGTATATATTATGTGAATATCATAAAGAAGATGCATCCAAAATATGAAAGAGGGACAATTAACAAAAACAATGACTAAGATAAAAGTAGAATACGAGGATTATGAAAACAAACTAGAGCATGAATTATATTTTCTTACCTCGTATTCTTAGCACATGTGAAGTTTATGGTGATAAAGAGGTTGGATCGTCAAATATAGGACATATATTTTGTGAGAAGTGTGATGGTTCATATAGCAAGTAAAATATCATTGGAATATCACAACTACTACATTAGTGGCACTAGTTTTTAGTTGGACATAGAGGATGAAGATATGTGCCATCCATTTTGTCAAGATACAATGGTGTGTAGTTGTGAAATTGGTATTTCTAATTATTATTTTATCTAGAAATATAACTAACTAATTTTGTCATATAAACTATTATTTGAACTCTATTATCACAAACTTTAGTATAATGCTACCATTTTTTGTTGATTTCTCATGCATAAATTATTTAAAGGTTTAAATAGTTATACTAAGTATATTCATGCTTATAATTAATAAGAAACTTTTACATTTACTAAATAAAATATAATTGATATGTATCTATGCAACCTAGACTAAAATATGGACTTATCATTAAGGATTTTATGGGAAATTTTACATTTTCTCAAATCCTAACAATGGTAATTATGTAGTATAAATAGTAGACAGATAAATTAAGTGATAAAAGTCATATATCCCTAGATTCAAATGTCTTAGCCCAATATAGTGTTAGATGTTGATTATATTTCTACCTGGTATACAATATGGCAGTTTGTCTTAGAGACTAGTTTTCTACCTAAAGAAATATGTTTTTTATAGTAAAGAAAAAGGAATCCAAAATATCAATAAAAGGTTGAAATATTGACATAAACCTATTATTTATTGTAATAACTTCTATTGGATCATCATCATCCTAGTAGTATACTTACCCAATTGACTAATTATAGAACATAATTTTCAAAGAGAAAGATTATGCAATAGATACAATAAATTGTATTTTTGTGAAGTAACTAAAATCAACTAATTGATTATGAAGAACAATGTAGATATAGAAAATAAATAATTTAAGTAGTTAGCGGAAAGAAGCACAAAATTGTGGTTTGTAAAAAAGGGGTTCAACATGGATAACAATGTAAAAAGAAAATGTACATTACATGATAGTGAAAATAATCATAGAAAATATGTATCATATTACAATGATTTCCCCATGTATAGTTATAGGTACATAATAATATGAAGAAAATGCATGGACAGGAGAGACAAATCATTCTTCTTAACAAGGTATTTGGGTCGTCACATCATATGGATAACTTAAACGAGATGTTAGGTATTAGATAGATTCGATTTAAAGAATCCACACTATTATTATTCTAATATGATTAAGTGACATTTATTTTTTGAGAAACATTATGCAATAATGCTACATGCTAAGTTATGATTACTTTATCACATTAGGATATTTATGTTCATCAAAATGATGATATGAATTATGTTAAGGGTGATGAATATATGAATTAGATTATGGGTTATTATAGTATGCTATCAATTTTAGTGATATAATATGTTGATATGAAATAATATACAAGTATTGCATGAATAAAATGAGTATTATTGTTATGACTGGTGTTCTTCCTTATGATATACATAACAAGTTTTGATACATTACGTCAAGTCTAAGTTCATGAATGGAGGGAAGTTGTATTTCTTAAAAATCAATCATATTCATGTAACTAAGATGTTATGTATATAACAAGATAAACAAAAATTCACATGATTTTCTTCATTTTGCAAAATATATATATGTTAAACTGTAAATTGTCTTACTATCTCAAAAATGAAATGATTTTAATTCGTTCATAAAATAATTGAGAGACATATCTCAGTCAATATTTTATTAATTGTAACGTAAAGAAACCATAATGGAGGTAATGGAAGATGTTCATATTTTAATGATATGGAAAAATAAAATGAAACCCTAGGAAAGTTGGAATGTCCCCTAACACAAGAGTAGTTATCACAAAACTTAGTGGAATGAAAATAAAATAGCTTACATACAAGTATATAATGCATATGTATACACACAATTTTGATGAAGATGAATTTTCTTAGCTTATTTTACCAGACTACGTAGATAATGTTTTTTTCCCAAAATATAATACAAATTAATTGATAAATAATAAATTATTATACATGTGTCTTGGGTTTATTTTTGGTAGATCCCAGTAGCAAATGCAAAGGAAGAAAATTAGTAACTTTTTATGCGGTTTATGTAGTCCTTGAAGTCATAGTGGACCTTTCTTTGTAACTCCATAAACTTATAAAATGCTCTTGGGTAGTGGTATATTTATCTCATCCATATATGCTGAAATATATAATTTTTAGAAAAAAGACAATGTAATCTAATTACAGTGAAGGAACTCTTGTGGTAGGTAGGTCTAGATAATGGGTATCCATGTCTTTGGGGAAGCAATGAAGAAAATGTTCTAGATTATTATATCAAACTCCCTCTCCCTTCTCATAGATAAATTCACTTCACTATCCACCAATTTTCCTATATGAAAAATATAGATACCAATTTTTGTGGAAGAGATTGATCACCTTTATATGGATGGTGAACACTCGGATATAAGATATATAAAGGTATGAATACATCCTCATGTTAGCTTAGGACGAGTGTATTTTTTAGAAGTGTTGTGGAGATAACTATCTAACATCATTTTAAATAATTGGGAATTCATGAAGATAAAAATCTATTCCTTTCTATCTTATTTTGAAGATGGTAACCATGTAGTTTATATCAAATAGTAGTTTATATCAAATAATTTGTAATGGATCCCACAAAAAGGACAGATTTAATTGCATAGCCATTTTTGAAGTCAAAACAAATTTTATAATGGAGAGTGTGAAATTTCAAATGCAATACTTGAGACACTTTAGATTTTCTAATGAAAATATATTCATCAATGATTTTACCTAGAACGATGTGGATTGGGGATCTCACAGTTTTTTCAAAAAAGGCCTTAAAAGGAATAAAAATATACATAAACGACTCTTTTATAAGTAAACACGACAAACACTATGTATGCACATGAATAAGTACCACATTCAACAATCAATAAATTCCCTATAATATTCAAATTATCTCTAAACATCATAGTATCAGAATATATTGAGATCATTTTGGTTAACCAAAACAACAGTCATCCATTTAACCACATTCTTAACTATATATATAGTTAATTGAGTTTACATCATTAACCCCCATTCACCATGATTCATTTAATTTATCAATTCTATTTCATCAAATGTATATGCATCTAGATCCAAATATATGGCAGACTCTTACATTATACCATTGATGTTATACAGAGGAGTTTTTCATAGTTAAATCATGAAATGGAACAAGTTTTGGGTGTGAATATGTGAAGCTCAAGGTGAAATGTCAAAGATTTGAATTAAAGATGATAGTGGAAGGTACACATAAGAACAAGGAGAGTGGCAACATGTTAGATGGAATTAATTGGGGATGTTTGTAATCAGACTACTATCAACACATGGGTGAAGGTTTGAATGAGTGGAAGTGGAAGTTGAGTGTACAAAGGAGTTTTTCATGTGTGAGGAAATGTTATTTTAGTTGATTTTGGTAGGAACTTAAGGAAAGACATAGGCACAAAAAAACATTGAGGCCACTAATGGATGCCCCAGTAGATTCCCATGGACCATGTTTTTCCAAGGAAATTACTAAGGTATGAGGGGAAGGGATTGATGTGATTCCCATGTAGGTTATCTTGATATTGTTGTAGTAGATGTGCATGTATTCAACATTATAGAAATAACTTAGTATCTTAGAATCGCAAAATTAGCCGCATCCTACACAACTTAGAATTCACATGTTGTACCCATCATCATATATCCTTGTTTTAGTTTATTGGATACCAATATATCACTAAAATAAAGAACAAAAGCATTAAAACCCAATTTCATCATTACTAATAAACATCTTGTACAACAAGAAATAACAAAAAATTTCATAGTCACTAAATATATAAGAAATGGCATACCTTTGAATTATTCCTATGAATAGAAACCTTAATATCTCTTGAAGAAAATTGTCCCACAAATTTTAAAGATGGACAACTATACTGAAAATTGGTGGGATATATATATATATATATATATATATATATCTGTGTGTGTGTGTGTCTGTATATATACATCAATGTGATACAACTGATTGTAACAAGATAGTTTATTTAATGTGTCGTCCTAACCATTCAATTTATCATTTCACATAGTATCTAATGTATAATTCCAAAGTCAATTTCTCAAATTAGGAGTATATAGGAAACAAAGATAGTTTGATTCATACTTCTACTACCATGTCAATCAATTGTTGAACCTTGATGGTGGAGTCATTTCAACCTCATATTCAATTGCTATGATTTTCTCACAGATAACTCCACCGATAACTATTCTTGTGGCAATGGTGTCACATAGTAGGAGAAAAGGAGAAGGTGTGAGGTCCCTCTCTTCTCATTGTCATGATGTAGAGATTCATGAAGTTAATACCCAATATTGTATCTGGAGAGTAGTAAGGGACTATGGATGTAGGTTGGGGTCATGCAATATAAGATGATGGTGGTTGATCTAGCATATGGCAAGATGGCCTGAAGGAGTTGTAGAAGGAGGTTCTATAATGAGGATATTTGATGTAGACTACTCTAGGTTCTCTAGGGATCATGGATTAATATGATTGCATGTGGTTGATAGATGGTTAGGAAAATTAGTACTGGTGTTTATGGGTACAAAGTACAGTGGTGGTGAGGAGTTCGGAGGTAGTGGAGTCAAGTAGGTGGTGGATTTGTGGAAGGAATTGGTGTGTCGCATCAAGGTCTACATATGTAAGAACCTTCACACTGCCATCATTGACATCAATCATATCTCTCAGGTTTGGTACACCTACACAGATTGAAGGCAGTGTCAATAGGGTCATGTTGGTGGTGGTGATGTTCTTGAATTGGAGAGGGATGTAGAGCAAGTGGTGAAAGTGCTTGTTTGCTATAGGTCTATGTCATAATATTAGGCATAAGGAATAAGGATAATGAGAAAGGAGAGAGATTACTAGGGTTTAGGATAGCTCATACTAGAGAGTAAACTAAAGAGGAGAAAAAATAGTGTAGGAGTCGAGAAATAGAATAGGATGATAGGAAGAAATAGATGACGCTCAATGGTGGAGGCTTGCGTTCTATAAGCACGGAACATGGCATGCATCAAAGAAGGAGCGCACACATTATAAGGAGAAGGGAAAATAGAATATGGTAACTAAATATAATTATTTTGTGACATAATGTATATAAAAGCTAGATTTTCAACCAACTAAATGAATAGTAAAATGAAATCTGGTTGACATACAAATTGATAGTTTACATAATTATAGCATGGGGAATCCAATTTTAACATTAGGTTCGTATTTTGTGATTGTTTGGAATTTTATTTCTTTGCCTGGTTGGTAAATACTCATTGTATGCATTTAGTTTTCCATTTAATCTATTTAATATATTGTTTATATTTATCTATTTTCTTTCATCAACTACAACTATGATGAGCCCAAAGTGTTGTATTAGAGTTAGACTACTTATTATGATTGACCCCGTTAAAAATATAAATAAGTTATTTTTCCCTAAAATGTCATGTGGAAGTATGTCTTAATAAATATGATTTATTTAACTCTAATTAATTCTAATACAATCTAAATCTGGGGAGAAAAGGAGTAAAATAATTTATCAACTGAAAAGGCATACAAATTAGACAATGTTATAAAGATATCTAGGTTTGAGTGTGTTAAAATATCTATCTAAAATTTTAATTGAGTCACCTTCCATAAATACCTCTTTCTATTTATTAGATTCTTTCTCCATTCATTATTCTCTTTTTCTATTTTTATAGTCTGTTTTATATATTATGCATTTATCTATATTTATCTTTGTCTTTCTCTGTACACTACCCTAAGAAACATAAAATTCTTCTCTCACTTTCTTTGTTTAAATATTTTATCATTCATAGTAAAGGATTAAAATTTTCATTATCAAGTCTAGTCCAGACTAAAAGATAGATAGAATTGTATTTTTGGTTACTAGGGGTACAAATAAACACAGTTGATAGATAAAACATAGATGAGTTTGTGCAAGAAGCACTCCTAGACAAGACTTAGAGATAATATGTGAATAACTAAACATATATAATGGTCTATGGAATCCATTAAGGGTTCATCCATTTAGTCTTCATTTTGGTCTTCAAGAAATTCGCTCCATCGACTATGTCTTGTGGTAGAATATCAACATCCATGAATTGTATCCTCTATGTTCTCTTTTCTTCTCTAATGATTTCTTCAATATAGGAATTAGTTGTAGGAAGTGTTTATGTCATTATATAAACTAATAAATTCCTTGTTAAATTGATAAAAATGTGTTATTTATTTTCAAATTTTCTATTGTTCTTTCTATCCATATAGACCAAAAGATGGAGATGGCTCAAAATTTGGTTAGGTGATATACAGAATTTTTGACTTAGCTTTAGAAATCTTGTTGATAGTATTCATTTGTATACAATTCATTTATCAAGGTGCATTAAAAACGTATTCAATACTTTTTTGTGAAGACACAAAGGAATAAATGTTCAGTGTTTTCATGTGTTGCACGACACATATGGTAGTTGATGGGACCTTGGAAACCACTTTTTGTTCAGTTCTCCCCAGTCAGTAATTTCATGTGTCCTATAAGTCATATAAGGATAATGTATTTAGTAGGATCTTTGATCTTCCATATTTTATCAAAAATATTCTAGATGTTTGTGTGATGAAAAAAGTGGTATATGGTTAATCTATCCCCCATTTTCATAGAATGTGATTGTGTGTGAAAGTATGTAACCAATATGTTGTATTTGTAGATTGTTGAATGAATCGTGGATGTATCTATTAAATAGATTTTGTCTATTTGAGTTAAGAAGGACTAGTGCATGATCTATGGTAATGTGATATAGTGGGGTGCTATGTCAATATGGAGTCTAATGTTACATATCTAGGACCTGTTTAATCAAAGGATATCCTAGAAATTTATGTGTTTGAATGACTGTGGTGTTACTATGATATTGTCATGCATGATGTCTATTGTGTTGACAATATATTACCATTGTAGTGATGTTCCCTTCTTTATGGTGGTTTCCATGGGTTCTGATTTTGTAATATTTGTTTTTGATATGTGTTCTCCATATAGTTTGATTTTCAGTGCATAAGGTGGATGTTATTTTATATATGATTTGAGTTTCAGGATACCTCATCCACCTTTTTGTGTTTGTTTGCATATGATATCCCATTTGACTAGGTATATTTTCTTAGTCTCTATCGTGTCTCCCCATAGAAATTTTTTTGGTCATCCAAAAGCCTTCATCTTTTTTTTTTCTTTTTGAAAATAGAGAACATAGTGTAAGAAACAAGAAATGGAATCACATTTCCTATCAATAAGGGCAATCACATAGGATTGTAAAGAGAAAAGCTAAGATATATAAATAATGTTTCAGTAAAACATGTATCAGGACTCCAAAAAACAAAACTCAAGAAAGCATCGGATCCTCAAGCCAGGATATTTGTACATAATCAACCTGAGCAATGAGTCAGCATAGAAAAAGCTAGCCTCCTCCAAAAACTAGAATCAAGAATAGCTATTCAAAATGTGTATAGGGTCAATTTTGTATGATAACCAATAGAAAACCTTTACAAGAAGAAGCCCGGTCTAGCTAACTATCTCAGAACAAAGAGCAGAATCAAATAGAATCAGAGACATATTGACACCCATCAAAAGTATAATAGATCAAGATACTTCATGAAATTTCAACACCAAGAATAACTTCATCCAACTATCCATCTCAAAGTAAAGTACAGAATCAAGCAGCGCCAAATCTATGAGGCGAGATAGCCAGAAATTGGTCCCTGAAGAGAGTTGAGCAATGAGTCGTAGACAAATAGTCAGTCTCCTCTAAAAAATAGAATCAAGAATAGTTATTCAAAACATGTAAGGGATCAACTTTGTATGATAACCAACAAAAAACCTTTACAAGAAGAAGCTCCATCTGACTAACCATATCACAACAAAGAGCAAAATCAAGAAGTAGTGACATATTAACACCCATTAAAAGAATAGCAAATCAATATACTTTGTGGAGTTCCAACACCAAGAAGAACTTCATCCAACTATTAATCTTAGAGTTAAAGAATAGAATCAATCGAGGCCAAAACTATGAGGCGAGAGAGACAGAAACCAATCCCTAGAGAGGGCTCTTTTCATCACAAAGTTAAAAAAAAACCACCATATCACTTCTAATTATAATCTAAAGAATAGCAGTATTTTTATGAAAACCTTCATGAACCCTTCTATTTATCTCAATCCAGCAATGATAGTATATAAGAGAACAAGTAGTACTACATTTATCACTTTTGAGAAAAATAACCTCATCCCATTTACTTGGAATAAAATCACAAAAAACCTCAAATTTAGAAATATCCCACACATTTCTAGAGAAAGAGCAGTCAAAGAAACATGAGAAACATACTCATAAACACTATTGAATAGGAAACACATAGAATCTAGAGGGATATCTCACTTTCTAGCATGGTCAGAGGTTGGTAATTTATTATGGATCACTTTCCAATTATGAAGAATACACCTCTTAGGAACTTTTAAACACCACAACCACTTGAAAGTTTTAGATTCTGAGAATTTACACCTGACCACATCCCACATTCCTTTGAAATGAACATGCTTCTTTCCAAAGAATAACAATTGATCCTCCTCATAGAAAGAAATATTCAGGGACTTAAGAAACACAAAGAGGGAAACAAAATTCCTAGAATCGGGTAAACACCAATGAATGTTCTTGATAGCAATGGACAAATAGCATCCCCTAGAAAGACTAGTCTTCATATAAATATCATTTCCAAAGACTTTGGACAACTTGCCTTTCTTTATACAAGGAGCTTTCCATATATGGATGATGTCCCCTTCTCCAATTCCGAAATCGACAAATCGAATAAGATCTCATAATTTAAGAATATTAAACAACCAAGATGAGTTATTTGACTCCTCAACAAACCAAAAGGATATAGAGTCTAAAAATTTCTCACTAATCCACTTAACCCACAGTGAATCTTCTTTCCTTGCAATGTCCCAAACATTGAGTAGAGTACAAGATCTAATGACATCTCTACTTTTTCTCAACCCCAAACATCCTTCTTTCTTAGGTCAGGTGACAACCTCTCATTTGATCATATGTAGAGATTATTCATTCTAGAATGACCCCACAAAAAGTTCCTACAAATCTTGTCGATATCATCAAGAATAGAACAATGAATAGGAAAAGAAAATGCCCAATGAAGATGCAAAGTAGATAGAATAGACTTGATTAACTTGAGCCTTGCTACCGTAGAGAGAACTTCAGATTTCCAAGACTTAAGCCTCGTTTTATTTTATCATTGATACCAGAATAATAATTTTTTGATAACTTCCCTATAAAAAGGGAAACACCCAAGTACTTGGAAGGAAGAGAACCCTCAGAGATACCTAGGATTTCTAAAACCTACACCTTGTTGGCTTATTAACTAAATAAGACAACACTATTGTTAGGATTAATCCGAACACCAGAAAGAAGACCAAAAGAATCTAGAATTCTCTTAATGCATTGAGCACTAGCATCATCAACTTTGGAAAATATGGCAAGTTCATCAACAAAAATCAAGTGCGACACAGAATAGTTTCTAGAAATTGAGATAGGAGTCAAGGATCTATCCTCCACAACACCTTTAATTATCTCAGATTGACCATACATAATGACAACAAATAGGTATGGGACTAGGGGATCCCCCTATCAAATAGCATTTGACCGATAGAAGAAATATGATGGCTCACCATTGACGAATACTTGATATGACATAGAATTGAAGATTTCCTCAATATAACCAATTAATATTGTAGGGAAACCCATCTTATACATAATAGAGTAAAGAAATTTCAAGTCACTGAATTGGAGGCTTTTCAAATATGAACTTGAATGCGCATTTTATTTGTAGATTTGTTAAAGTCGTGAATAATTTCATTAGTCAATAGGATAGAATTTTTAATACCCCTCCCCTTATTAAAGTTCATTGATTAGCATTAATTGTAGAAGGTAGAACAGGTTGAACGTGATTGGCCAAAATCTTAGAAACCATTTTATAAACCATATTACTAAGAGATATGGGGTGCCAATTATGAATTTGACAATCATTAGAACCTTTAGGTATAAGTGTAATATATGTATGATTTTCTTCTATTAGCAACTTACCATTCTTGAAGAACTCTTTCACCGTAGAGATGATATCGTATCCCACAACAAACCAAGTCTTTATTAATAAAAAAACTATTAAAACCATCTGGGTCTGGAGCCTTGACTTCCTTCAAGAAACTAAAGACATCGTCAATCTCCTTTTGATTAACATAATCTATGATACGAATCTTTTGTTTACTACTAAGAGAATCACCGGACCACACACCAAGACAAATAGCTCCCTCAATTGCGTTATTCAACAAATTAGAATAAAAATCAGAAAAAAAGATTTTAATGTTATGAAGATTATATCTAAGAGAACCATTAATAACTAGAGATCTAATTTGATTCCTTTTCCTTCTATACTTCATCAATGAGTAAAAATATTTTGAGTTTGAGTTCCCTTATGTAAGCCACTGCATTCTTGATTTTTTTTTGTAAAAGGATTCTTTGAGATTACTTTCCTTCTTGGCTAACTCTCTTATCTCCTTAGTTTTAGAAATAAGAATAGGATTCAGGGGGTCTAGATCAGACTCAATTTGAGCTTTGAGGGCATTGGAACTGGCTATTTTGGCATTATCAAAGATATTTCCAAAGATGAAATAGTTCCATTCTGTAATGTTATTCCTAAGAATAGAGAACTTTCTGTAAACCTTGTACATATAACAACCCTCAATATCCACATTCTAAAAATTCCTAACAATATTCAGAAATCCATCATATCTTACCCAAGCATTAATACATTTGAAGAGTGATTAACTTTCCTGTCTTTACCAATTTTGATAAAAATAATTCTATGCTCATTTTCGATATTAGAGATAACATACCTATATACATAAACTTTGATATTTAAAAATTTAGAGTTATAAATGACCTTATCAATCTTAGACATGCCAAAATTCACACCATCCTGATGGTTTTCCCAAGTAAAAAAAGACCCAAAAGATCCATCTCAATCAGACCACAATCCATAATACAATTGTTGAAATCCTCCATAGATCTAACTGAAGGAGGGTTCTTACCGATTTTCTCATTAGTTTTCCTGACTGCATGGAAATCCTCAAGAATAATCCAAGATCCATCCATAGTACCATTGAATTGTTCAAGAGTTCTCCATAATCCAACTCTATCCAAATCTAGATTGTGCCCATAAATAGCAGAGACATAGAAATTAGTATTGTTAATAGAGACTTTTGCATGAACCAAATGATCGGTTTCCAAAACTTTAGTAACAGAACAAGAAACTTTATTCCATAGGATAAAACCCCTACCTAGAACATGAGAATCATGATTAGAGATCCATTTGTATTGAGAAAAATACTTACTCATGACCTAACTGGTTTTATCCTTCCTAAGTTTAGTTTCATTTAGCGCAATGATATCACATGACAACTTGTTTAACTCCTCTTAGAACCCTTGCAACTTTTTACTGATTCCACTAACATTTTAGGAGGATATGTGAAAAGATTCAATATTTAAAGGTCAGTTTGTTGAGTTGTCAACCTTAGCAAAAGCATCTTCAACAAAAACTTATAGAACACCAAAATTGTTCGACATAGGAGAAAACCCAGAAGTAGATAACTGATGAAGAATGAGGCTACTAACCTTCCTCATAAAAGGAGGGAATACAGAACTTTTACCTTTAGAACCAAAATATGAGGGATTGTTAGGGAATACTGGAATAGTAGAATATGAAATTGAACTTTTTCCTCTATTCCTACTAAACAGTTTACCATCAAAACCTTCATTAGGTAATTGAGAAGTGCTAATGCATGAAGCATCCATAGAATCAAGATTGACTTCATAAATGAAAGAACCTTGATAGTTCTTTACTTTCTAGACTTATTTACCATTACCTTTAATAGTACATAAGGAACAAAAATCCTCGTAATGACCAAAGAAAAGAATTTGGGAAGACAGTAGGAATCCATTCAAAAGAAAGTTCAATTCTATGCAAATCACCAGCATCGCTTTCCATTAAAATATGATTAGGAAAAGTTGAACCAAAGGACATCAAAACTTGGATTCGACCATACTCAATTCTAGAATAGGTTTTGGTGACTTCATCAACACACTATGGAACCCCCAGAAAAGACCCAATCCTTTCAAACATACGCTTGTCCCACAAATCCAAAGGAAGTTGATAGATACAAACCCATATAGGAACATTTTTCAAACAAAGTCTTTCTAGAGGAACATCGGGATTCCATTTAAACAAAACCAACAGTCTTTTTTTGCAAACCATGGTCTTGATGTCAAAGCAAAATCCAAATCATCTTGGTTTGTAAATCTAATAATGAAAAGTTCATCACTACAACCAAAAACTTCAATCCTCCCTCCAAGATTTCAAAATCTGCTAAAATAATTCTCCAAAGTAGGTACATGGGGTTTGAATTCTAGATCATAACTGCAAGACACCTAATCCACTTCTGAGCTCAGCTTTGGATAAACATCCTTATCATTGATAACCTTGACTTTCGTACCATCCAGAGAAGAGTCACCGTTCTTCTTCCTCGCATCAGATTTATTGAACTCGCTCGGAGTGAAGGAGAAGATAGAATATTGATCTAGATCTGTAGAATCATCACCTTTGTGCCTTCAGATTTGAGAATGCTTGTTTCAAAATGGTCGGAGGTGCTCTCCTATCGCACTCTTGTTCTCACTCTCACTCACACTCTCCATAGAAATTGTTTATGCAAAATGTCTATTCTACAGATAACCTTTGATGGGAGAGGTATATAGCTGAGGTAGTAAGTGATGTGTGGATTAAGTTATGTATTAAGGCGAGTAAGAGGACCCATAAGGCTCAATGTTTGTGATTTTTAGTTTTAGTTGAAAAGATGTGATAATAGGGTTCTAAAATGTAGTTGGCAAAAGGTGTGAAGACAAGGGCAAGCTAAGATATTTGATGGGAAATTTCTCCTCCCTACATTTGCACATGTGTGTATCTATCTAAATCAAATTGGTTGATATGTGTACCAATGACAAAAGATTAGTGGAAATTTATTTGTATGCCCAATAAAATTTTAAATATCCCTAGTAAAATAATGGTGTTGATGATTTTGAAATCATTAGGTCTAAGGAAGAGTATGGTGTCATCAATATATTGAATCATATGTTCTGATCCCATATTGGTTATTCCATAGTGTTATTTTCCATATATAGCTGGTATAAATGTTACTAGAATGATTCGATAAGGGGAAAGAGGGTCCCCTTGTCTCATTACATTTGTGATAGAGAAGTATTCAATGCCAGTGCCATTATGATGGTGGAAAATTGATAGGATGTAATGCATGATTTGATCTTTTTGTTCCATCTAAGAAGAAATGAATAACCTTGAAGGCATGAAAGAAGGAACTGTTAGTTGATGATGTCAAAGGATTTCTCAAAATCTAGTTTGTGAGTAAGGAGAGGAATCTTCATATGTTGGAAAGTGTGTATCATCTCATTGACCGTGATGTATGCATCTTGTATACTTCTGTCTTGGAGAAAAGCATTTTGTTGTAGTATTGTGTCTATATGTTTAGGCTTGAGAAGAGTGATGAAACAATGATCTTATATAATGAATTGATTAAAATGATAGGTATAATATAGTTGAAAGATGATAGGTTTTCTTTTTTTATTAAAGCAATATAAGTATGATTGAGTGCGTGTATTTGGTATGTAGTTTGGCATCATCATGTATGTATTTGAAGAGTTTGGGTAAATATTATTTTTGCATATTGGTGTGATTCTCTTCTTCCTCATCTTTGTTCTCATGTGGGGAGGGATACCCAGATATAGGGGTGATTAAATTTTGGCAGTGTGAGTTGTAATATTAAATACATAGTGCTTGTTGGCTAGTATTTCCCTATGATTTTTCTCTTCTCATCTTGACAAGAGTTTTCCACATTAAATCTAGTGTTTCTTTTTTGGGTTTATACACTTTTCAGTAATTCTTATGCAACAAATATTGTCACATTCGGGACCGCATCGGTACAACATCCCCAACAAGTGGTATCACAACGCATATTGTAGATAATGGTCTGGATGGGGAAGGATGAAGATGCGACAATGATAAAGTTGATAAGCACAAATTGGTAAATTTAGAATCCCAATATGGAGGATATTCTCTAATGCAAAGATGTATATGATATGATAAAGGTACAAAATCCAGAGAGTATGTCTGATGTGTATTCAAAGAAGTTAAACAACAAGACTATCAAAATAGTGCGAAAGTGGCTCAATATTTCCATGTTTCATCACGTCTCAAAAGAGACCATGCCAAAGATCTATGGAAGAAGCTCACAAAATTATATGAGCGGAAGACTGCCACAAATAAAACTTTCTTGATCAGAAAGTTGGTGAACCTCAATTACTGGACGGTACAAGCATCGTTGAGCATATGAATGAATTCCAAAGCATTGTAAATCAATTGGGGTCCATGAAGATGGTTCTTGATGATGAACAACAGGCTCTACTTCTTCTAGGATCATTACCTAGTAGTTGGAAGACGCTCATAGTGACAATCAGCAATCTGTATAGGAAGGCAAGTTGACAGTTGAACAGGTGAAGAGCAGTCTACTGAATGAAGAGATTCGATGGCGAGCCTCAAGCGACAACAGATTATAGGTGCACTTCACAGAGAGCATAGGCATCGATAGAGAGAGAGACTATGGTAGATCCAAGAGTTGTAGTGAGTCTCAGGACCACGGGAAATCTCATGGTAGATCCAAGTCAAAGAGTAGTAGATGGTGCTTCCATTGTGGCAAGCCAGGTAATTTTAAAAGGGATTGCAAGGTTTGGAAAAAGAAACATGGGTCTGAAACCAAAGACAAGAAAGATGAGGACAAGAATACTATAGAAGAAATCTCATATGATAGGGATGATGATGACAATGTGGTCTTGACAGTCCAAGTGCAGTGTTTGCATGCTGAGGTAATGATTTTGAGTGGGCGGTTGACACTGTAGCTTCTTGTCATGCTTCATCAAGTAAATAATTCTTTACTTCATGCAGGAGGGGAGACTTTGGGAGGGCAGACATGGGAAATTCTATCTTCTCTAAACTTATCGGGATCGGAGACATTTGTGTTCAAACAAGTGTTGGTTGGATGCTCATACTGAAGGATGTTCGTCATGTTCTATATTTGCGGTTGAGTTTGATATCTGGTTCATTCTTTGATAGAGAAGGTTGTCATCTAGATTTTTGGTGGTGGGAAATGCAAGATCACCAAGGGGACTTTGGTTATTGTACGAGGCAAATTGTGTTACACATTGTTCACGAGCCATCTTAAGGGTGCTCAACGGTGGCTATATATATGTAATTGAGGATCACTAGACAGATCTATGGCATAGACGGATAGGACACATGAGTGAAAAGTATTGAAGCTTTTATCAAAGAAGTGGTTGATTCCTTGTGGCAAGAACATTAGTCTCTATTCATATGATGCATATCAGGCATAAAAAAATCAGTGAGTGTCTTTCAAGACTAGATCAAAGGTGAAGTCACAACTTCTACAGTTGGTTCATTCAGATGTTTGCAGTCTGTTTGAGGTGAGCTCACTGGGTGGCAATAGATATTTTTTTACATTCATTGATGATGCATCTAGGAAGGTGTGGGCCTACTTGGTGAAGACCAAGGATCAGATTTTTAGTGTTTCCTAAAATTTCATGCCATGGTGGAGTGGGTGATAGAGAGAAAAACTGAAGTGTCTTTGCACGGACAATGGAGGAGAGTACACCTCCAGGGAGTTCTAGGATTACTACATGTAGCACAAAATATAGCATGAAAGGACATAGCCCGGAACATTACAACACAATGGTATAGCTGAGAGGATGAATTGTACCATAGTAGAGAAAGTTAGATGCATGAAGACTACAAAGTTGTCAAAGACATTTTGGGGCGAAGCAGTGAGTATTGTATTCTATATGATTCATTGATCTCCATTAGTTCCTTTGGGGTTTGATATACCTGAGAAGGTATGGACATGCAAGGATGCTTCTTATGCTCATTTGCAAGCATATGGGTGCAAGGTTTATGTACATGTTCTAAACAAAAAGAGGCAAAATATGGGTGATAAAGCAATGGCATGTATCTTTCTTAGCTATGGAGATCAGTAAGTTTGGATACAGGTTATGGGACCTTATGAAAAAGACCATGAGCAGACACAGAGATGTGACATTATGTGAGAGTTAGACAATTACAAAGCCTGAGAGTGATGACGCATAGGCTGCAGGATCAGGTCATAGTTCTTCTGATGATGAGTATGAGGTTGCTTCAGCTTCTTCACATGTACAGTCCTTAAATGATGAAGAAGAGTAGCACGACCACCTTGAGCATTTGAGTGATAGCACATCAAGTGCTTGTGTTCCATATGCACACATGAGTGATTCAAACTCACAGTCAGAGACTTTTGGGTAGGGGGAGCAAGATCATCACTAGGTAGAATCCTCAGAGCAACAGTTGAGGAGGTCTGACAGGGTTTGTAATCCTTCATCTAGATATCTAGCATATATGTATATTCTTCTTACTGATCAGGGGGAGTCAAAGACTTATCATGAGGAACAAACTCATAGAAACAAATCATAGTGGCATCAGGTGAGAAGGAGGAGATGTCTTCTTTGTAGAAGAATGATACCTATGAGCTTGTAAAGCTTCTTAAGGGCTGGAGAGCACTGAAGAACAAGTGGGTTTACAAGATGAAGAGAGATGACAACAATAAGGACATCAGATACAAAGCTAGACTAGTTGTCAAGGGGTTTGGTCAAAGACCAAGGGTGGATTTTGATGAGATATTTTGTCCTATTGTGAATATAACTTCTATTAGGTTGTTTCTAGATTTGGTTGCTAGCCTACATCTAGAAATTTAGCAAATGAAGACGATTTTTCTTCATGGTGACCTAGATGAGGAGATCTACAAGGAGTAGCCAGAAGGTTTTCAGGTGAAGGGGAAAGAGCACTTAGTCTATAGATTGAAGAAGTGTTTGTATGGTTTGAAACAAGCTCCTAGAAAGTTGTATAATAAGTTTGATTCTTTCATGCATAGTCACGAGTACCAAAAGTCAAATGCAGATCCATGTTTTTGCATCAGGAGGTTTCCCAATAGAAAGTTCATTATTCTACTTCTCTATGTGGATGACATGTTGATAGTGGGTCAAGATGTCAGTTGGATCAAGAAACAGAAGACACGGCTTTCCAAAGCCTTTGAGATGAAGGATTTGGGACCAACACGATAGATTTCGGGAATGCATATCACCCGTGACAGGAAACATCGCAGGTTGTGGTTGTCAAAGTAGAGTTATGTTGAACGGGTTCTTGAGCGATTCAACATGAGCAAAGCCAAAGTCGTGAGTACTCCACTATCAGCTCACTTCAAGCTAAGTAAGAAGTCATGCCCATCTACAGATGAGGAGGAGGAGATGGTCAGGATTCCCTATTCTTCTATTGTGGGGAGCTTGATGAATACAATGATGTGTACTCGTCCTGATATTGCTCACGCAGTTGGCGTTGTGAGCAGATTTCTCTCAAACTTTGGAAAAGATCACTGGGAGGTGTTCAAGTGGATCTTCAGATACTTATGAGGCGCGAGCAATATGTATTTTATGTTTGGTGATTCTGAACCAGTTCTGAAGGACTTCGTTGATGCTGACATGGCAAGTGATATTGATAGGAACTCAACCTCTGGTTACATTTTCATTTTTATAGGGGGGCATATCTTGACATTTCAGGTAGCAAAAGTGTGTTGCACTTTCTATGATAGAGGTAGAGTACATTACATGAGCGGAAGTAGTAAAAAAAATACTCTGAATTGTGAGATTTCCAGTAGAGATGGGCATGAATTAGGTTGACTTGACTATTTTATGTGATAGTCAGAGTGTTATTGACTTGAGCAAGAGCACAACGCGTCATGCACGGACAAAGTACATTGATGTGAGATATCATTGGTTTCGTGATGTGATTGATAAGAGGTTACTGACTCTGAAGAAGATCCATACTGAGAAGAATGTTTCTGATATGATGACCAAGGTGGTGACGCGAGACAAGCTGGAGCTATGTAAAGAGCTCTGCGACATACATTCCCAATGAAGATTATGTGACCTCATCTCCCTCATGGGCCGGAGGGGGAGATTGTTGGAAAAAGAAAAAAATTCGACCCATGTCCTAGTTGGATTTGGACCTGAGTAAGAGTTGGCTTGTGCTACCAATCCTAATAGGAGTCAAATTTTAAAGGAAAAGAAGATGGTTTCCTATGTGCAACATGGTATTGGATTAGGAATTTTAGTAAGATTCTAGTTGTAATCATATACCATGGAGGCCTATAAATAGAGGCCCTAGGGGGGGCATTGAGATCATCTCTCTAGTTGCTTGTTGGTGTCTTCTATGGTAGAAGAGCCGAATAAGAAGAACAACTAGAGGATCTCTCTTGGTTGATAAGAGATGGTCGGTGACTTTGTCTTGAAGCGAAGTAGTGGTTGACAGTCGGTGACACATTTGGTGCACTGACAAAGCAGTTCTCTTGGTTGATAAGAGAGGCTCAGCAACTTTGCCTTAAAGTAAAGTAGTGGTTACAAACAGTGTTGCCATAACGGCAACGATCCAACCCGGTCAGCGATTACATTGGCATCAAGCGATCTCCAGGAATGACAGCGGCATTGTGAGGAGATCAAGTAAAGAGGGAAGCTTGTGCATATTGGGTGTGATTCTCTTTTTTCTCATCTTTGTTCTCTTATGGGGAGGGCTACCCAGATTTAGAAGTGATTAAATCCGGGCGGTGTGAGTTGTAATATTAATTATAGAATGTTGGTTGGCCGGTATTGTTCTGTAGTATTCTCTTCTCGTTTTGAGGAGAGTTTTCTACGTTAAATTTGGTGTTTCTTTTTTGGATTTATACACTTGTCAGTAACACTTACGCAACAAATTTTATCACATTCAGAACCGAATCGATACAACATCTCCAACAATTCTAATATGATTTTAGATCGCTGCAATGCCGTTCTCGATTGCCATACTTGTTCTTGTAATGTTATTTTTTATTTTCCAAACATAAGGCATAACAAAGGTCCTAGCACAAGGAGACGGCTAATCAACAGCTTACACATAGCGAAACAATGGGAAGCAAGCTTCTGGATGTGGGAGTATGCCAGTATGGGACTAGGTCCGACGCAGGTGTTTAGCGTAAGAGGGGCTAAAAATCTCTGTACTTGCCTGATGTTGCTTACTTTGCAGAACCCATTGGCCTGCGGGAACGCTAACAAACATCGTTATGCTCTCCATGCAGCCTTTCTTTGAAATTGATTAGTGTAGATAGATCTCGTAGCAGCCCCACTCCCCAGTGAAAACGAATCCAACGCTTTCGACAAGCAACCAGCCGGGACAGCTACTCAAGCACATAGTACATAAGTGGGGAGCGCCATCTGAGAGTTCATTTACTTCTTTTCTTGGTGGGAAGTTCGATCGAACTCTTGCCAAGTCACAAGTAAAACAGTAGAAAGCCAACTGTTTAGAGAGAGAACCCGAACCTGACGGTCCCCTTGCTACTCTGTGGAACTCGGAGTTAAGGCAGAATCCTTCCGTGGCTGACAAGATCCCCGACTCTGGCAATGGGACAAGATCTGAACATCTCCCAGGGGCAGTGAGCGTCTCACACACCCGTTCAGACTTGGACAGCTTAGAGCAAGCTGTTCATCGGTACGGTCAAGAAGCCACCATTGCCTATCCATAATGGCACTTCAATCAAATTGGCAAATTGTGCATCTTCAGCTTGTACCTAGCATCGGCTGATTTAACCCTTCATATCTTCGGATGTGACGTGCCCAGTTAAGCAAAAAAAATCAACATGCCAGCAAAAGTCATTTTTAAAAAAATATATCAAAATGTCTCATTTGTCGGACAAGGCATCTCCTTGTGGAATGTATCGCTTCTCGTGAGAACAATTAAGTCTCTGTCTAGGATGTATTGCCTAACGTGTCATAGTCAGAGGCATTTGTTTATATTATGTTACAGAATTTTATATTTTATATCACATATTTATACAATCCCTTAATTAAAAATCATATAAATCAAATGATATATAAAACAAAATATTAATATTAAGATACAAAAGTATGTAAATGTAAAACATATAAATATGTATGTAATACTATAAAATTAATAGATCTAATATTGAAAATATAACTTGGAGAGATTTTCACCAACTTTGCTTGAAGAAATGGGATTAGAATGAAGTAGCTCTCTCACAATATCATATCTCATTCATATGGACATTTTGATTAATAAGTAAGAGAGAGAAAGGTGCTCTATGTGGATACAGTTAGTCAACTATAGTTAGGAGCATGAGAGGCAAACTTGGGATGAAGTTCAAGGGTCCCTATTTATAGTTGGAGTTGTCCACTTGCCACTACAAGTACTTGAGAATGAATTCTAGTTATTTGGGATCTTGCAACGGATTTATTTTTTAAGTTTGCAACACTGCAATGGGTAGAATCACCTTTTCTACATACTTCATACACTGCAGTCGGTCGAGTTTCAATAAAGCAAAGTCGGCCTATTGCACTATGCGACAAAGCAAATTTGAAGTGTCAGTCGATTTTATCCTAGATGAAACTCGACTGACAGATTAAATTTGATTTGGTCAGTGTAGGGTCTTGGTCGAGTATGACTTGGGATAAATTTGGCCGAACCTGGAAATTTCAAGACCCATCCTAGGCATCGATCGAGTTTATAACATGGAAACTCAGCCAAATAGAGTGTATGTGATGCATTTTGAAAATTATCATTAAAGTACTTAAACGTTTGAATTAAGTGCTCCTGATTTCTCAACATGGTTAGCAAACACACCATATATAGGTGGTGGGTTCCGTTGGTGTTCTTCCCAAAGTCAAAACATGTCATGTGGTGAAGAATATAACGATCTCATTTGACTTTGACATCATTCAAGAGATAGTACATTAGCACAGTAGTGTTCTATGTAATATCTGTTTGGTTTTTCTTTGGGTGGATATTATAGTTGACTACGAATGTAATGAGGTGAGTCTTAATGTCAAGGGAAGAAGAAGGAAGGATGGATTTCTTCCTATAGGGGACATCAGGTTTCCTCAGGAACTTGTGGATGTCAGGTAGGGAAAGCTCGTGTTCAAAACTTTTGTAGTGCTTCTCAGGGTCACGAAGGTCAAAATACTGGTGATAGGTGAACCATCTATATGTGATGGAGGTACCGATGTAAGAATTCAAGGAATCCTCAGATATGGTAATCTAGTATATGTAATCATGGAGATAAGTATCACTTGTTGGTTAGGGGGTGGCATAAGGGTAGTGTAGTTTCAGGTGAGATTAGCATAGAATTCGTGTATAGTTTTTTCTAGAAAGAGAGTTGGTGTAGCAAAATTGCTCTACCAAAGTACACTAAGGTGTTTCTCATTGAACATAGCAGCAATCTCATTCATCGACTCACTACAAGATTCAAGCAATGCACGAAAAGGAAGAGGATTTCTAGAAAGAAGCTCCTTATACCTATGCATAGCTTGAGAGGAGATGAAAGAGGTGTCATCAAAGGAAACAAGCCTAGACACAGTGGAGGACGTGGGTACTCCAGCTAGGCTAGTCAGTTTTTGTCAGTTTGAAGCCATAGAGATTGAAGGAGATGAAATGGCAACAAATCAAAGAAGATAGCAAGAGTTGCAAGCAGCTTAAGCAACTAGGTTGAGGTAGGGAGAGACTAGGGTAGGTGATCTGGGGCTAGAGAGGGTAAAGGAGAGTTTTGGGTAGCCCTAGGGTTTAACTATGAAAAAAAGAGGGGATATCGGATGACTTTGCTCTAGTTGAGAGGGAGAAAGTCAGCTCATTGTCTATATATTTTTCCACCCAACAGTGTTTTTGGTCGATTTGAGGTTTGGGAAACTCAGCTGACATTGTGGTTTTGTTCAATCGTGGCATGTTGTCGGTCAAGTTTCTCCCAAAACAAACTCAGTCAGTCTATCCAAAAGAGAAGGAATTTAATTTTGGACTACTAGAATACAATATAAATTTATTTTTCTATCCTATCATGTATTGTAAACATATTGAGACACATTTCACTCATCATTGAATACTATTTTGTGGTAAAACAAGCGTCTGCAAAAAATAGGCAAAAACAAGCACAATAAGGCATTAAGACAAGGCATATATAGCACAAATTAGTATATATGAGCAACAACATATAGGTATGTGAGCATCTACCTACAAGGAATATCATTATCATCAAGGGCAGTAATAAGTAGCTTTGATTTAATAAAAGTAAATTTCACTCTTGCTAGAGGTTTTGTGAAAATTTCTGCAAATTGATTTTTTATGTCCACATGTGTGTTATAGTTATCCTTCTTGGTAATGTGGTCACAAAGGAAGTGACGGTGGACCTCTACATGTTTGGCTCTACTATACAATATAGAATTGTAAGAAATATTTATTGCACTAGTATTATCACAAAAGATAGGAGAAGTGACATAATGAACATTAAAGTTTTGGAGCATTTGCTTCATCCAAAAGACTTGGGCACAACAACTCCCAGCTGCAATGTGTTCAACATTGGTACTTGAAAGAGCCATTGTGCTTTTTTTCTTAGAGAACCAAAAAACTAAGCATGATCCTAGGAGGAAGCAAGTCCACTTGTGCACTTTCTATCAATTAAGCACCCTACATAATCGACATCACTATAAGCAGTAAGAGTAAAGTCTCTTGACTTGGGATACCATAGTCCAAAATTTTGGATTTTGTCTAGGTACCTAAATATCCTCTTAACTGCTATAAGATGGGGTTTTCTAGGACTTCATTTAAATCTAGCACACAAGCCAACACTAAATATGATATCAGGTCTAGAGACAGTTAAATAAAGTAGGCTACCAATCATACCTCTATAGAGCTTCTCATCTACCTTCTCACCTTCCTCATTTATATCAAGTTTGCTGGTGTTTGACATGGGAGTATCCATTGCCTTGGTGTTCTCCACCCCAAAGTGCTTCAAGAGTTCACTTATATACTTGTCTTGGTTGATGATGTTTCCTTCCTTTTTTTGTTTGATTTGGAATCCAATGAAGAAAGTAAACTCCTCCATCTTAATCATCTCAAACTCACTCTGCATAAGATAATGAAACTCCTTGCAAAGATCATGATCATTTCCATCAAAAATGATATCATCAACATATATTTGAATGCTCAAAAGTTTCTAGAAGTGTGTTTAAGAAAGAGGGTAGAATCAACTTTGCCCAAGATATAGCCATTGTCTAGCAAAAAGTTATTTAGTTTCTCATACCAAGCTCTAGGGGATCCATAGAGAGCTTTTTGTAACAAGTAAACAAGGTTATGTGGTTATCATGTTCAAAGTTTGGAGGTTGAGCCACATATACTTCCTCCTCTATTCTACCATTTAGAAATTCACTTTTAACATTCATTTGGTAAAGCAAGAAATTCTTATAGTTGGAAAAGGCAAGTAACATTGTAATCGATTCAAGCCTAGCAACAAGAGCATAAGTTGCATCAAAATTAATACCTTCATGTTGATTTTAGCCTTGAGAAACTAACCTTGATTTGTACCTTTACCATTTACCGATTTCATCTAGCTTGTTGCGGTAGACCAACTTGGTGCCAATGATCATCCTAGCACTTGGTCTTGGCATTAAGGTCCATACTTTGTTCTTCTCGAACTTCTCTAGCTCCTCTTACATTTCTAGGATCCATTCATCATCTTTAAGAGCTTCTTTCACATTCTTGGGCTCAAGTTGTGAGATGAAGGCACTGTCAGCTTATTCTTCATTAAAGGTGTCACGTATCTTCACCCTTTCAAAAGGATCGTCAATTATAAGCTCTTTGGGATGATCTTAAGAAAATCAGGGAATTGGATCCTTCTTTTCTTATTCTTTCTCTTCTTCATCTACCATCACCTCTATTCTTGGAAATAGATAGGTTAGTTTCAACAAATTTAATGTTGATAAATTCTTCTACTTTAGACAATTCAATGTTAAACACTTTATAAGCTTTGCTAGTAGTGATATAGCCAAGAAAGAAAGCCTTGTACAATTTCACATCAAACTTGTCAAGAGAATCCTTGGTGTTTAAAACAAAACAAGGACAATCAAAAACATGAAAGAAATCAATGGAGGCCTTTCTACCATGCCATAACTCATATGGGGTTTTCTTTAAAGAAGGATTAGTGAAAACCCAATGTTGCACAAAACATGAAGTATTAACAGCTTCGGCCCAATACTTATTTGGAGTACCATACTTTAAAAGCATGGTCCTAGCCATTTCATACAAAGACCTATTCTTTCTCTCTACAACCCCATTTTGTTGAGGTGTACGAGAGGAAGAAAAGTTATGTGCATAACCTGATTACTCACAAATTTCTCAAACAAATCATTTTCAAACTCTCCCCCATGGTCACTACGGATAGAGATGATCCGGAAAGAAGCTTCATTTTCAACATGTTTACAAAAAGTAAAGAAAACATCGAGAGTGTCATTTTTTTAAACTATGAAGAAAGTCCAAGTAAAGCAAGAAAAGTCATCGACAATCATGTGGAAATACTTTCTACCATGAAGTGATTGAGTTCTCATTATTCCAAATAGATCAATATGAAGAATTTTGAGAGCTATCTTGGTACTAAAGACTCCTTTGGATATAAAGGAGGATTTGGTTTGCTTTCCTTTGTGCAAGGTTGGCATTCCTCAACCTTCTCAAAGTCCAATTTAGGAAGTCCTTTGACCAATTTCTTTTTGCTCAACTTCTTCAATTGACCAAGCCTACGGTGCCGCAAAGATATATCACTCTTATCAATAACAAGGCATCTACCAATAATAGGCTTAAGAGAATCAAGAAAAATAACATAAAGGTCTTCATTTCTAGTTCCCTTATATATAACATTGTAGGAGAGGGAATCTAGAAGGAAACATTTGAGAGAAGTAAATAACACAAAATATTCATTGTCACATAATTAATTAACACTAATAATATTGTGATGTAGGCCATCCACAAGAACATTCTTGATGCATAGTGAATCACCCATGTCACCCTCACCTATCACTTTACCTTTGTTTTTATCACCAAAAGTCACTGATGAAATTGATGAAGTGGGCTATCTCACTGGTGACATGCTTGGAACAACCACTATCAACAATCCATTTGCTTTTCCCTACAAGAAAGGAAGATGTTGATGCCTAATTCAAACCTTGGGATCCAAATTAAGCTTGGGGGCCCATTTCATCTTTGGGTTGGTCCCCTTTTCCTTGTAAGGACAATAGGTAGAATAATGATCATCACTCTTACAATGTGCACAAATCATAGGGTTCTTAGAGTTGGATGACTCTCCATGGAAGATAGTTGGGTCCCTTGCTCTTCTTCTTAGCCTTTCTCTTTCTCTTGGTATCTCCCTCATATCCCAAACCACTTACCATTTTGTTTGGTAGAGTGATCTAGAACTTTATTGAGGGAATTTTTCCCTTTTAGGAACTTTTGTAAGGAAACTCTAAGGTTATGATTATCATCATTAAGACTAATGACAATTGAAGAAATACTAGCTAAATTATCTTGAGCATGAAGCAGGTCAGCCTCTAAACATAGTACTTTAGTATGATAAGAATCTCTCTCAAGAGTTATGCTAGCTATTTTATTACTAGGCAATAATGGCCTAGAAGAAAGATCATTGATTTTTGTAAGCAAGCTAGCATTTTCAATTTTAAGTAAAGTAAGATCATCAAGATAGATCCTATTTTTATTTTTAATAGCATCACAAGCATGTCTAAGATCATTAAACTTGGTAACAAGTCTATCATTTTTAGTTCTAATAAAGACAAGCTCATCAAGGCGAGTTTGGTTTTCATCTGTAGGACTATTGATGTTCTTAAGATAAATACCATTCTCTACTTCAAATCTATTGTATTGGAGCTCACGATCAAGAAACTTCCCTTACAAAGAATCAATACTATCAAGATGAACCTTTTCGTTTTGCTCAAGAAAATCAATCTTAGCATACAAGTCATCAATAATTTTCCCTAACCTCTTCTTCTGGGATGTGCATTTAGAATAAAAAATTAAGCATATATATGATGGCTTCTTTAGATAGTTCATTTAAACTTATCTCACTTACCTCACATATGTCATCACTAGTTTAGGCCATGATAGCAAGATGACATTCTCCCTCATTGGAGATGGAATCAGTAGAACAAGATTGCTCTCATGCAGCATGGGCTGCATGATTGCTTCTTCTTTCCTTCTTGTCCTTATTCGTATACTTGTCGTCCGTCTTGTAGTCCTCCTTCTTCTTGGAGCTTCTCTTATGATAGGAATTCTTTGCCTTTGGGCAATCATTCTTGTAATGTCCTTTTTGTCCATATTCATAGCACCTTAGAGTAGGGGAGGAGGAGGTCTTTCTCTTGAACTGATTTCCCTTGAATTAGTTAGTTTCATGATCACTAGGGGATTCATATTCACTTGAGGAAGGAGGGGTAGGTTAGAAAGAAAGTTGGTGTTGGAGAAAAATGGCCTCCACTTGAGCTTTAAATGCATTGTCCTCAATCTTATTTGACTCTTTCTCTTCTTACTTCTCATCTTCGTATTTTTTGTAAAGTCTAGGCCCATAGGCTTGAAGGTTTCCAACAAGATCTTTGGTGACAATGTCACTAAGACTTCTTATTTCTTCAATAGAAGTCACCTTGGATTCCCACCTTTTGGGAAGAGACCTAAGGATCTTAGAGTTGATGGTGCATTGATGCATAAGATGGCTCAAAGAAAAAGTCCATTGATGATGGTGTTGAGACTTGAGTACATCTCATCCACTCTCTCCTTCTTGACCATCTTGAAGTTCTCAAGGAGACCTTTGAACATTTAGATCTTGGACTCCTTGACTTGCTTGGTCCCTTCATAGGTGATGCAAAGTTTATTCCATATCTCATGGGTTGTATCCCAAGAAGAGATTTGATTGAACTCGGAAGGAGTGAGGGCTGCATAAATGATGCTTATGGCCTTTGCATTCAGCTAAGCCTTCTTGAGTGTAGCATCATCCCAAGTAGTGACATCTCCTGTCGACTCCTTGGTATGGAAGGATGACTAAATTCCACATGAGCTCATTCCTTACAAGTAGAATTGCATCCACCGCTTACAATAAAGGAAGTTTGTGGCGTCAAAGATTGGAAGTCTCATGGAAAATACACCCTCCAAGTTGAGAGAACCTATAAGGTTGTCTCACATCTTCTCATCTCATGGGAGAACTTGTCGAAGAAGACCATGGATCCGATGCCACTTGTTGGAACAAAAGAGCTCTAGAGGGGGTGAATAGAGCTTAAAAGCACTTATACAAGACTCATTATACCTTCAATTTACTTCAAGAGAAAGTATTGCAAATAAGTAGTTTGATGTGCTACTAAGAATACATAGTAAGGATGAGAGAGATTGAATGAGATCAAGAACAAGCTATGTAGAGTGGTTCCAATCTTCAAACACAGAGAAAGTCAGTCCACTGCCTAGAGAGGTCAAGCCCTAGGATTTTTCAACAATTGCATATTTATATTCCATTATAAGACATACAATAAGACCTTTCTTTTGCAAGGCAATAATACCTAGCCTTCCTTTGAAGGACCAAAAGGAGCCAATAAAACTTATAAGGTCTTACCTATCCTTTGAGAAAAAGTCTTCAACCTCTACAAGGGTTTACCCACTTTTCTAAGGAGTTGGACACCCTCACCAAGGAGCTCCCCTTCTTGCAAAAAGTCTTCCTCCTTGAAGGAATTATCCACTCTTCTCAAGGATCTTCAGCCTTCACCTTCTCCTTCAACTTAGATAAGCTTTTACCAACTTTGCTTGAAGAAAGGGGTTGGGGAAAGAAAATATTGAGAGTTTCACAAGGATTATGTAACGTCCCATGATTTGAGGCCTTGGATGAAATGATCTTAAACGGAACTATTGAATTACCCATATCACCAAGGTGAACGTCCTTTTCGGGGAGCCCATCATTAAATAACTTTGTGGTTAAGTGTGCTCGGCCTAGAGTAGTACTAGGATGGGTGACCATTTAGGAAGTTTATCATTGCTTGCGTGTGTGTCAGGACAAAGCATGCAGTTAAATCTAGTGGTGGTCTTTGGGGCCAATCGTCATTCCTAAAAGTCTACTAGAGCCTTGGGTAGTGGGCCCGAGTGTTACATATGGTACCAGAGCCATAACCCATGGAGTAGGTGAGGCCCACATGGGCATGTGGCATGCCGTTCTTGAGTTGTACGGTCTAGACAAGTTGGAAAAGGATGTCCATGGTGATGTAGCCACCCTGCACTGGTATTATGTGATCGGGAGTTGGGTGTCCATGGGCCATTGTGAGTCTGCACTGAAATGGGGCAATATTATGAGGCCATATAGTTGAGCCTTGATGAGTATGTCAAGAGTCTAAGTGGGGGATATTGTAACGTCCTATGATTTGAGACCTCAGATAAAATAATCTTAAAAGGAATTATTGAACTACCCATATCACCAAGGTGCACCTCCTTTTCAAGGAGCCCATCACTAAAGAACTATGTTGTTAAGCGTGTTTGGTCCAGAGTAGTACTAGCATTGGTGGCCAGTTGGGAAGTTTATCCTGGCTTCTGCGTGAGTGAGGACAAAGTGCACAGTTAAGGCTAGTGGTGGTATGTGGGGTCATTCGTCATTCCTAAAACTCTACTAGAGCCTTACGTAGTGGGCTCAGGTGTTACAGATTACAATGAAGTAGTTCTCTCACAATAACCTATCTCACTCATATGGATGTTTTGATTAGTAAGAAAGAGAGAGAAAGGGGCTCTATGTGGACAATGTTACTCAACTATAGCTAGGAGTATGAGAGGCAAACTTGAAATGAATCCCAAAGGTCCCTATTTATAGTTGGGGATGTCCACTAGGTACTAGAAGCACTTGAGTTGGAATTTCAGTCATTTAAGGTGTTGTAACAGATCCATTTTTGATGTTTGCAATACTCCAATGGCGAGAATCACTTTTTCTATGCACTCCTTACAGTGTGGTCAGGTCGAGTTTTAATAAAGAAAACTCAGTCATTTACATTATGAGACAAAGTAAATCTAAAGTGTCTATCTAATTTATCATGTGTGAGATAGGTTATTGTGAGAGAGCTACTTCATTGTAATCTGTAACACCCGGGCCCACTGCGCAAGGTTCTAATAGAGTTTTAGAAATGACGACTGACCCCACAGACCACCACTAATTTGAACATTTAAGCAATTTACTAGACCTTATCCCAAGGGTCCCTAATTATAGTCGGGGATGTCCACTACCACTAGAAGCACTTGGGACCGAGTTCCAGTCATTTGGGGTATTCTAGTCTGACTCTCAAACTAGAATACACTCGAGTGTACCGGAGACCAAATAAACTCAAAGTCGTTTTCCATCATGCAGTGTTTATTTTGGAAATATAAACCATTGATCTTCTTAAATATCATACAAACATACTACATATGAAATTTGAGATCATTTGGAAACTTAAAGGTCATGCATCTAAAGGCGACAAAAATTATATAATTCAGATTAGTTTTATGCGTCGGTTTTGTTAGTTATGAAAGAGTGACTTAGAAAATTCCAAATGAGCTCAAATTTTGCATGTGGCCTTTATTTGTTATAACAATGAATATCAAGTGTTTGGATTTGTCAAAAAAAATTGTCTAGATATGCAAACACCACTTGAGTGTACGGTGTGATTTGTACACTCGAGTGTATTCTAGCCTGACTATATACAAATAAGTAGATGAATAAATACAATTATGTGGATAAATAAATACAAATTAGTTCATAAATAAAGTTACATTAGGAGATGATTATTTAAATTCAAAATAATTACATAAATAAATTGAAATGAATAGATATTAAATAAAAATAGTAGATGGATGAATTCGCCAGATGAATAAATACAAATCAGTTAATAAACTAGTACAAAATAGGAGATGATTAATTAATTCCTAAATCAATGTGTAAGTAAATACAAATAGTAGACGAATAAATACAACAGTTGATAAATAAAATATAATTAGTTGATAAATAAATTTAAATCAATATATTTATATAATATTAGAAGCAGTACATAAATATAAACAAATCAGTAGATAACTAAATAACAAGTAGTAGTTAAATAAATACAAATAAGTAGATGAATAAATACATTTAAGTGGATAAATAAATACAAATTAGTTGATAAATAAATTTACAATAGTAGATGATTATATAATTTCCCAAACAATTCATAAATAAATTCAAATGAGTACATAACTAAATAAAAAATAGTAGACGAATAAATTCAGTAGATGAATAAATATGTATTAGTTGATAAACTAATATAACCCATAGATGATTAATTAATTACTAAATCAATACATAAATAAATACAAATAGTAGAACAATAAATACAATATATACAACAGTTGATAAATAAAGTTAAATATGTTGATAAATAAAGTTAAATCAGTAGATGATTAAATAATATCATAATCATTACATAAATAAACACAAATTAGTATATAACTATATAAAATAGTAGATAAATAAATACAAATACATAGATGAATAAATACAATTAAGTGGATAAATAAATATAAATCAATTGATAAATAAAGTTACATCAGTAGATGATTATATAATTTGAAAAGTAGTACATAAATAAATTCAAATAAGTAGGTAACTAAATAAAAAATAGTAGATAGATAAATTTAGTAGATAAATAAATACAACAAAGTAGATGAATAAATACAAATCAGTTGATAAACTAATACAAGTCAGTAGATGATGATAAATTCCTAAATCTGAGCAAAAATATATAAAAAAAAGTCCAGGAGCAGCCTAGGGGTGTGTCTAGGTGTCATCCAAGCATCTATCTAGTCTGCCCAGGCTGCCTAAGCAACTAGGTTGAGGTAGGGAGACACAAGGGTAGGTGATACGTGTCTAGAGAGGGTAAAGGAGAGGTTTGGGTAGGGTTTTAAGGACGAACAAGTAAGAGGGGCTATCGGTCAAATTTTCTCTAGTTGAGAGGGAGAAAGTCAGCTGACTATCTATATATTTTTCTTCCCAATAGTGTTTCCGGTGAAAGTTTGAGGCTTCAAAAACTTGCTGACACTGTTGTTTTATTCAATCCTTGGCATGTTGTTGATCAATTTTCTCCCAGAACAAACTCGGCCGACAGGGAGTCTGTCCAAAAGAGAAGAAATTTAAATATAGTCTACTAGAGTGTTATATAAATTTATTTTTCTAGCCTATCATGTATTATGAACATATTGAGACACATTCCACTCATTATTGGCTACTATTTTGTGGTAAAACAAGTGTTTGCAAAAAATAGCAAAATAAAGCATTAAGACAAGGTATATATAGCACAAACTAGTATGAGATGAGAAAACTATGAGCAACAACATATAGCTATGAGATAATCTAGCTAAAAGGCATATAATTCTCATCAAGAGAAGTAATAATAAGTTTTGATCTAATAAAAGTAAATTGCTCTCTAGATATAGGTTTTTTGAAAATGTCTGCAAGTTTATTTTCTGTTTCCACATGTGTGATATAGATAACCTTCTTGGCAATGTGGTCACGAAGGAAGTGATGGCGTACCACTATACGTTTAGCTCTAATATGGAATATAGAATTTTAAGAAATATTAATTGCACTAGTATTATCACTAAAGATAGGACAAGCATCATAATGAACATTAAAGTTTCGGAGCATTTGATTCATCCATATGACTTGAGCACAACAACTCCTAAATGCAACGTATTCAGTCTTGGTAGTTGAAAGAGCCACTGCGCTTTGTTTCTTAGAGCACAAAAAAACTAAGCATGGTCCAAGGAGGAAGCAAGTTAACTTGTGCACTTTCTATCAATTAAGCACCCAACATCATCGACATCACTATAAGAAGTAAGAGTAAAGTCTCTTGACTTGGGATACCATAGGCCAAAATTTTGGGCTTTGTCTAGGTACCTTAGAATCCTCTTAACCGCTATAAGATGGGATTTTCTATGGCTTCATTGAAATCTACCACACATGCTAACACTAAACATTATATTAGGTCTAGAGGTAGTTAAACAAAGTAGGCTACCAATCATACCTCTACATAGCTTCTCATCTACCTTCTCACCTTCCTCATCTCTATCAAGTTTGGTGGTGTTTGGCATAGGAGTATCCATCCCCTTGGTGTTTTCCATCCCAAAGCACTTCGAGAGTTCACTTGTATACTTGCTTTGGTTAATGAAGTTTCATTCCTTTGTTTGTTTGATTTGGAATCCAAGGAAGAAAGTAACATCCCCCGTCATACTCATCCCGAACTCGCTTTGCATAAGAGAATGAAAGTTGTTACAAAGATCATGATCAGTTCCGTCAAAAATGATATCATCAACATATATTTAAATGATCAAATTTTTCTAGAAGTGTGTTTAAGAAAGAGGGTAGAATCAACTTTTCCCATGATATGGCCACTTTCTACCAAAAAGTTCTTTAATTTCTCATACCAAGGTCTAAGAGATTATTTGAGTCCATAGAGAGCTTTTTGTAACAAGTAAACCTAGTTAGGTAGCTTATCATGCTCAAAGACCAGAGGTTGAGCCACATAGACTTCCTCCTCTATTCTACCATTTAGAAATGCACTTTTAACATCCATTCGGTAAAGAAAGAAACTCTTATAGCTAGAAAAGGCAAGTAAGATTATAATAGATTCAAGTCTAACAACATGTGTATAAGTTTAATCAAAATCAATATCTTCCTATTGATTGTTGCCTTCAGCAACTAACCTTGATTTCTTCCTTATCACTTTGTCACTTTCATCTAGCTTATTGTGGTAGACCCACTTGGTGCCAATGATCTTCCTATCATTTGTTCTTGGCACTAAGGTCCACACATTGTTCTTCTTGAACTACTCTAGCTCCTCTTAGGTATTTAGGACCCATTCATCATCTTTAAGATCTTCTTTCACATTCTTGGGCTCAAGTTGTGAGATGAAGGGGTTGTCGACTTGTTCCTTTTTGAAGGTAGCATGCGTCTTCACCCTTTCAAAATGATTGCCAATTATGATCTCTTTAGGATGATCTTTAGCAAACTAGGTTTATTGGAACCTTGTTTTCTTCTTCTTTCTCTTCTTCATATACCATCACCTCTTTTACTTTGTTGATGATGTTTATCTTTTTTAATCTAGGAATCACCTCATCTACAACATCATCATTTACAATATTATTGCAAATAGAGGGGTTCGTTTCAACAAATTTAACATTGATAGATTCTTCTACTTTAGAGAATTCAATGTTAAACACTCGATAAGCTTTGTTAGTATTGCTATAGCCAAGAAAGAAAGCCTTGTACGATTTTGCATCAAACTTGTCAAGAGAATCCTTGGTGTTTAAAAGAAAATGAGGATAATCAAAAATATGAAATAAATCAATGGAGGGCTTTTTACCACACCATAACTCATGGGTTTTTTTAAAGAAGGATGAGTAAAAGCCCAGTTTTGCACAAAATATGAAGTACGAACGGCTTCGGACCAAAACTTCTTTGGAGTATGATACTCTAAAAGAATGGTTCTAGACATTTCCTATAAATTCATGTTCTTTCTCTCTACAACCCTATTTTTTGAGGTGTATGAGGGGATGAAAAGTTATGTGCATAACCTAATTCCTCACAAAAATTCTCAAATAAATCATTTCAAACTCTCCCCATGGTCACTACGGATAGAGGTGATCAGGAAAAAAACATCGTATTCAACTAGTTTGCTAAAAGTACAGAAAACATAGAGAGTATAAATTTTTTAAACAAAGAATAAATTCCAAGTAAAGTGAGAAAAGTCATAAACAATAATGAGGCAATACTTGCTACCACGAAGTGATTGAGTTCCCATTGGTCCAAATTGATCAATATGAAGAAGTTCAAGAGCTCTCTTGGTACTAAGGACTCCTATGGATTTAAGGTGGATTTTATTTTCTTTCCTCGTGTGAAAGGTTGGCATTCCTCATCTGTTACAACCCCAATTTATGGGCTCATATGGTTGGAAATGCAATTTCCCCAATAAATGTATGATTATGGGAATTGTATTAATTATATGTATTGAATGGATTCCCTTTGCAATATTTCCTTTTTGCATGTGATTTCATAGATCATAATATATTAATGAGTCCAATATGATTAAAAGAAAAAGAAGAAATTAAATATTGCTTTATTAAAAAGGAAAATTGAGATAATTATGAAAATATAAGAAATATGTGAAAATATGGATAATGAAGTCATGATGGATGAGATTTCGAGACCACATAGTTTCTAATGATAAAAGGAATCCAAATAAAAGATATAAAAGAATAGGAGAGATAATATATGCTTAAAATATGCCTTATTAAGATATAACCTGCATGTGAAGAAAGTCTCTTATAATCTCAAATTAAAGGCCCAAACTTTTCACACATAAAGTTAAGTCATTGTAGATTTTCCTTTAAAATTTGGGAATGTTTGGATAAAAGAGGAGAGAGTTATGCATTTAATAAGTTTCCTTAAAATGAGGGATTAGCTAATGTGATAATGTGATTTGTCACATTTATAATCCAACCAGGAATCTAGGGCTCGACCCTTTTAGGTGTCACGCACATTTGGGACCCTTAGATCACAGATGGATGGCTGGTAATCCATCTTCTACCTTCGAATAGCTAAGGCAAATCTGAAATAGTAGTCTCCTTTCCCTCTCTTATTCTCTCTCACCCTGATCAGTTTGGATGGAATTAGACTCTCCCATCGAGTTAGGGAGGTAATCCTGAACTCTACCAACCCCAGTTTGTTGGGTTTTCAGAAGGATTTGAGAAAGTTCCCAAATCATTTGGGAGATGGACTCTGAACGCCTTTGGACCCCACTCGCCCTGCCTATATAAGGTGTTCTTTTCTTATGGAGTTTGGTTGGTGAGGTTCCCTGAACTCAAGGAGAGATCCCTCCACTTCTAATTTAGCTTGTGTTCCTCTGGTTTGTTGTAGTTTCCATGGATCTTCCACAGGTCAGTCCTTCTTCACTCTCCCTCCTCGTACCTCCCCTTGGCAGTTGGCGCCCACGCGCGAGTTCGGTAGGTTGGGGCGAGGTTGTTGGTACCTTCACCCACCACCCAGGAGCCTAAATTTGTGGAGTCAACTGGCGAGTTCACTCATCCTTGGGGATCTATCTGCAAGTAGGAGGAATGGAGGAGGAAGATGAGTATGCGTGACAGTACCAACTTACCTCTGGTGTTTGCGAAGGAGAGCAGGGGCATAACGGGCCTTCGATTCTCTTATTTGACTTAGCCTCACTGGAGTAGGGTGGTGAGATGGCATATGCTCATTGGTGGGTCGGATCCACGTGGGAAAAATAGAGCAAGCCGTCGAGCTGACATGGCGGCGTTTGATTGGGCAAAAAGGTAATTTCTTTGTAAATTCATAATTAATTAGTGGTAACTCTGATTAGGACAACCAATATATGAAAATTTATCTGGAGAATGTAAGGAATTTAATAAAAATAGATGTATAGTCTGAGTTTGATCGTAGTTCTAAAACTGGCTAAAGTTACCAGCATTAATGTATGGAATTATGGTACAACCCTAATTTGTGATAGAAATCGGATTTAATGTCTTGTTAGGATATATTGAGTAATATAAACCTATTTGACAATAAGAAGTAGAATTAAAGCTGAAAGGATGATGATATCATTGTTTTAGGGTTTTATTCACATGAATATGCAATAATGAGCTTAGAAACCCTAATTTAGGGTTAATGGTTTTTAATGTGGTTTAATTCAAAGTTTATCATAGGGAAGTGATATTAAGTTGATCCTAAGCCTGTTAGGAAGAGGTTATTGAGGAAATTAGGGCTTGCACTCAGTTTTATTGTTTTTAGGGTTTAGTAGTTATAATGATGGAAAGTTATAGATAGACCCTAATGAAGCCCTAAACTAGATTATAAACCCTAGGAAGAAATTTCAAGTTGAATGGATAGATTCTTGATAAAGTGTGTAGTAAATAGGTTACATATGCTTTTCAAGAATTTTGTGATTGTTGAATTGCTTGCTTGGATTTCTTTCTTGGTTGGAATTTCTTATTTCTTGTGAAATCTACTGATCAGGTATGTGGTTAAATTATGAATACCCGCATTATGTTTCACGATGTTTCTCGAGGATTTATCGATTGCAATGAAAACTATTCTGCTTGGATGTTTCATTACTGCAATCTTTAAAGTGAATATGTGTATAAAAATTTAAGTATAAGTGTGACTGTCTCAAACCTACATACCATCCCTGGATGTATGATGTAAGAACAACCCCAGAGGGAAGGTCTAAGGTGGTCAATCCCCAGAGGGAAGGCCATTGGGCACCCAGAGAGGTGACCCCAGGCACCAAGCTTAGGATGGAGAAGGTGGCCTTATGTCCCTTGCAAGGACAAAACCCTAAAAGAGGGTATCCCAGGGTATGTGTAAAAGTGGGTTGAGAAGTTACATTCAAAATGTAAATTTCACTTGTTTAAACAACTATTTGATATGTATAGGTTGTTAGAGCCTAATTGCAATGTTTTGTTTGTTCCCACATACTAGTATATTCATTTATACTGACTGACATTTTGTTTGTCGGCATTTTAGGAATTATCTGAAATTGGACAAACAGTAAAGTGGATTTTGTGAAGATAAAGTTAGATATATCAGGAGGATTAGCTAAATAAATTTCTACTATGGGAAGAGGTCATAGTTACCTATTTTGGGAAGGTATGTAAAAGTAAATTTTAATTCCATCTCTCAAGTTTAGTTTTTAGTAGAATTTGATAATTATTTATGATTAATTGTTAAACCATTGATCCTAGATTTTGGGATAATGCCTCCAACCTCTTGGTCTCCATTGATTGGGGGTTACCGAGAAGTGGGGTTGTTACAATTGGTATCAGAGTGATGGTTTTCTATTTAATCTCAAATAATTATTAGATTTTACAAACTCTTTAGAACCCAAGGGAGTTATTAGAGGATTTTCCAATGATGGAGGTGTCTAGAAAAGGATCATGATCTGGGGGTTGGAAAGATTTTCCTCCACCCCACTAGTCGGTCTATGAGGACTCCCAGATATTATGTGACTGCCTAGCCGAAATTGGAGGTTTTGCCTCGAAGTAAGATACCTCTAGGACTCTATCAACTGTCTTCTTCCCTTCTCAACCCTAATTCATATAGGATTCTAATGCTTAGGGTTTCTTTCTCTCCAAACCCCTCCTTTGTTTGGGATAAGATTATTAAGGATAAAGGAATCATCCACCAAATAAAAAAACATGTAAACAATATGTCATGGACATAAGTTTTAATAGTTTAAGCGTAAACTAAAGATTAGTTACATGCTTAGGTTGCATGGCGTGTGTTTATGTGCCCTCAGGAGAGCTCTAAGGTTAGACCTTCTTATAGGAGGATGAGGAGAGAGTTAGCCTTGGAGGCAAAGGCCTCCAGGAAGACGTAGAGACCTGATGCATCCTCTGAGGATGATGCTCAACCCAAACCCTAAGTGGTAGTTATGAAAAGAGATGACAAGATGAGTTGAATACCTTAGTCTTCTATACCTCTAAGCACATGGGTTTAACATACATGTTTGATGTAAAAGTTTTGAGTACCCATGAGAAGCATGAACCATGTATGGTTGTTTGACCTAGTGCCTTTGGTGACCCAACCTTGTGTGCTTGTGCCTGTTGAGGGTGAGGGATCGCTCCCTCATTGAGGAGGTTAGTGGTGACCGTATAGGAACCCTAACAGATATATATGAGTAGAAAGGAGGCATGCACCTACATAGAAGAGAACAGAAGCAAGGGCTGACAATAGGTTTCAGACCTAGACCAGAAGGGTGTTGCCTGATGTTCATGAGATGAGCATGTAGAGCTTTGGATAATCTTGGTCATAGATAGGTTTTGGATCATACATTTCACCCAGGTAGGTGTGGACAAGTATCCTTAATAGCTTGACCCATCTTCTTAGAGAGAACCTCCAGTTGTAGGACCAATTGTAGGGTTAACTCTAGAAAGAGATCAAGACCCCAAGGAAGAAGGTTGGAAACCTAGACTCTGAGACATGAGGAATCATGAGAAGTGGGGTATGATATGACCTAGAATGGACGACCCTAAGTAGATGTATGTGGTTGCCTCATGTATGATCTGTAGAGGCTTGTCATACCTTGGTTGCCTTTGGCAGAACCAAACCCTAGAAAGAGAAAGGGGTTTCTTGAACCAATGTATAGATTTTGTAGGTGCCTGCCTTTTAGGTCTAGGAAGGAGAGTTCCTTAGACCCTGCAGAGGTACGATAACTAGTTGTGGGGTCTCACACCCAGTTGGTTGTCCTTGTGTAGGACTCTAAGGTGTTATTCACGTTGAAGATTGGTAGGAAGTGTATGCCATACCTTGTACATGTATGGTTAGTGGTTGAATAGATGAGCATGCAGTTAGATAGATGATTTGAAGAAGTGAACATGGGGTTCCTAGACCAAAGAGTGGAAGTAGTAGTACCTAGTGCACCTGATGCTTACAAAGATTATTGAGTTCCTAAGAATTCGATTTTGGAAACCCCCTCATGTTTAAAGGAAAAAGGAAATCCCACTTGGGCTAAGGTATATGTTGGATGAACCCCTCACACATGTTGGTGATATACGTATGAGTTTGGACAACTTTGAGGAATAAGGAACGAGTATGACATACCAAGGGACGTAGCATGGTTTAGTAGAATGTCTTCTTGCTAGCTATGTGTATAAGTTGCATGATAGGGCTAAGCTTGTACATGATGATGTAAACCCTGGAAGTAAGGGTGTTTGTGACCTTTGTTACTATCAAGAGATAGTTTTTCTCCCATCCTGGGAAGGGACCCTTCTGTAGGGTGAGCAATAGCTTTGTTTAGGTTTGAGGTAACCTACAGAGGTCTCTCGTAGGAGTTTGATGAGCTATGTGGAGAGCACAGGGTATGAGCACGAATCTATAGACCCATGTGTGTGACTATCTCTACGGGCAAGAGGATATGTTGCCATGAAAGTAACCTTATGGGTCCATACCAAGTTAGGTAGGTCGCCATGATCCCTATGAAAGGATGTATGTTTGACCATGAGTGCCCAGAGAGAAGATGGAGTTTTAGGTAAGGTTTCAAGTTTGAGATGTACCATCATAGAATCCTAAGTCAATACTCAGGTCAGGTGGGATAAGACCAATGGGAGTAGGAGTTGTTTGTTCCCTAGATGCACAAGACCATAGGATAAGGAGGTAACAACTATTTTTGTTCGAGGACCATGGGTTAGGAGATTGATCACCTTCATGAGTTCATGGGACCCAAAGGGAAAATGAGGGAGACACTCCCTGGATGCATAAGGGAAGAGGGATGACCCCAAAAGTACCGGCACCCTTGAGACCTTGAGGAAAGGACTAAGGATTATGTATATATGCGTAGTATGTTGAACCAAGAATGCTTGGGGACAACCCTTTCATGGATGTAAACCTGAAATCGAGATGTTCATGGTATGGAGTCATGAGAAGTAAGTTTAAAATTAGATTGGAAAGTGTAATGGCGATGTGTGATGCACCATCTCTACTCTTGGAACGGGATGAACTCTGTATTTGGACTGCAACCAAATGCTTATTTCCTCTCATTATGGGGGTGAGAGGTAAGGCAAAATGCATACCATACACTGAGGATAAAGATGTTGAGAGTTGAAAAATTGTTAAGATGTTTGAGGATAGAGGAAGTATCACACCTTTTGGAGAGTATGTTGAATAGATGGTTTAGAAACACAAAGAGAACAAAGGTAATATGAGGATGTACCTCCTTGGAAGCAGTAGGGAATTAATGAGTTATAATTTTGATAACTAAGATGATGATATCAAAGTTTTGTTGACTTGGTTAGACCTAAACCCAAGATGAGGATGATGAGTGGAGTATATGGAGGTTTAGGTTTTCACCATCACCTAGCACATAAGGAAATTAATGTGATAATAGATACTCCTAGTCCAGGCATAGCTCAGGTATACAACTATCTTGTTTAACAAGTAGAGAGGCTAGAAGAGGTTGTTAGGTGAACCCTAAGTTTGTGAGACATGTGTGGCTAACACCCATATACAACCAAACCCATTGGTTGAGTTGGTGGTTGCTTAGTTAGCCAGCCTAGCTCTTGATGAGATAGAAGGATGGTTGTAAGAACCTCAGATGCACTTCTTAGGTAAAGGAAGGTGGTGAACCCCACTGCTAGTGTTTTAGGGTTTCTGAGGAGTCAACCTTGAGGAATCATGTCATACAAGAAGCTCATGATTTTGAGTACACCGTACACCGTGGTACTACCAAGATGGTAAGTTTGCAATAGTACTTTGAAGACCCAAGATGAACAAGTATATGGAGTTGCATGGGGCTAGTTGTCATACATGCCAGAGGGTGAAGGATGAAAACCAGTAACCCAGTAAGTTGCTACAAATAAGGAAGAGTCCTCGAGAGGGAATGGAAGTAGATCACTATATATATTGTGGTGGGTCTCCCCTGGCCAAGACAGGTCAGGATGCAATATGGGTTATGGTAGATCGCCTTACTAAGTTGACCTAATCCCTTGCCTAAGAGAGAGCATTTTGAGTGTGAAAGATCTAGTTGAACTATATGTATAAGAGAGAGATAGTTCAACTACATTGTGATCCGAGTTCAATATCTTGAGCATGACCTCAAGTTCACTTCCATGTGGTGGAAGTAGGTACATGAAGAACTCGATGCTAGTTTGAAGTTTAGTACAAATGATCACCCCTAACTGATAGACAGTCAAGAGAGTATGATCTAGGCTAGAGGGTCTAATGAGAGTGTGTGTGCTCATTTAGGGTGATACATGGGAGCAGTTCCTGCTCTAAGAGATTTTGCTTGTGATGATAGTCACCATAGCTAATATCGGGATGTAAGAAGCTTTATAAGGGAGGTTGTGTCAGTCACCACTTCACTTGGATGATGTTGGTGAGAGGACCATGTGAAGGTCAGAGAAAGACCACATTGTATGTATATGAAGTCTCTTTGATTAAGAAATGGTTGAGAAAGCCCAGGGGCGACAGGAGTCGTGAGCTGATGTGAAGTAGACTGACATGCAGTTGACTGTGGGTGAGCATGTGTTATGAAAACTCGACCTCTCTGAGCTATAGCTAAGAAAACTGAGTCCCCGATACATAGGTCCATTTGAGATGGATTGGTGGAGTTTCTTATGTTTAGCCTTACCCCTCAGGATAATATGATGTATGAGGTGTCCATGAGTCTGATCTAGAGCACTATGTGATGTACCCAAGCCATGTGTTGAGCTATGAATCTATTGAGCTTCAAGAGAGGCTGAAATATCCTGAGTCACCTTGAGGATTCTAGATACCAAGGTGAGAGAACTCAGATGTAATAATATATGATGATAAAGGTTCTTTGGAAGCACCATGGAGAGGATGAAGCCACATGGGGGCCAGTGATGGACATGAGAAAGTTTTATCCTAATTGTTTGCATGTTTGGTGGAATTTTAAAAATTCCTATAAGAGGGGAAGGATGTTACAACCCCAATTTATGGGTTCATATGATTGGAAATGTGATTTCCCCAATAAATGTATGATTATGGGAATTGTATGAATTATATGTATTGAATAAATTCCCTTTGCAATATTTCCTTTTTGCATGTGATTTCGTGGATTATAATATATTAATGAGTCCAATATGATTAAAAGAAAAAGAAGAAATCAAATATTGTTTTATTAAGAAGGAAATTTGAGATAATGATGAAAATATAAGAAATATGTGAAAATATGGATAATAAAATCATCATGGATGATATTTCAAGACCACATAGTTTCTAATGATAAAAGGAATCCAAATAAAAGATATAAAAGAATAGGAGAGAGAATATATGCTTAAAATATACCTTATTAAGATATAACCTGCATGTGAATAAAAATCTCTTATAATCTCGAATTAGAGTCCCAAACTTTTCACACATGAAGTTTAAGTCATTGTAGACTTTCATTTAAAATTTGGGAATGTTTTGATAAAAGAGGAGAGAGTTATGCATTTAATAAGTTTCCTTAAAATGAGGGATTAGCTAATATGATAATGTGATTTGTCACATTTATAATCCAACCAGGAATCTAAGGCTCGACCCTTTTAGGTGTCACACTCATCTGGGACCCTTGGATCATAGATCGACGGCTGGTAATCCATCTTCTACCTTCGAATAGCTAAGGCAAATCCAAAACAGTAGAGTCCCCTTTCCCTCTCTGATTCTCTCTCACCCTGATCAGTTTGGATGGAAGTAGACTCTCCCATTGAGTTGGGGAGGTAATCCTAAACTCAACCAACCCTAGTTTATTGGGTTTTCGTAAGGATTCAAGAAAGTTCCCAAATCGTTTGGGAGATGGACTCTGACAGCCTTCGGACCCCACTCGCCCTACCTATATAAGGCGTTCATTTCTTCTGGAGTTTGGTTGGCGAGGTTCCCCAAACTCAAGGGGAGATCCCTCCACTTCCAATTAGCCTACGTTCCTCTAGTTTGCTATAGTTTCCATGGATCTTCCAATGGTGAATCCTTCTCTGCTCTCCCTCCTCACGCCTCCCCTTAGTAGTTGGCACCCACGCGCGAGTTTGGTATGTTGGGACGAGGTTGCAACCACCCAAGAGCCTGAATTTGTAGTGTCAACTAGCAAGTTGACTCATCCATGGGGAGCCATCTGCAAGTAGGAGGAACGAAGGAGGAAGACGAGTATGTGAAAAAGTACCAACTTACCCCCGGTGTTTGCACAGGAGAGCAGGGGCATAACGGACCTTCGATTCTATTATTTGACTTAGCCTCACTAGAGGGGGTGGTGAGATGGCCTATGCTCATTGGACAGTCAGATCTGCGTGGGAAAAATAGAGCAAGCCACAGAGCTGATGTGCTGACATCCTATTGGCCAAAAACGGTAATTTATTTGTAAATTCATAATCAATTCGTGGTAACTCCGATTAGGACGACCAATATATAAAAATTGATCAGGAGAACATGAGGAAATTAATAAAAATAATTTTATAGCCTGAATCTAATCGTAGTTCTAAAAGTGGCTAAAGTTACCATTATTAATGTATAGAATTATGGTAAACCCCTAATTTGTGATAGAAATCAGATTTAATGTCATGTTAGGTTATATTGAGTTATATTAAACTGGTTGAGAATAAGAAGAAGAATTAAAGCTGAAAGGATGATGATATCATTATTTTAGGGTTTTATTCACATGAATATGCAATAATGAGCTTAGAAACCCTAATTTAGGGTTAATGTTTTTTAATTTGGTTTAATTCTAAGTTTATCATAGGGAAGTGATATTAAGTTGATCCTAAGCATGTTAGGAAGAGGTTACTGAGGAAATTAGGGCTTGCACTCAGTTTTATTGTTTTTGGGGTTTTATAGTTATAATGATTGATAGTTATAAATAGACCCTAATGAAACCCTAAACTGGATTAGAAACCCTAGGAAGCAATTTCAATTTGAATGGATAGATTCTTGATAAAGTGTGTAGTATATAAGTTACATATGCTTTTCAGGAATTCTATGATTGTTGAATTGCTTGCTTGGATTGCTTTCTTGGTTGGAATTGCTTATTGCTTGTGAACTCTACTGATCAGGTTGTTGGATCCTAGATGGGTGATTAGATGCTATAGAGGGGGGGTGAATAGAGCTGAATGCACTTAAACAAAATTCATTAGACCTTCAAGATATATGATAAGATAAGGTTGCTAAATAGGTAATTTGAGTGCAACTAAAACATGCATAGCAAGGATGAGAGAGATTGAGAAAACACAAGTAGACAAGCTATTTAGAGTGGTTCCACACTTCAAATTAGAAGTATGTCAGTCCACTTACCTAGAGAGGTCAACCTCTAGGATTTCCTAACCATTGCATTCTTATATTCATTCATAAGACTTATAATACATGTCCAAACAAAGGACTTACCTATCCAATACAAAGAGTCTTCAACCTTACCAAGGACTTACCCACTTTGCAAGAGTCTTCCACCTTCTTCCAAGGACTTACCTACTCTTGCACAAGTCTTCAGCCTTCAAGGAATTACCCACTCTTCTTGGATCTTCCGCCTTTGACTTCACCTTCACTCGGAGAAGCTTCCACCAAGGACTTACCCACTTGAGCAAGGAGTCTTTTGCCTTCACCAAGTGCTTACCCACTCTTGATCCAAGTCTTTAGCCTTGCTCTTCACCAAGGGACGCCTTCCCTTGTTCTACTTCACCTCTCTTAGCTAAGAGAGAGAACCTTCATCTTCATGATTGAAATGAGAGATGGGGAGGTGGTGGAAGTGAGAGCCTCACAAGAAATACATGTAGGACTAGCTCTCTTACATATTTCCTACTCACTCTAATGGATGTAGCAAGTGATTAAGATTAGAGAGAGAAAGGAGGTTGTAGGAAGCACTCAACAATAGAATAGGAACCTCACATAGAGTTTTGTAATGAATGCTCAACCTTGGAATGAAGCCCAAGGGGTCCTATTTATAGTTGGGGATGCCTCTTAGCCTTTAGGAACACTTGAGAATGAAAACTAGCCATTTTGTGGCCTGCAATAGATATATTTTCACTTGTTGCAACTCCACAACGGCTAGAAGCACTTTTCTACACTTTTCCGTACAGTGCAATCGGTCAAGTTTCTATAAGGGTAACTCGACCGATAGAGTAAAAGACAAAGCCGATATTCAGACCATCAGTCGAGTTTGTCCTGGGGAAACTCGACCGACCAATGAAAATCAAATTGGTATGGTACTCCATCGGCCGATTTCTGTGTAGTGTAAACTCGACCGATCAAAATTCATTTTCAAGATCCAATTAGGATCAGTCGATTTTGCACCTCACAGAACTCGACCGATGAACAGCCTGATGTGAATTTTGGAAAATGGCTTTTGAGTGCTTAAACATTTGATCTAAGTGCTCCTGATTTTTTCTAAGATTAATTACAAGTCATACACTCATTAAAAGTGATTTACAACATGATTCTAATGGATTTACATCATATTACAAAAATGTGCACTTGTATTGACTTTGACTTGTCTTTTCTCCAATTTGATATGTGCAAGTTAGGGAATTTGGAGTGTGTCTATACCTAATCTAAAAACACGTAAGTAGAGACATTAGACATCAATATGTGGAATGGTTAGTCATCATCAAAACACAGGTTGAGTCAAATTAGACATGAGTCAACATTGACCTAATTGACCTTGAGTCAACATTCTCCCCCTTTTTGAAGATGACAAACCATTCCATAAATGTATTGAAAGCTTTTAAGTAAATGCATACCTTTGGAGAAACCTAGGGGTTTCAATAGGATTGAGCTCATATGCTCCCCCTCAATTGATGTTATTTCTCCTGCATGGTTAGCTTTCATAACATTTATAGAAACTATGTCTTCTACTCATATATGTTCTACACATATATGGCTTCTCCCCTTTACCTACTCCCTTTACATGAACATACTACTCTTCTTCATGTAAGACATGCCTTCTCCCTATTTTGTCAAGAGATGACATACCTTTCTCCCCCTTCGTCATTTCAAAAAGTGGAGGTATGAAGAAATAAGAAACATCACTTGTTAAAGGAAAGGAGATAGCAAAAGTTATATAATGAGAATAGAAGAGCACAGATAGGGGTTTGTCCAAGCATAGAAAGAAAAACAAGTTAAAGCATATACTTGAACAACCCAAAAAGCAAGATAAGGTGCTGCAGAAAAATAATTAATCATAATTTTGACCCTCAAGATGACAGAATTTGCCCAAAAAGTACCAGGGCTCATGGCAAAGCCATGAGCCTTACTCAGAAGGTCGTTTCTGCATGAAAAACACTAGTCTTGCACCAAAAACTGAAACTGGAGCAAAATCTGCATAAAATCCAAAAATACTCCAATTTCTACATATAATGTAGCTCTTTGTGCCCTGCATCACAATGTTATGCATGCAATTCAAGGAATAATCTTGAGCATGTATGAGACAAGATACAAGCATAGCATATGGATGAGAAAAGATGCCAATTTTAAACAAGGCTAGAACTACATGTATATGAACTACTAGTAGATGATATCACAAGTTAGGACTACTAGTAGGATCTAGATCATATCAAGAGATACCAAAAGATACACAAGATAAAGCAAGCTATGAGTAGATGTAGAGATATATCCAAACAAAGAGATAATCAACTTTAGAAGCATGAAAGGATATAACTCATAGACAAATATGCATCATTACCAAAAGATGATTACCACTAAGAACCTCAAGGTTGTATCAAAACAAGATATACACCTATATAGATGTAGCAAGTTTGGGCACAGCGGAAGCAATTTTAGACACAACCAAGAGATCCAAAGAGATCATCATCAAAACCTACAAAACAACTCAAAGCAAGTAATTGCAAGATATAAGTATACCAATTTAGAGCAATTAGAGAGATAGAGTTGTAAGCAAGATAGGCAATTTAGAACATGGCAATATGCATATATAAAGGTACCAAAGGAGTGCCAAAGAATAAGGTTATTGGTTGAGAAAATCTAGTTGAGAGTGAAATTCTCATTCAATAAGCCAACTGTGTATTCTGTGCACAGTGTTATCAGTCGATTTCTATCAGGACAAACTCGACCGACAGACCAGCTGTCAAAAGGCACATATATTTCATAAAAACATATTTAAAGGCATGCTAAATATATAAACCATATCCAAACATGTCTAAGTGAATTAGTAATACACTATAGAAGCATTAGAAATAGTTTTTGAGCAAGAGTGTTAAGAGAAACACAAAATACCACTTTTGAATCAAAAACCATATGTATAGTGCACACTAACTTGACAAAAACAAGTAAGAAATGGTTATAAGAAATAAAACTTTTATCTTTGTTCTTACCATTCCTTTTCCATTTGTTGTCACCCTCTGCACATCTCACCTTTCTTCTTTCATGTGGATTGAGAAGTCAATTTGCAATTCAATAGCTCAAGTCAATCCATTTGCAAGTACCTACAAGAAGAAAGATGAAATGGTCCCCAATCATGTTTTTGGGCTTGGAGGGATTAGTTTAGCAACCCAAGTCCTATTGCTCTTGGGTGCTTTCCTAAAAGGACAACAAGTAGAATAATGACCAATTTCATTGCAATAGTTTCATGTGCCCATAGTCTTGGAACTAGAGGATTCTCCATGGAATATTGGAGGTCCTTTGTCTTTGTTGTTCCCTTGACTACTAGCATACCCTAAACCATGTCTACCAATTTGTTTAGTAGTATGGTGTAGGATTTCATTAAGATTCTTTTTACCAACTAAGAATCTTTGCAAAGAATATCTTAAACTGTCATTATCATGCTTAAGAGAAGCAAAAATAGAAGATAAATGATTTATATTTTCTTTAGCATGCAAAAGATCATTTTCTAAGCAAAGAGCTTTAGTTAAATAAGAATCTCTATCAATATGAAGAGCAGCAACATCATTCTCTTTACTAGTACAACTAGAATAAGATTCATGCACATTGATTTTAACAAGCAAGGAGGCATTTTTCATTTTTAATTCTTGCAAAACATAATCTTTGTTCTTATTTTCAGATTTAAGAACATCAATATCATGCATGAGAGAATCAACAATTAAAATATTCTCTTCATTAGAACTATGCATGAGAGGTTGAGCTTCTAGAAATCTAATCTTATCAAGAAAACTAGCATTTTCAAGTTTAATAGAGTCTACTTGGCTAAGACAAGCATTTTTATCATCAAGCAAGCAAAAATTAGCATGTTCAAGATCATTTAATTCTACATGAAAATTATCAACAATTCTAGCAAGCTTTTTCCTTTTCCTTTTAGAAGACTTAAGAGAGGCACAAGTATCATGAATAATAGTAATCAAAGATTCTTTATCTAAAGAGTTTAGATTTACCTCACTTGATTCCTTACTTGTTGATGCCATAAGAGCAAAATGGCATTCTCCTTCATCACTAGAGCTTGAGCTTGATCCTTCACTTGAATCTTCACTTGATCTTGAGTCAGAGGAGCCACTTGAGCTTGAGTGTCATTTCTCCTTCTTCTTGTGAAGATGGGTCTTTTTGCCTTATGGGCAATCTTCCTTGTAGTTACCCTTCTTTCCACATGTGAAGCACCGGATGGAGGAGGACTTGCCTTTGTAGAATCTACCCTTAGAGTACATGGCATCTTATTCAACTTGAAAGGATGGAGAGACTTGTTCCATGATAGCTTCAATTTGAGTCTTCATTTCAGCCTTCTTCATTCTCTTTAGCTCTTTCTTCTCTTGTCTTTCAACTTCTTCTCTTTTGTCAAATGTGACTTCATGTGCTTGTAGATTTCCAATGAGCTCTTCAATAGGAATATCCTTGAGATACATTTCTTCTTCAATGGAAGTCACCTTCAGTTCCCACCTCTTGGGAAGAGTTCTAAGGATCTTTGAGTTGATCTCTCCACTAGACATAGGATGACCTAGAACTGCAAGACCATTCACAATGGTGTTGAGCCTTGAGTACATGTTGGCTATCCTCTCCTCCATTCCCATCTTGAAGTTCTCAAGAAGCCCTTTGAGCATGTAGACTTTGCTTTCCTTCACTTGATCTGTCCCTTCATAAGTGATGCATAGCTTTTTCCATACCTCATAGGCTATTTCACATGAAGAAATCCAATTGAACTTGGTGGGGGTCATGGAGGCATAGAGGATGTGCATGGCTCTAGCATTCAAGGTTGCTTTCTTCAAGGTTGCTTCATTCCATTCTTCAATCTTTGTCTTTGGTAGCATGTATGGGTTGTTCACCATTTGCCACATCTCAAGACTTGATCCTGGGATGTAGAATTGAAGCCTTCTTCTCCAATAGAGGAAATTGCTCCCATCAAAGATTGGTAGGTTGATCAAGTATCTCCCTCCTTGGTAGTCACTCATTTTCTCCTACTTGTATAAGTATACTTGGAGAAGCCCACTTTGATACCAATTGTTGGATCCTAGATGGGTGATTAGATGCTCTAGAGGGGGTGAATAGAGTTGAATGCACTTACACAAAATTCATTAGACCATCAAGATATATGATAAGATAAGGTTGCTAAATAGGTAATTTGAGTGCAACTAAAACATGCATAGCAAGGATGAGAGAGATTGAGAAAACATAAGTAGACAAGCTATTTAGAGTGGTTCCACACTTCAAACTAGAAGTATGTCAGTCCACTTACCTAGAGAGGTCAACCTCTAGGATTTCCTAACCATTGCATTCTTATATTCATTCATAAGACTTACAATACATGTCCAAACAAAGGACTTACCTATCCAATACAAAGAGTCTTCAACCTTACCAAGGACTTACCCACTTTGCAAGAGTCTTCCGCCTTCTTCCAAGGACTTACCCACTCTTGCACAAGTCTTCAACCTTCAAGGAATTACCCAATCTTCTTGGATCTTCCGCCTTTGACTTCACCTTCACTCGGAGAAGCTTCCACCAAGGACTTACCCACTTGAGCAAGGAGTCTTCTGCCTTCACCAAGGGCTTACCCACTCTTGGTCCAAGTCTTCAGTCTTGATATTCACCAAGGGATGCCTTCCCTTGTTCTACTTCACCTCTCTTAGCTAAGGGAGAGAACCTTCATCTTCATGATTGAAATGAGAGATGGGGAGGTGGTGGAAGTGAGAGCCTCACAAGAAATACATGTAGGACTAGCTCTCTTACAGATTTCCTACTCACTCTAATGGATGTAGCAAGTGATTAAGCTTAGAGAGAGAGAGGAGGTTGTAGGAAGCACTCAAATATAGAATAGGAATCTCACATAGAGCTTTGCAATGAATGCTCAACCTTGGAATGAAGCCCAAGGGGTCCTATTTATAGCTGGGGATGCCTCTTAGCCTTTGGGAATACTTGAGAACGAAAACTAGCCATTTTGTGGCTTGCAATGGATATATTTTCACTTGTTGCAACTCCACAATGGCTAGAAGCACTTTTCTGCACTTTTCCGTACAGTGCAATCGGTCGAGTTTCTATAAGGGTAACTCGACTGATAGAGTAAAAGACAAAGCCGATATTCAGACCATCGGTCGAGTTTGTCCTGGGGAAACTCGACCGACCAATGAAAATCGAAATGGTCTGGTACTCCATCGGTCGAGTTCTGTGTAGTGTAAACTTGACTGATCAAAAGTCATTTTCAAGATCCAATCAGGATCGGTTGAGTTTGCACCTCACAGAACTCGATCGATGAACAGCCTGATGTGAATTTTGGAAAATGGCTTTTGAGTGCTTAAACATTCGATCTAAGTATTCCTAATTTTTTCTAAGCTTAATTACAAGTCATACACTGATTACAAGTTATTTACAACATGATTCTAATAGATTTGCATCATATTACAAAAATGTGCACTTGTATTGACTTTGACTTATCTTTTCTCCAATTTGATATGCACAAGTTAGGGCATTTAGAGTGTGTCTATACCTAATCTAAAAACACTCGAGTAGAGACATTAGACACCAATATGTGGAATGGTTAGTCATCATCAAAACACGGGTTTAGTCATTTTAGACGTGAGTCAACATTGACCTAATTGACCTTGAGTCAACACAGGTATGTGGTTAAATTATGAATACACGCATTATGTTTCACGACGTTTCTCAAGGATTTATCGATTTTAATGAAAACTATACTACTTGGATGTTTCATTACTACAATCATTAAAGTGACTATATGTATAACAATTTAAGTATAAGTGTGACTATCTCGAACCTACATACCATCCCTGGATGTATGATGCAAGACCAAGCCCCAGAGGGAAGGTATGAGGTGGTCAAGCCCAGAAGGGAAGACCACTGGGCACCCAGAAAGGTGACCCCAGGCACCAAGCTCAAGATGGAGAAGGTGGCCTTATGTCCCTTGCAAGGACAAAACCCTAAGAGAGGGTATCCCAGGGTATGTGTAAAAGCAGTTGAGAAGTTACATTGAAAATATAAATTTCACTTGTTTAAACAATTATTTGCTATGTATAGGTTGTTAGAGCCTAATTGCAATGTTTTTTTGTCCCCACATACCAGTATATTCATTTATACTGACCGACATTTTGTTTGTCGGAGTTTTAGGAATTATATAAAATTGGACAAATAGTAAAGTGGAATCTGTGAAGATAAAGTTAGATATATCAAGGAGGATTAGCTAGATATACTTCTACTACAGGAAGAAGTCATAGTTACCTATTTTGGGAAGGTATGTAAAAGTAAATTTCTATTCTAGCTTTCAAGTTTAGTTTTTAGTAGAATTTGATAATTATTTCTAATTAATTATTAAACCATTGATCTTAGATTTTGGGATAATGCCTCTAACCTCTTGGTCTTCCTTAATTGGGGGTTATTGAGAAGTGGGGTCATTACATAATCCTTCTCAAAGTTTAATTTAGGAAGTCATTGGACCAATTCTTTTTTCCTCAACTTCTTCTTTTTTAGCTATGTAGCAGTTAATTTTTTTTTAATTGGCAATTCTATTCATGTCGCCATCGGGGCTTGAACCTGAGACCTCTTGGTAACAAACCAAGGATCTAACCACTGGGTTGTCCCAACTTGGATTTTGTTCAACTTCTTCAATTGATGCATATTTACATGATCAAGCCTATAGTTTCACAATGATATATCACTATTATAAACAACAAGGAATCTACCAAGAACAGGCTTAAGAATATCAAGAACAATGACATAAAGGTTTTCATTTCTAGTTCCCTTATATATAATATTGTAGGAGTGTAAATCTAGAAGCAAACATTCAAGAGAAGTAAATACCACAAGATATCCATTGTCACTTAATTGACTAACACTAATAAGACTGTGATGTAGGTCATCCACAAGAAGAACATTCTTGATGCATAGTGAATCACCCACATCACTCTCACCTATCACTTTACCTTTGTTGTTATCACTAAAAGTCATCGATCCTCCTTTCTTCTTTGTGAAATTGTTGAAGTGGATTATCTCACTGGTCATATTCTTTGAACAACCACTATCAGAAATCCATTTTCCTTTTACATATTAGAAAGTAATATGTCAGTTCCCAATTCAAACCTTAGGATCCGGATTTAGCTTGGGGACCCATTTCATATTTGGGTTGGTTCCCATTTTCTTATAAGGAAATAAGATAATGATTATCAGTCTTGCAATATGTGAAAACCATAGGGTTCTTAGATGTGGATGACTCTCCATGGAAGATAGGAGGTCCCTTGCTCTTTTTATTACCATTTCCCTTGCTCTTGGGAGCTCCCTCATATCATAAACCACTTTTACCATTTTGTTTGGTAGAGTGATCTAGAACTTCATTGTGTTACTTTTTCCCTTTGAGGAACTTTTGCAAGGAAGATCTAAGGTTTTGAATTATCATCACTAAGAGTAATGATAGTAGAAGGAATACTAGATAAATCATCTTGAACATGAAGCAGGACGGCCTCTAAATAGAGGGCTTTAGTATGATGATAATCTTTCTCAAGAGTTATGCTAGCTACTTCATTACTAGGTAGTAAAGGTCTAGAAGAAAGATCATTGATATTAGCAATAAATATAGCATTTTTAGTTCTAAGCAAAGTAAGATCATCAAGATAGATCCTATTTTCATCTTTAATAGAATCATAAGCATGTCTAAGACCATTAAACTTGGTAAAAATTCTATCAATTTTAGTTGTAATTAAGACAAGCTCATTAAGGTGAGTTTGGTTTTCATCTTTAAGACTATTGATTTTCTTAAGATAAATACCATTCTTTACTTCAAATCCATAATATTGGAGCTCGAGATCAAGAAACTTCCCTTGCAAAGAATCAAAACTATCAATATGAACATTTTCATTTTGCTCAAGAAAATCAATCTCAGCATACAAGTCATCAATAATTTTCCCTAACCTCTTCCTCTTAGATTTGCATTTAGAATAAGAAGAGTGGGAAGCATTAAGCATATCAATGAGGGCTTCTTTAGATAGTTCATATAAACTTCCCTCACTTACCTCGCTTACCTCACATATGTCATCACTAGTTGAAGCGATGAGAGCAAGGTGGCATTCTCCCTTATTGGAGATAGAATCAGTAGAAGAAGACTTCTCCCATGTGGCATGGGTTGAATATTTGCTTATTCTTTCATTCTTGTCCTTATTCTTGTACTTTCCATCCTTATTGTAGTCCTCCTTCTTCTTAGAGATGCTCTTGTGGTAGGACTTCTTTGCCTTAGGTCAATCATTCTTGTAGTGTCCTTTTTGTCCACATCCATAGCACCTTGGAGTAGTGGAGTAGGGCTTTCCTTTAAAGTGGGTCTCCTTGGAGTTGTTAGCTTCATGATCACGAAGGGCTTCATCTTCACTTGAGGAAGGAGGGGTAGGCCGACAAGCAAGTTGTTGTTGGAGAACAATGGCCTCCACTTGAGATTTGAATGCATTGTCCTTGATTTATTTTGAATGCATTGTCAATTCTAGGATCATAGGCTTGAAGGTTGCTAATAAGCTCTTCGATGACAATGTCACTAAGGCTTCTTATTTCTTCAATAGAAGTCACCTTGGATTCCCACCTTTTAGGAAGAGACCTAAGGATCTTAGAGTCGATGGTGCCTTGATCTATAGGACGGACCAAAGAAGCAAGTCCATTGATGATGGTGTCGAATCTTGAGTACACCTCATCCACTCTCTCCTTCTTGACCATCTCAAAGTTCTCAAGGAGACTTTTAAGGATGTATATCTTGGACTCCTTGACTTGCTTGGTCCCTTCATAGGTGATGCAAAGTTTGTTCCATATCTCATCAGTTGTATCCCAAGAAGAGATCTGGTTTAACTAGCAAGGAGTGATGGCTTCATAAATGATGCTTATGGACTTTGCATTCAGATGTTCCTTCTTGAGTGTAGCTTCATCCCAAGTAGCTACATCTCCCATCCGCTCCTTGTATGGAAGGATGACTACTTTCCCCATATCGTAGCTTATTCCTTGCAAATAGAAATGCATTTGTCGCTTCCAATAAAGGAAGTTTGTGTTGGTTATGTATATCCTAAGAGACAATCATGTGATGATTGTAATGGTATATCATGTAAAAATTATTTTATTATTAATAAAAAGGCAAGATTCAATTTATTTTGTTTAATTCCGTTATGAGATAATGATGTAACATTATAAATGTCTAGAGAATAATATTACTCAATGATGTATGTCTTCAAGTACATGACTTGGAAGAAATGAGATCATACGGATGTTAAGAGTAGATATTTACATTCTCATTATGTCCCTGATCGGTTGTTATTATGGAAGGTTAATACACAACAATAAAACATAAAGATCAGAGTGTGAGTTGGTTGATAATAGAGTCTCATTGGTCATGATATGGTGATATCAAACCAATCACACAGATACATGTTAGAGAATAGTGTATCGGACAGACCCACCATGAGACTGACACATGGAAGCCATCCTTATGATAGTCAAAGTTATCTCTTACAGTGATGGTGGTGGTTGTGGTTCTTAGACCTAAAATCATTGCACTCAACACATTTCGTTGGGTACACTTTGACATCATCAAACGCAGTCCTGAAACATGGGCTGATATAACAGTGATGATTGGGTGGCTTTGACACATGGGGATTGACTGTGAGTGATAGAGATGGAATTTGTCCCTCCTATTGGAGTGTGATATCCTAGGCCTTTTGATTAGCGAGACTGAGAAAAGCATGGCCAGTCAATATGTAATATTGAGCTTACATATATCTCAAATAGTCTTCTCTTGGTTCAAGAAAGGATTGAATAATAATTAGGGTGACTGCTCCATGCCTCTAGTTCAATATGGACATTAGTGACAAAGGAATTATACAAACACTATAACACCATACACATATTGTAGGTTGAAGTTATTCCCCAACTTTTCCATTTACTTGGGTAGCAATGATGTACAACTAGGCACCACTTTTTACTTGTAATGTCATAAGTTGTTATGAACATTCACTACCAACGTTATATGGGACCTATAGGGTCACACACATAGGAACTCATCTAGAAGAGGATTTTAATCTTGAATGATAATTGAATTAAGTACTAAAGTGTTTAGGTACTCAATTCACTCAAAAGATCGATGGATTGGCTAACAGAATAGTCAAACGACCATCTCATTGTGTGAGACAGTAGTTTGGGAAGCCAGATAGGCATCTCAAATTTTGAGATAGTCGTTTGGGTTGTCAAGCAGATCAGAAAATTGAATTGGCTTAGTTCTGCCCTATGAACTAACCGGTTCAAGCTGTTGAACTGATTGGCTCAACTCAAACTCACCAGACGGTCATTTGGGTGAGTGAGACGGATGTCTCACTTTTGTGAGATAGCCGAGTTGGGACAAACAAAAGTTTTGGAGTTTTTCCGAACTCATTTCAGTTTCACATACTTGGAGTGCAAGTAAATTAATGTATAACATTAATCAGGAAATGATTTGCCAATTCAAATCTGATTGGGAAAGCGTGAAATGGCCGTATTGCATCCTAAATGACCATTTTTCTGAGCAAAATGACCATCTCACATGTGAGACAACTGTCTCACTTGGCGAGATGACCATTTTGTCGCACGTAGGTTGTGAAACTTCCAGAAAGGTTGTAAAAATTCAAGATCTACTTGTCCTTTCCACTCCCTCTTTAGTCCCTCATTGTTTGGGGACTGGGAACCCTGACCCTAACCCCTCCTATATATAGAGGGGTAATGGGGGCTTCCAAAAATACAACTACAACACAAACAACTGAGAATCAGTTCCTCTGACAATTGTTTTCCTCTATGGTCTTGGTAACCACGAGAGCCCCGATAAGTCCTACCCGATAAGGGAGGGATAGCCACAGGAGAGAATGACTAAGAGTTGTCATTGTAGGAGAACAACACGGTGACTAGTACACCAACAGAGAGGGACAACTCCTTCCTATCCGGTCCAGCAGGATGACAAGAGTTCTAGGTGGTCTGTGTGGACTACCATAGAGGCGGGAAGCCATTGTTTGCCACTTGGAGGACAATGTCAACCAGCAATTCATGACAAGAGGAGCTATTGAAGAAGATGACATTGTGGCTGCAGCCTGTAGTGCAGACCTAGGAGGCACAACAGTCAGATGTGTCCTGGTGCAACTAGGATTCAGAGTTGCACATCTACAATGACGAGGATTGTCGATGGACTTGCTCCAGGACCAAGAATATCCCATAAACCATCCTTCCAACATTATAGTTATTGATGTGATCTACATTTTATGGGGAATATGGTAATAAAATTTTAAATTCCACTGCCTACTCTCTACCATATTTCCCAACAGTTTGTGTCATCAAAGATTGGAGGTCTCATGGATAATCCACCCTCTAAGTTTAGAGAACCTAGAAGGTTGTCACACATCTTCTCCTCTCATGGGAGAATATGTCGAAGAAGAATGTGGCTCTGATACCACTTGTTGGATCAAAATGGCTCTACCAGGGGTGAATAGATCTAAAAAACACTTAAACAAGATTCATTAAACCTTCATTTTTACGTCAAGAGAAGATATTGCAAATAAGTAGTTTGTTGTGCAACTAAGCATACATAGTAAGGATGAGAGAGATTGAATGAGTTCGAGAACAAGCTATGTAGAGTGGTTCCAATCTTCAAACTAGGAGAAAGTTAGTCCACTACCTACAGAGGTAAAGCCCTAGGAGTTTACAAGAATTGCTTACTTTTATTCCATTATAATACATACAATAAGACCTTCTTTTTGCAGGGCAAGGATACCTAGTCTTCCTTTTTAAAGACCAAAAGGAGCCAATAAACCTTACAAAGTCTTACCTATCCTTTGAGAAAAAGTCTTCAACCTCTACAAGAGTTTACCCACTTTTGCAAGGAGTTGGACACCTTCACTAAGGAGCTCCCCTTCTTGCAATGATTCTTCTACCTTGAAGGAATTACCCACTCTTCTCAAGGATCTTCAGCCTTCACCTTCTCCTTCAACTTGGAGAAGCTTTCACCAACTTTTCTTGAAGAAAGGGGTTAGCGAAAGAGAAGATTGATAGCTTCACAAGGATTGCAATGAAGTAGCTCTCTCCCAATAATCTATCTCACTCGTATGGACATTTTTACTAGTAATCAAGAGAGATAAAGGGGCTCTATGTGGACAAAGTCAATCAACTATAGTTAGGAGCATGAGAGGTGAACTTAGGATGAAGCCCAATGATCCCTATTTATAGTTGAGGATGTCCACTAGCCACTAGAAGAACTTAGGAACAAATTCTAGTCGTTTGGGGCATTGCAACAAATCTATTTTTTATGTTTGCAATACTCCAATGGCTAGAATCACTTTTCCTACATGCATTATGTACAATGTATTCGGTCGAGTTTTAATAAAGCAAACTTGACTGACTGCACTATGAGACAAAGCAAAATTTGATGTGTTAGTCGAGTTTATCCTAGATGAAACTCGACCGATGCTTCAAATTTTATTTGGTCAGTGCAGGTGTCATTCAAGTTTGTTGTGGGAAAAACTCAGTTGAACTTGGCAATTTTCAAGACCCATCCTAGGCGTCGGTTGAGTTTATGGATGGAAACTCAACTGAATAGTGTTCCTGTGATGCATTTTGAAAATTGTCATTTAAGTGCTTAAATGTTCAAATTAAGTGCTCTTGATTTTTTCTCATCTTAATTACAAGTCATAACATCAATACAAATGATTACAAAAAAATTCCTAAGTCATTTAGGGCATTTTACACAAAAGTGCATTTGCATTGACTTTGGCTTGTATTTGATCACAAGTAGAAACTTGATTGAATTGATCCTTTTTGTGTACCTAATGCATGGAATCAATTTTCCAATGAAGTGGCACCCCTATGGTAAAAGTAATGTTGTAAGACTGAGAGGTCATGAGTTCGAACCCTGGCGATGGGATGAATGAATCGCCATTTCTTTAAAAACTCAAATAGATATATTAGAGACATGTAAATGGAATGGTTAAGTCATCATTAAAAAAATTACAATGTAAAAGTGTTACGTCAACAGCTATGTGAATCCTTCTTTTCCAACCAGCTCTATTATGGGTCGTACTTTTATCAAGAGGTAAAAATGTAAAGTCTCTCTTTACAAGTTCTTCCCAAGTTAATTTAGGTCTACCACTGCTTCTTTGAAATGTGCTTGACTCAATAGCCTTACTTTGAATAGGTACATTTTTCTATCTGTGTTACACATGTCCATACCACCTTAGATGACCTTCTTAAAACTTGTCTTTAATGCTCGCCACCCCCACTTTGTTTTTGATATAGTCATTCCTCAAACGATCTTTTCTCATCTTCCCACACATCCATCTCATCATACACATTTTATCCAAATTCATCTTGTTTGGACCATATTTCTTCATTGCCCAACATTGACTCCCGTATAACATGGTTGTTATTATAATTGTTATGTAAAACTTTCACTTTAATCTGACATGAAATTTATGGCCACAAACTACTCCAGTAGCACTCCACCACTTTAATCATCTATTGTAATCCTATGACAAACATCATCTTGAACCTCACTATCCCTTTCAATAATAGAGCACAAGTAAAAAAACTTACCACATATTGGTACATCCATTCTATCCAATTTGACCCCACCATTCACAATTCAAGATCGACTAATGTTGCAATGCATACATTCAGTTTTGTTTTTACAATTCATAATCCATTAGATTCCAATGTGTTTCTCTAAAGCTCAAATTTATCATTTAATATATCTTTTCTTACATCAATTAACACAATATCATCAACAAATAACATGCACCAAGGGATATTATCATGAATATGTCTTGTCAACTTATCCATAACAAGGAAAAACATATATGGTTTGAGTGTCAATCCTTGATATAGCCCAAAGGTGATAGGAAAAGTATGTGTATCTCCTCCCGGAGTCCTAACACTTGCAATTGAGCCATCATACATGTCTTTAATTTAACCAATATATTGGATAGGGACACCCTTTTTATGTGAAACTATCTATAGCACTTTTGTGGGTACTCAATCATAGGCCTTTTTAGATCAATAAACATCATATGAAGATCTCTTTTGTTTTCTCCAGACTTCTCCATAGGCATCCTTATCAGAAAAATAGCATCAGTTGTTGATCTTCCTAGAATAAAACCAAAATGTTTGTATGATATATATGTGTAATCAATCTTAGTCTTTTCTTAATATTCCTCTCCTAAATATTCATAGTGTGACTCATCAACTTGATATCTCTATAGTTTGTGCAACTCTGAACATCTCCTTTGTTCTTGTAGATCAGAAATATAGTACTATTTCTCCATTCATCTAGCATCTTCTTTGTCTTCATAATCTTGTTTAAAAAAATTGTTAACCACATAGATCCTTCATCCCCCATACTCTTCCATACATCAATCAAAATATCATCTAGACCTCATGTCTTTTTCATTTTCATCTTTTCCAAAGCATTGTTGACCTCAGATAGAGAAACTCATCATGTATAAGTGGTATTTCGTGCATTCATGCCACCCAAGTCTCTTACATTGTTAACAATATCTCCATTGAAATGCATATGAAATTAGTTTCTTCATTGGTTCTTTACATCCTCATACTTCACCAACACTCTTCCATCTTCAATCTTGATTTACTTTACTTGACTCAAGTATCTTCCTTTAGTTTCTCTTATATGGGTCATTTTATAAATATAATTTTTCCCTTCTCTAGTATCCAACTTCTTAACATATTTCTTTACTTGTTTGTATCTCTAAAAGGCTACATCATCTCTATATTTGGGCAAGCTCCTATACATATCCCTTTTGAGTTTAATAGTTTTTTGTAATTCATCATTGTACCACCAAGTCTCGTTATGTGAAGGCCCATACCCTTTAGATTCTCCCAAAACCTCTTTGGAAAATTTCATCACACAAATGCTCATACTTATCCACATAGAGTTAACATCAAAATCCAATTTCCAAGTTCTCTCCTTGATAAGTTTATCATATAATGTCAGTTTATTTTCTCCTTTAAGAGTCCACCACTTGATCCTTCTATCTTGGATTATATTATGCTTACCTTTTTTATCTTTATGTTCACATGCAAAACCATCTACCTATGTTGGGTGGTGAGTTCTTCCACAGGGATCACTTTACAATCCTTGCATACTTTTCCATCCAGACTTCTTGTAAGGAAGTAATAAATTTGGCTTACCTAAGAAGATAAATGAACTAGATCATCCTTATATATGAACTAGATCACCCTTACAATTGGATTAGATCAGCCAATGTTGGGTGTTTGTGCCATCTAGTATAGTAAGAAGAAGAAATACATGAGAAGATAAATAGACTATATCATCCTTACAACTCACATCGACCAAGGAAAATGGAGAAAAAATTAAAAAAAATTATAAATCTAAGCTTACCTTAAAGGATCTATAGTTCGCTATGAATTGTTGTTGTTCCTTGTTCTACTTATTATTATCCAAAATGGCAGTAGGTATTTCCCTCCCCAATTACCTTTTTTGTGGGATGACAAATCAAACTACAAACCTATGAAGACAAGTTTCATTAAATTTAATTAATTATACTAAAAGGTATGACTTTTTCATGATTGGTTGCATTGAGTGATAGCACTACTTGGACATCACTGAGTTGTACGGCCTTGGTGATACTGTAAGCACTAAAATGGTTCATTCCCCAAAGGGGTTTTGTAATGGGGGATGTTCACTTGTTCAATGTGTTGCTTACACCTCATTACTAAAATGCAATAACTTTGTAGTTTAAACCAGGTCTCACTGGTTCTTGTTGTGTTGAATTCATAATCCAATTTTGTACATCCAAACACTAAAAACCAAGCTTAATTTTTGAATTACTATTTCTTAATCAATTTCTTACTTAATACTATTAAACTCTTTGTAGGTGTTACAACACACATGTGTGGGATATTACTATGTTATTTTACCCTAAAATAAGACTTAAAATATAAAGGCATGAATAAACATGTGTTTGACTTAGCCATCTAAGATTTCAATATAAAATAGAAAATTAATTAATAATAAACCATAAAAGGCAGTAATGAAGCTGTAAATTGAAGTTAGGGTTTTACTTAACCATAGGATTAGCACTTAAGCTATAATCGGGTTGTAGAAAAATCTCTCCCCCTTAAAGAATTTCACCCTCTAATATTATGAAAATATGATAAGAGTACATTCAAAACTTCTTTTTGTATATTTAAATTTTAGTATTTATTTTATTATGTATTTCTCATATTCAATGCCATCTATTTTTCTTTCAATGTACAGAAAAGATCATCAAGATCACAACAAGAAATTTCCTTTCTCATGCTAAATTACTAAAATTTATCTTCTATTATATTGAGTATACCTTCATGAGGTTTCACACTATGTGATAGTTTGATCTATATTGTGTCATTTTATACAGTCATTCTTTATTACACACTTTATTACAACATAAAATAATGAAAAAAATGTATTTAATGTTTTTTGCCTTTGCGGGATTGTAATAGTTAAGCCCTTATAAGTTGTGAAACAAGAGTTAACCACATCTAAGATTCACTAGAATACTGATCAATGAAAAACATAATTATAGCTAATTGTTCCTTTCATTAGATATATTCTATACACCTACACAGCTGAAAATGTGTTTACATCTTTGCCATGACCTAAGAAAGGCATGCTTCTAGGAAATATATTATATGATAGGATATTCAAAATGGTAATGCATGTTTGCTTACTTCTTACAACTTATTTCACTTTACGTATCCTTGCTTATTTGTCTTTATGGATGATAGATACATAATGTGAAAGTAAGACCATTAGGTAAACTATATATGACGTTCAAGAGTCACTTTCCTCATCTAATGAGATCACTTTACCTTCTCTATCTAAAGTTTTGTCATTGGAAGGATAGTGAATGTATCGTGATTTAGGAGATTGAATTCCAGCACATCAAATAATGGATCATGAATCTTTCCAATCTTAGACTTAGCAGACATTTTGAGATGAGATGGGCTACATCACAGAAAAGTTGACATATCACCTTTTTCCATTTTGCAGTCTATGATTTTTCTCCAAATATGGATACAATGAAATATCAATTTCGAACTTTGTTTAAAATTGATCCAGAAGGTGCTAAATTAAAGATAATCTCATAATGTTTTTTGATGTAGGACCCTAATATGATAGTCTGTTGGGAAGATTAGACATGTGACCATCTTTTTCCTACCATGATACTAAGAGGTAAATATGTATTTATCAGTATTGAATCTATCCAAGAAGGGAATGGAAGGAAAGGGATGGAGAAATAGGTAAGGGTAATAGAGATTAAGGATAGTTTGTCTATGCAAATACTACTTGTACTAACCTTCCTTTATATAGTGATCCTTTGTAGTGATTGTGTAGCATTAGATAAGGACAACTACAAAGCTATCTTAATGTGGATAGAAGCTTTTCTCAAGGTTATTTAAGGGTTATAGGGTTCTCAAGAACACACACTTATTGATAAGAAGGAAGACATATTGTTATTATTATTATCTTAAGTTATATATTCCCAATATTGTCATAAAGCTTGACTGATTAGATTTTTACTTCTCATATGAAACTTTCCATAGACTTGTTTTGTATAGTGCATCATGCAAATTACTTATCCCTGTCATGTGTTTCACCCTTCTTTAATTTTATTCGTTTTACTCTAGGAAACTTTTGAACATTTATCATATTTTCAAATCAGTTCACCTTCAAGGTATATTTTTTTATATTCATGTAAGAAATTATGGGAACATGATAATATCAAAGAATTTGGTACGATCTCATCGATTGCCCTCTTAGTGATTTTCCTTCATCCAACCAAATTAATTATAATCACATACATTTAATTATTTAGTATTTTCTCATTATTCATACTTTTTGTGATAACAATAGTTAGTATTGTGCTTGTCGTCCATGTATCAAATTTCTTGTGACTTTCCAATATTTTTTTGTCCCCATGTCATATACTAAATCTTCCATCTATCATTATTAATTTTCCCCTTTTTCCTTATTTATAAGTATAATTATGGATTATGTAATTATATTTCTTATTATATCTTAAGTATTTCATAGTTTATTTCTAAATTAACATTTTCCATGCAAAATTCAACCTTTTTTACTTGGTGCACAATGTGTCTTTCATTCCAATTCACATGACTCATATACGATTCAAGCTTTACTTTCTATATTAATCCCTTTTATTATTTATACTATCCATGTTCATGTAATTTGTGTGCTTACAGTATGCTGACTTTATCTTTCCAAATGTCATGCAATCACAAAGACTCTGTTAAAATACATCAAAGAAGAAGGAGATCATTATTTTATGATTGCATCAATTCAATGCAAAAGTAAGGAAAAATATTTGTAAGGGTACCTATATTCATATTCCTTTCTTATCACATCACCTTCTCATTTCAACTCATGTTAAGTGTTTCTGTTGTCCATATTTGTTTCATATTAATCTCTTAATTTGTTACCATCATTTATACATTAAAGTAATACTCCTTGCTTAAATCCTTTTGAACATACCTGCTCTTAGTATACATTTCAATATTCTTTTAGTAATTTTCTTATTGGACTTTCTTTTATTCAAGTTATAATATTAAGTTTCAATTAGCTATAAGTTCATACTCTTAATCCATTCTTTCTTCATCATTTATATATATATATATATATATATATATATATATATATTTCCCTCATCTTGTCAAACTTTCATGTTAAGTAATTTTATGCTAAATTGCTTGTCAAACTTTCAAATTCAACTTCAATTCAATTTTATTTTTCTATTCATAGTCTTGTATCATCTTTTTAGATCTTTATTCTTATATCTTCCTATTTAAGTCAGTTATAGTCCCTATGAGATATTGATTTTCCATAGAACCTCTTATTTGAGAAGTCACCAAGCTCTTTTACATTTCTTTCTTAAACATTTTGTATTCTTAACTGTTGGATCAATGGGCTCTAGAGGGGGGGTGAATAGAGATACACACACTTCACAAAAACAATTAGACCACCGATTTAATCGTAGTGCAAAAACTAAAGCAATCAACAATTTGATGTCCTATTCTAGCATACAAAGCAAGGATAAGATATAATGAATAGCATGCACTTGGATAGGTGGTTTAGAGTGGTTCCACGTCCTAAACTTAGGAACGATGTCAGTCCACTACCTAGAGTTGGTTAGACTCTAGGATTTGCAACTTGGTTCTCTTATATATCACTATAAGATTACAAGATACATAAACCACACAACCAAGGGCTTAATTTCTCAAGCTAAGATCTTCTACCTATCCAAGGACTTACCCACAAAGCAAGATTCTTCAGCCTTCTTCAAAGGACTTACCCAATCTTACCTTTGTCTTCAGCCTTGCAGGATTTACCTATCTCACTTGAGCTTTTCCTTGCACCTCTCCTTCACTTGGAGAGCTTCTCCACATTTTCCCTTCACCAAGGGATCTGGAGCAACGAGCTATCTTCACTCTTGAAGATCAGCAACACATCTTCCCCTTCACTCATAGAAGAACAACAGCAACTCCTCTTTCACTTGGAGAAGTAGCTTCAATCAATCTTCAAAGGGATTTGGAGGTAGGAAGAGAGAAAGGAGAGTTTTACATAATAAAAAGGATAGCTCTCATACACAGGGACCTAAATCACTCTCAACTCATGAATTTGTCTTGAAGGTAGAGAGAGAAAGTGGCTCAAGGGCTTGGAACACTCTCAACTAAGCTAGAACCAAGTTTGCAATGGAAGAGCAGCTTGGAATGAAGTCCAAGGGGTTCTATTTATAGTTGAGGGTGGCCCTTTAAGTTTTGGGACACTTGGATGCAAAAGTAGTCATTTTTTGTTTAATAAAACGACTCTATTTTTGCCCAAAACAATTCACCAACGGTCATATTACTTTTTCTTCAAATTCCGTACAGTGCAATCGGTCGAGTTTCAATGGGGGTAACTCGACCGATCAAGTAGGAGGCAAACCGATATTCAAAGGAACGGTCGAGTTTGTCCTGAGGAAACTCGACCGACCATTTCAACTGGAAATGGCCTGCTACCCGATCAGTCGAGTTTTGTGGGTGCACAACTCGACCGATGCAATCTTCAGAAAATCGACCAAGGTTGATCGGTCGAGTTTCAGGCTAGGGAAACTCGACCGACCAAGTTCCTGTAATTGATTTTCTAATTTGCAATAAAAGTGATTAGCACTTGGTGAATTTTGTCCCAAACATTTTTCTCTTCTAAGTTACAAGCCAATTCATCATTACAAGTGATTACATTGATGTTCTAAGGTAGTTTACATAGAAATCCTAAAATGCACACTTGTAGCCATTTTGGCTTGCACTCGACCCATTCTAGGGCCTTGTATATATGGTCCTTTTCATGTACCTAATGCCTGCAAACAATCTTAAATGCACATATTAGATACATATGAATGGAATGGTTAATTCATTATCAAAATATAGGTAATGTATAACCTCTAGGTCAACATTCTCCCCCTTTTTGACAATGACAAACCATTCCTCAAACATATTGAAAAGGATAAGAAAGTTATACCTTTGCCTTGTGAATTAGGGGGATTCATGATAAGAACAATTTGAATTTCTCCCCCTCAAACTATGCTTCCTCTCACCTGCATGTTAGGTTTTCTATACATGGCAAAACCAAAAATCGTGTAATATGTAATCCTTTGCATGTCACATGATCAACAGAAAATTAACAAGAAAAGGATCACTTAGGCAAGAAAGCAATAGTATAATCACAAGGAACAATATGATTGAGTCTCAAGCCATGAGATATTTCTCCCCCTTTTGACATTATCAAAAAGGTAGGGGGGTAGAAAAGCAAAAACTAGGTCTTCTCCAAGACTCAACCACACATATATGCAACGTAATAAGCAATGTAAAAGCATATATCATACAACCATGAAGGAGAACATACAATTCAAGTCAGAATCAAAATATAGCTCAACAAGCACCAAGCATAAGATAACACAGAGTAAATAGCCAAAGTGCATAGCAATGATATTCCAACTCAGAAAGATGTCCTCATAAGCAACTACAACCATAAAAGTGAGCAAACAGGAAATAAGAAAATAGTACATCTCAGAATAATGTGCCAGGATGTTGCTTATACAAAAGAGTGTAGAAAGATATATATAATAGACATGCTAGACTATAAGCTAAGACAACCTCCTAGACATCTAAGCTATCTATGTCAACTGCTTCCTCATCGTCGCCAGGGTTGTAGTCCTCATCGCCATATAAAGGCGGAGCAGCTGTGCCAGCAGCAGAACTAGCACCATCATCACCATCCTCGTCAGAAGCATCCTCAGTGTCACCATCATCAGCATCAGCATCCTCGTCGGCATCCTCAGCCTGGTCGGGCATCTCCTCATCGTCAGGACCAAAAGAGCGACCGGGCCAATGGGCATTCTGCTCAGCCCATGACATACCAAGAGCAAGAAGCTCCTTGGCCTACGAGAAGGATGGAGCAGAGTCCCCCAAGGAAGCGAGCAGAGAGGCCAGGGGGCCAGCAGGTAGTGGCAGATACGCAGGAGTGGAGCTACCAGAGGGATACTGAGGTGGAGCAGCAGCGGAAGGCTCGACAGCATATGGTGGTGGAGAAAGGAAGTAATGTTCATATGCATAAGAAGCATAGGCACTATCTGGGTATGGCTGGTATGTAGGGTAGGGTGAAGCACAGGATAGGTTCATGGTGGACATGATCGAACATAAATCCTGATGGAGGTGGTCCTGGACCTGGCGATTGTACGCCTGTTCATGCATCATGTATCCAAGAAGGGTTTCATTGGATGCACGAAATGACGCATGGCTAGGACGGGGATGGGGCTGCGGGGGTGGAGCATGGGTGGAGGTGGGAGGGGCACCAGAAGCAGAGGCTGAGGCTGAGGCGGAGCCAGAAGCACCAGGGGCAGAGGTAGGAACCGGGACAGCCTTCAAAAGGGTAATTTCACTAATGCACACTCCCTTTCTAGCAACCGGGTAATGGAAGTCAGAAAAGAATGATTTATTAGTGGTGAACCGGAAGAGACCACAGATCAAGGCTGGGTATGGAGGATGGGTGTCCTTGGTGTTCTTGCCGGTGTCAAAACAGGTCATATGGTGTAATATGTAACGAGCCCATTTGACACCTATGTTGTTTAACAAACAATACATCAGGACCGTTGTGTTTTCCGCAATGTCCGTTTGATTACGCTTGGGATAGATATTGCAGTTAATCACAAGGGCCAAGATGCGCCTCTGGAGGTCAAGGGAGGATGAGGGCAGGGTTGACCGCTTCCTGTAGGCCACGTCAGGTTTCTTTAAAAAACGATGAATGTCTGGTAGCATCAATTCATGATGTTTATAGAATCATTCTGGGTCAAGAAGATCGAAATACGTGTCATAGTCCTTACGCCAAGTAGTGTTTTCTTCGTCTCCGACAAGATAGTAATTGAAAGTTTCCTCGGAGATTTGAAAATGTCGATCGGAGATCATCGATGTTAGGACTACTTCGGTATTCGGTGGGGGAACAAGCGAATCGTAGTTCCAACGCAGATTTGTGTAGAACTCGTAAACTTCTTTTGTGCTAGATAACTAATTATTGAAGCAGTCACGTTTGATTGCTAGGGCGGATAAGTGGTGTGTGGAAAGAAGCCTCAAAACAGAAGTGATATACTCTTGAAAACGATTTGCATCAACTAAGGGGAGAAAAGGAAAATGAGATCATGGAAGAAGATCCTTATACCGATTTACCGCCTCAATAGACACAAAAGAGGTGTTATCAAAAAGAATCAAGCGATTAAAGGAGGAGGAGGCTGGAGCATTGCTAGGGGAGGCACGTTTTCTCCTATGGGAAGCCATGGGAACGAAAACAAGAAGAGAAACTGTGCACACAAGCAAGACAAACCTCAAAAGCCGAAGAAGACACACCACAGACGCCCGGGAAGGTCAAGAACAAGTTTCTAAGTCAACGTAGGGTTAGGAATGGGGGAGGGTTAGGGCTTGGGTTGAGAGATCGGGCTAGGAGATGAGGAATCGGTCGGCTATTTTCTAGTTGCAAGGGAAAATAGTCGGCCGATCCTAACTTTTAAGTTGGCGCAGCCCATCGATTGGTCGAGTTCTGAGGGTGACAAACTCGACCGAACGGTCCACTGAAGACAAGCTCTCGGCTCCTGATCGGTCGAGTTTTCCAGGGTGGAAACTCGACCGAAGGTCAACCTGACCTAGCAGTCTAATTCTTAGATTCTATCCATATACATGTCGATTAAAATTATTTTTCTATTCTATTATGTATAATTAACATACCTAGGCACATTTAGCTCATCATTGGTCACTATTTAGCGATAAAACGTGAAATTCGATAAAACCCAAAAATAAGCAAAAACTAAGCATGTTGATAGGCAGTTTAAGCACAAACAAACATGTATATGAGCAACATAAGGTGAAGATTGACATGAGCAAGCATATAGGAGAGAGACCACTAGCTAGATCACATAGCAATATCATTTAATTCAACAACGAGCAGTTTAGATCAAATAAAATTAAATTGATCTCTAGCTAGAGGTTTTGTAAAAATGTCCGCCAACTGATTTTCCGTGTCCACATGTGTTTTATATATATATATATATATATATATCTTTCTTGGCAATGTGGTCACAAAGAAAATGATGGCGAACCTCTATATGCTTGGCTCTACTATGCAATATAGGATTATAAGATAGATTAATTGCACTAGTATTGTCAAAAAAGATAGGAGAAGCATAAAAAAAATGTTAAAGTCTTGGAGCATTTGCTTCATCCATAGGACCTGTGCACAACAACTCCCGGCTGCAATGTATTCAGCTTCGGTAGTTGATAATGCCAATGTGCTTTGTTTCTTGGAGAACCAAGACACTAAGCATGGTCCTAGGAGGAAGCAAGTGCCACTTGTGCACTTTCTATCAATCAAACACCCTGCATAATCCACATCACTATATGCTCTAAGAGTAAAATCCCTTGATTTAGGATACCATAGACCAAAATTTTGGGTTTTGGCTAAGTACCTCAAAATTCTCTTAACAACAGTGAGATGCGACTTCTTAGGGAAAGATTGAAAGCGAGCGTACAAGCCAACACTAAACATAATATCAGGTCTAGAGGCAGTTAAATAAAGTAAACTTCCAATCATACCTCTATAGAGCTTCTCATCTACCTTTTCACCTTCTTCATCTTTGTCAAGTTTGGCGGTGTTTGACATGGGTGTATCCATCGGCTTCATATTCTCCATCCCAAAGCACTTGAGTAGTTCAGTCGTGTATTTGCCTTGGTTGATGAAGTTTCCTTCCTTTGTTTGTTTGATTTGAAAGCCGAGGAATAAGGTCAACTCACCCATCATGCTCATTTCAAATTCACTCTGCATAAGAGAACTAAACTCCTTGCAAAGATCAAGATTAGTCCCGCCAAAAATGATATCATCAACATATATTTGAATTATAAGAAAATGATTAGAAGTGTGTTTTAGAAATAAGGTAGAATCAACTTTGCCCATGACATACCCATTATCTAACAAAACGTTCTTTAATTTCTCATACCAAGCTCAAGGTGCTTGTTTGAGTCCATAGAGAGCTTTTTGCAACAAATAAACATGATTGGGTAATTTGTCATTTTCAAAGCCCGGAGGTTGAGCAACAAAAACTTCCTCCTCGATTGTACCATTCAAAAACACACTTTTAACATCCATTTGATATAGCAAGAAATTTTTATAACTAGCAAAGGCAAGTAGCATACGGATAGATTCTAATCTAGCAACAGGAGCATAAGTTTCATCAAAATCAATACCTTCCTGTTGGTTGTAACCTTGTGCCACTAACCTTGCTTTGTTTCTTACCACCTTTCCATGCTCATCTAGCTTGTTGCAGTAGACCCATTTGGTGCCAATGATTTTTCTATCACTTGGTCTTGGCACTAAGGTCCACACTCGATTCTTCTCGAATTGCTCAAGCTCTTCTTGCATGGCAAGGATCCACTCATCATCATCAAGGGCTTCTTTGATGTTCTTTGGCTCAAGTTGGGAGATGAAGGCACTATCTGCTTGTTCTTTGTTGTGAGAAGCTCGTGTCCTCACTCTCTCAAATGGGTTGCCAATGATCAACTCCTTGGGGTGATTCTTTGCAAAGCGGGGAGTGGGATCCTTCTTTTCTTCTTCTTTTTCTTCTTCAATCACCTGCTTGCCTTTGTCTTTGATGTTGAGGTCTTTTAAGATAGGAATTATTTCATCTACAACATCATCATCACCAATATGCTTGCCAAGAATAGGGTTAGTTTCAATAAACTTAACATTGATAGATTCTTCAATTTTAGACAATTCAATGTTAAATACTCTATATGCCCTGCTAGTAGTGTTATAGCCTAGGAAGAAAGCCTTATAGGATTTTGGATCAAACTTGTCGAGAGAATCCTTCGTGTTTAAAACAAAACAAGGACATCCGAAAACATGAAAGAAATCAATGGACGGCTTCCTACCACGCCATAGTTCATAGGGGATTTTCTTGAAAGACGGATGTGTGAAAACTCGGTTTTGCACAAAACATGACGTGCTAACAGCTTCAGCCCAAAAATTCTTAGGAGTGTCATACTCAAGAAGCATGGTCCTAGCCATCTCTTGTAGCGACCTATTCTTCCTCTCAACAACCCCATTTTGTTGAGGTGTGCGTGGAGAAGAGAAATTGTGTGAATAGCCTGATTTTTCACAAAAATGCTCAAAAAGATCATTTTCAAACTCTCCCCCATGATCACTACGGATAGAAACAATATGGCAAGAAGCTTCATTTTCAACCCATTTACAAAAGCTCGAGAAAACATCAAGAGTATCGCTTTTAGAAACGAGAAAGAAAGTCCAAGTATATCTAGAGAAATCATCAACAATAACAAGACAATACTTGGAGCCACGAAGCGTTTGTGTTCTCATTGGTCCGAATAGATCAATATGAAAAAGTTCAAAAACTCTCTTGGTACTCATGACTCCTTTGGATTTGAAGGAGGATTTGGTTTGTTTCCCTTGTGTGCAAGGTTGGCATTCCTCATCCTTATCAAAATCCAATTTAGGAAGTCCTCGAACCAAGTCTTTTTTGTTCAATTTCTTCATTTGATGCAAATTCACATGACTCAAACGACGATGCCAAAGAGAAAGATCGTTTTTATCCACAACTAAGCATCTATTTAGTATGGGCTTAAGAGCATCGAGAACAATAACGTAAAGATTACCATTTCTAGTTCCCTTATATATAACATTGTAGGAGAGAGAATCTAGAAGCAAGCATTCTAAAGCAGTAAATAACACAAGATAACCATTATCAATTAATTGCTAACACTAATTAAATTGTGATGTAGGCCATCAACAAGCAATACATTTTTAATACATAATTCATTCCCTACATCACCCTCACCTATAACCTTACCCTTCTTGTTGTCCCCGAAGGTTACCGATCCTCCTTTCTTTTTCACAAATTTGTTGAAATGGCTGATTTCTCCAGTCATATGCTTAGAGCAGCCACTATCAACAATCCATTTCTTTTTAACCTGCAAGAAAAAAGGATGTCGGAACCCAACTCAAACTTTGGGTTATGGGGTTAGCTTGGGACCCATTTCATCTTTGGGTTGGTCCCCTTGGGCTTGTAAGGACAATAGGTAGAATAATGGTCATCACATTTGCAATGAATACAAACCATAGGGTTTTTAGAGCTGGAAGACTCTCCATTGAAAATTGGAGGTTCCACACTCTTCTTCTTACCCTTCTTCTTCTGACCTTTGGGAGCAGTCTCATTATATCCTAAACCACTAGTACCAACTTGTTTGGTAGAGTGCTCTAGGACATCATTTATGGATTTCTTTCCCGAAAGAAACCTTTGTAAAGTAGATCTTAATTTAGCATTATCATCACTAAGATTTACAATAGTAGTAGATAGACTAGCAAGATCTTCTCTAGTATGCAAAAGGTCGGCCTCAAGACAGAGGGCTTTAGTAAGAAGAGAATCTTTTTTTAGATTTAAGCTAGCAACTTCATTTCTAGGCAAAATAGGTCTAGAAGATAAATTATTAATTTTAGCAAGCAATTTTGCATTTTCATATTTAAGAACAACTATCTCTCTTTGATAGGCATAGATTTCTTCTCTCCTAGCATCATCAATAAGCTTGAGTTCTACATTTACAGTTTTAAAAGCATCAAGCTCATCTAGGCACTTTTGGTTTTCTATCTTAAGATTTTCAATATTTTTAAGATATGTACCATTCTCAACCTCTACTCCATTGTATTGAAGTTCAAGGTCAAGATATTGCCCTTGCAAGGATTCTATGCTATCAAGATGCAATTTTTCATTTTCATCAAGAATGTCAATTTTTGCATAAAGATCATCAACTATTTTGCCTAATCTTTTCCTCTTAGATTTACATTTAGCAAAAGATGATTGGAATTCATTAAGCATATCAATGAGAGTTTCCTTAGATATCTCAAGTAAATTAACATCACTAACCTTACTTACCTCACTTACCTCAATTGCATCTTCACTAGTTGAGGCCATGAGGGCAAGATGGCATTCTCCATCTTCGGAGATTGAGGAGCTTGAAGAAGACTCCTCCCATGCCGCATGAGCTGCATCTTTGGATCTTCTATCCTTCTTGTCTTTCTTCTTGTACTTTGCTTCTCTTTTATACTTTTCATCCTTCTTGTGGCTACTCTTATGATGGCTCTTCTTGGCCTTTGGGCAGTCACTCTTATAGTGGCCTTTTTTACCACACTCGTAGCACCTAGGAGTTGAGGAGGAGGGCTTGCTCTTGAAGTGTTTCCCTTTTGAGTAGTTGGCTTCATGATCATTGACACCTTCATCTTCACTTGAGGAAGGACAGGGAGACTTCATGGCAAGTTGTTGTTGTCGGACCATTTCTTCAATTTGAGCTTTGAAGGTTGTGTCTTTTATCTTCTTTGATTCCTTCTCTTCTCTTTTCTCCTCTTCTTATTGCTTGTCGAGCCTAGGTTCATGGGCTTGGAGGTTACCAACCAGCTCCTCGGTTGACAACTCGCTTAGCTTGTAAACTTCTTCAATTGAAGTGACCTTTGGCTCCCATCTCTTTGGAAGAGATCTCAAGATTTTGGCATTGACTGTACCTCTATCCATGACACTCCCAAGAGCTTCAAGGCTATTCAAGATGACATTTAGCCTTGTGTACATGTCCGCTACTCTTTCATTCTTCCCCATCTTGAAGTTCTCAAGAAGACCACCAAGCATGTAGACTTTGGCCTCCTTGACTTGCTCGGTCCCTTCATAGGTGACACACAACGTGTGCCATATCTCATGCGCCGTGTCCCAAGAAGAGATCCGGTTGAACTCGGATGGAGTAAGGGCGGCGTAGATGATGCTCACGACTTTGTTGTTGAGTTGAGCACGCTTCATCTCATCTTCCGTCCATGTGGTGATGTCCCCTTTTGGATCTTCATACTTGAGATGGACAATCTTCCACATTTTGTAGCTCACCCCTTGGAGGTAGAATTGCATTCTCCTCTTCCAATATAGGAAGTTTGTGCCGTCGAAGACCGGGGGTCTCATTGAGAAGCTTCCTTCAAGGTTGAGTGACCCAAGAGCTGAATCTCCCATCTTCTCCTACTTGTTGAAGTAGCTTGGAGAAGACCTGCTCTGATACCACTTGTTGGATCAATGGGATCTAGAGGGGGAGGTGAATAGAGCTACACACACTTCACAAAAACAATTAGACCACCAATTTAATCGTAGTGCAAAAACTAAAGCAATCAACAATTTGATGTCCTATTCTAGAATACAAAGCAAGGATAAGAGATAATGAATAGCATGCACTTGGACAGGTAGTTTAGAGTGGTTCCACATCCTAAACTTAGGAACGATGTCAGTCCACTACCTAGAGTTGGTTAGACTCTAGGATTTGCAACTTGGTTCTCTTATATATCACTATAAGATTACAAGATACATCAACCACACAACCAAGGGCTTAATTTCTCAAGCTAAGATCTTCTACCTATCCAAGGACTTACCCACAAAGCAAGATTCTTCAGCCTTCTTCAAAGGACTTACCCAATCTTACCTTTGTCTTCAACCTTGCAGGATTTACCTATCTCACTTGAGCTTTGCCTTGCACCTCTCCTTCACTTGGAGAGCTTCTCCACGTTTTCCCTTCACCAAGGGATCTGGAGCAATGAGCTATCTTCACTCTTGAAGATCAGCAACACATCTTCCCCTTCACTTGGAGAAGAACATCAGCAACTCCTCTTTCACTTGGAGAAGTAGCTTCAATCAATCTTCAAAGGGATTTGGAGGTAGGAAGAGAGAAAGGAGAGCTTTACATAATACAAAGGATAGCTCTCATACATAGGGATCTAACTCACTCTCAACTCACGAATTTGTCTTGAAGGTAGAGAGAGAAAGGGGCTCAAGGGCGTGGAACACTCTCAACTAAGCTAGAACCAAGTTTGCAATGGAAGAGCAGCTTGGAATGAAGTCCAAGGGGTTCTATTTATAGTTGAGGGTGGCCCTTTAAGCTGTGGGACACTTGGATGCAAAAGTAGTTGTTACAACCCCATTTTCTTGAAAATGTAATGTAAGGTGTAATTCCCTTTTTAATGAATAAATGATATCCTTTCTTTGAATTGTGATACATTTCGTGAGAAATGGCTTTGATTGATTGATTGTGGGCCTTGTTGGCCATTAAGCCCAATTGAAAAGAAAAGGGAATTAAAAAGAAAAATAAATTGGTTAATAAAAGAGAAATATGAGAAATCGATAATTAAAAGAAGATAAAGGCAAACCAATACTCTCCAATATGGGAATTCGTGTCTTTATGTTTCCTTGAGGTCCAAGGGACCCAAAACAACAAGATGATCACAAAGGAAAAAGGAATATAAATTAATTTGGATTAATTGATGAGAAAACTTGGGAGAGAAGGAATCCTTCTCATCCATTGCAAGTTGTTTCCCAAATTTCGTACAAAGCTAGGAAATATTAAACGAAACTTTCCCTTAAAATTTGAGATAAATCGGAGTTATGGTTTGGGAGATATTAATTTTGCAAGTTATCTTTGATTTGGGAATTTTCCTGAATTAAATGATTAATAGATGAATATTTCCTTTGAACGCGGATGATGAGGCTCGTTGGATCTTAATCCAACGATGGGCGCTCATCGTCTAAGTCCCGCTGGGACTGGGACGTTGCTGGTTACAGGGTGGACTTTCCATCCTAGATTCTCAAAACTCCAGTGCTTAAGCAAATCTGGAAACCGTTCCGTTGGATTCGGGAGAGCAAGCCGAGGGGTTTCACCCCTGTTTTGAGTAGGATTTGTCGCCAAACAGGAAAACGCCCAACTGGGCAGGTCCCTGCCTCGACCCTATAAATAGGGGAGGGTGATAGAGGGCACCAGTGTCCCCTTTACTTAGTCCAATCGCTGCGGCGGAGAGCAACGATCGAGTTCGCACTTTCAATTTCATCCCCGACCTTGACCAGTGCCCTAGACACCTCAGCAAGTGTCGCCGGAGTCCGGCAAGTAGGCGAAGGCTTTGGCACGGATCGGGCGGGGAATTGGACCCCTAGTCACCTTCGGCCGAGGGAGACGGAGCTCCCTGCACCATCCGCTTGCTCGCAGGAGGACCGGAGCTCGAAGTCAACCCTCGAGTTGACTGCGGGGAACTGTTGCTCGACGCGAGGAAGAAGAAGGCCAGGTGGCCTTTTACCAATCTACCCCTCCGCACTCCGTTTACAGGTAAGGACGTTTTCGTCCTTTGATCGTTGGTTTTGCAAAAGGCAGGGCGCGCTCTCTTAAGGCCGTTGGATCCTCAGTGGATCCAAGGTCCATTGATCGGGCGGCTCTAGCTTTTTCTAGGAAAATAACAAATAATTTATTAAAAGGGTTGTTCTTATAAAAATCATATCTTGAGCTAGGAAACTCGGATGCGAAAAGTCAATACATGAAAAATGATCAAAACAATATGAGGAATACGTTAAAAATGGTTTGGATGCCTGAATCTGTATATTTTTGCAAAAGTACATATTTTGATGGAAAAAGAGTTAATTTGTAAAAAGAAAAAACCCAAATTGATTATCAAGGATATATTTAGTTTTGCAATTAGGTTAATTCGAATATGTTTAACCTGATTAATGATTAAGATGGTTTTTAACCTGTTTTGATGATAGAATTACATGTTTAGGGTTTTTAATTCAATATGTTGATTAAAATATTTGGAAACCCCTAAATTAGAGAAAAAAGAAAAGATATTGCAATCTGAAAATTAGGGTTTATATGGACCAACCTGATCTTTAGGACCTTAATGGAAAATAGGACAAGATAATTAGGGTTTGATGAATATTTGATAAAAGTAAGGTAAAAGTAAAAAAAGGAAATAAAACCCTAATCATGGTTAAAACCCTAAAAAGGGCAAATAACCTAGGAAACGATTAGAATTAATGAGTCATGATGACATGATTGATAATATAGAAATTGAATGCCTTTTTCAGGAATAAATTGGGTGTGTGTGTGTGCTTGCTTGAATCTGGGTTGATTGGTTATTTCTGCTTTCAAAACTGCTTAAGAGGTATGTGGTTAATTATGAATAACCGCTTTAGTTTCCCGATGGATTCCCAGATGTTTAAACGCATTGAATGCAACTAAACTATTTGGATGTTCATATTGTAATTGTAAAGTGACTATGACTATCACCATTTGATATAAATGTGTAAATCCTGCACCTACATGCCACCCTGATGGAAGATGCCATAAAGGTCAGGCCCAGGAGGGTAGACCAATGGGCACCATGAGAGGTGACCCTATACACCAAGCTCGAGAATGAGAAGGTGATTGAAGAGGCAAGACTAAGGAGCACCATGAGAGGTGAATCCCAGGCACCAAGCTCGGGATTGAGAAGGTGGCCTTAAGTCAAATCCAGGGTTAGGGCAAAAGCGGTGGGGATTGTCACATGGAAAATGTAAATTGACTTGTTAATTACCTTGATTGCAATACTTAAATTGTTAGACCTAATTGTGAAATTTTGGTTGCCTCCACATACCAGCAATTGCTGATCGATGTTTTGTTTGTCGGCATTTTAGGTAATATCCTGAAAATCACAAACAGTAAAGTGGCACGTCGTGAAATTAAGAAATAAAGTGCAAGGAGGATTAGATAGAGTATTTCAAGCTGTGGATAGTTAGATTTCCCAATTTTATAAAGGTAAGTAAAAGTTTTAATTTTTGTACCCAATTCCAGTTTAGTTAGTAGAATTTTATAACTATTGTTGATTATATGCTAAACCTTTGATCCTGTAAATTGATGAACGATTCTGACCTTCGGGTCTCCATTAATTGGGGGTTACCGGGAGGTGGGGTCGTTACAATTGGTAGCAAAGCATGGGTTCTTCATCTAATCATTAATAATTATTAAATTTTACAAATTCCATAGAACCGAGGGAGTTATTAGAGGATTTTCCGAAAGACTGAGGTGTCTAGAAAAGGATCACATCCGGGGGCTGGCAAAATTTTCCTCCGCACCGCTAGTCAGAATATGAGGACTCCCAGATCGTGTGACTTCCTGGCCGATGTCTTAGGTTAAGACTCGAAGTAAGATACCTTTAGGACTCTCTCATCTTATTCATCCCTTCTCTACTCAAATTCTCTAAGGATTTTAAGAATTAGGGTTTTCTCTCTCTTCCTCACCCTCATGTGGTATGGGTTAAGGTTGATAAGGTCTAAGGGATCCTCCACCAAATTAATAAAAGATACGTAAGTAAGATGTCATTTGCACAAGTGTAATTAGTTTAAAAGTAAACTAAAAGTATGTTTGTGTGCAGATGGCTCGTACCAACGTTGTGGCCATCCCTTTTTCCACCAGCGATGGTGGACCACCCCGCAAGGAGAATGGATCCTCTGAGAAGAGGAAGCGGAACCATGGAGAGACCTCAAAGAAGAGAAAGAGGCCAGAGGAAGTTGAGGCACCCAACCCTGAACCAATGCCCGGCAGCAACCGAGAGCCAGGGGAAGGACTAGAATATGAGGAGTACCATATGCATGAAGAGGAATCCCACATGGAGGAGGACCAGCCTGGTGGTTCAGAACCGACCATGGTGGTTCATACAACGGATGCAGTTTGGATGGAACAACAAAGGCAATTGACTGAAGCTATCCGTGCCCTAGCCCTTAGGGACATAGCTAGGACCGAGGATGGTGCGCCACTTCCTGTTCGTCCTTGGCTTGGAGCCACCATCCTGTACTTCGTTAAGCTAAACGTCGAGAAGTTCTGGGGAGAAGACAAGTCGGAACTAGTTGACAAGGCCGAAGCTTGGTTGCTTGCGGTCGAGAATGGGTTCTGTATGCTCGAGGTGCAGCCGAATAAAAAGGTTATGTTTGCTACTCACCTTCTGGAAGGTGCAGCCAAGATATGGTGGGAGAACCATATCATGGGAAGAGACCTAAGTGAAGAACCAATGGCATGGACTGAATTCAAGACCATCTTCACCGCTAGATTCCTCCCCATCTCAGCAAGGAAAGAGAAAGAAAGAGAGTTCATGAGCATGACTCAAGGAAGTTCTTCAGTTGCGGATTTCAGTCATAGGTTCCGCCTCCTGGAACACTTCGGTCATATGTTGGACGAAGAGAGGAGGGTGGACCACTTCATGGAACGTCTACACCTTGCCATCAAGCCTCATGTGATGCCTAGTAAGCCAAAGACCTTTGCTGAAGCCTACAATACCGCCTTAGACATGGAAAGGACAGTGATGCCTGCACAAAACCAATCCCGAGGATACTTGGGCTTCACTGAAGGAGCTCAAGGGCAGAGGAATGAACACCGAAAGGGGTAAGGACGCAACCACAACAAGAACAAGCATGGGTACAAGGGCAAGCCGTGTGGTCGCCTCCAGCAGTGTCGCACCTGTGGACGGGCACATCCTGGGAAGTGTCACTTTGAGAAGAAGGTGTGTTTCAGATGTCAGCAAGAGGGACACTTCATCGCCAACTGCCCTCAGCCTAACCCAAGGGGACCTTTGGGGTCACAACCTGTAGCAGCACAGCCAGTAGCTGCAGCACCCCTGGTAGGAGCACCAGCCAGAGCACCTCTAGTTGGAGAGAGGAGACAAGCTAGAGTGTTCTCCATCGACAACGAAGAAGCTCAGGCAAATGCTAACAAGTTGATCGAGGGTAATAACCCATAGAGTTCTTCCTTTTAGTTCAAGTAAACCATGTAATAGATTTCTGATATGGAATAACTATGTAGGCTTACTGGAAGTCATGGGACAAAATGTAAAAGCACTTTTTGATTCTGGTTCAACTAATACTTTTATTTCGAGAAACCTGGCAACTATGCTTAATTTGGATATCAGGGATTTGGGTTATGTTTTGGATGTCACAACCCCGAGTGGTCGTATTTATACCTCTCTTTTGAAAACCCATGTGTTTCCAGTTAAGTACCTGAACCATGAGCTTCCCACTGACTTCATCCTTCTCGATATGAATGATTTTGATGTAATCATCGGGATGGACTGGCTTTCCACCTATAGGGCCCAGATTGACTGTAAAGAGAAGAATATTCTCATTAGAAAGACTGGCTATCCACACTTCACCATTCGAGGAAGGAAAGATGCGACAACTAGTCTTTACATATCCGCTTTGAAAGTTGAACAGATGCTATCCAAGGGTTGTCGAGCCTACCTAGCCATAGTTATCGTACCCGAGGTTAAGGGGCAATCCTTAGATGACATACAGGTGGTTCGGGAGTACGCAGATGTGTTTCCATATGATCTACTAGGGATTCCCCCTGAGAGGGAGGTATACTTCTCGATTATGTTAGCTCCTGGGACTAACCCTATATCTAAGGCGCCCTATAGAATGGCCCCTGCTGAGTTCCTTGAGTTGAAAACCCAGTTGCAAGAGTTGTTGGATAAGGGGTTTATCCAACCCAGTACCTCACCATGGGGAGCACCAGTACTCTTTGTGAAAAAGAAGGATGGGTCGCTTCGGATGTGTATTGATTATCGGATGATCAATCAGGAAACCATTAAGAATAAGTATCCTTTACCTAGAATAGATGACCTGTTTGACCAACTCAAATCAGCTCGAGTCTTTTCCAAAATCGATTTGAGATCAGGATATCACCAGGTGAGATTGAGGAGTGAGGATATCCCCAAAACAGCTTTCAGAACCCGTTATGGCCACTATGAGTTTGTGGTCATGCCGTTTGGATTATCCAATGCACCGAGTGTCTTTATGAACCTCATGAACAATGTGTTCCAACCTTTCCTTGACTCTTTTGTGATAGTGTTCATAGATGACATTTTGGTGTACTCAGATGACCTATCCCAACACCGTGACCACCTAGGTAGAGTCCTTGATATCCTGAGAAAGCATAAGTTTTTCGGAAAGTTCTCGAAATGTGAGTTTTGGTTGGACTGAGTCATGTTTCTGGGACACATTATCTTAGGAGGAACAATTGTCGTAGATCCAGCCAAGGTATCGGCAGTTCGAGGCTGGCCGGCACCAAAGAACCCCTCTGAGATTCGTAGCTTCTTGGGGTTGGCCGGATACTACCGTCGCTTCATCAAGGATTTCTCCAAGACTGCTCTACCACTAACCATGTTGACTCAGAAGGATGTGAAGTTTGTGTGGTCTGAAGTATGTGAAGCTCGATTTCAGGAATTAAAGGAGAAGTTGACCACCGCTCCTATGTTGACTTTGCCTTCTGGCAATGAGGGTTTCATGATATTCACCGATGCTTCCAAGATGGGACTTGGTTGTGTGTTGGAACAAGATCGGCATGTGGTTGCATATGCGTCCCGACAGCTCAAGCCAAATGAGGTGAACTACCCGACACATGACCTGGAGTTAGCTGCTATAATCCATGCATTGAAAATATGGCGGCACTACCTGTACGGTGCTACCTTCGAGATCTTCACCGACCATAAGAGCTTGAAGTACCTGCTGACACAGAGAGACCTGAACCTACGACAGCATCGATGGATGGAGTACATGAAGGATTACGACTTCACCATCGCCTACCATCCTGGTAAGGCGAATGTAGTGGCTGATGTGTTGAGTCAAAAATAGCTTAAGTGTGCAGCTGTTCTGTCCAGTCAGTGGAAAAGTTTGGAGGAACTTGTGGAATGGACTCCACAACTACTAGAGGACCGAGTTCGGTTGGCTAATATCCAGATTCAATCTGAGTTGTTGAGTGAGATCATAACTGCACAGTTGACCAGTGGAGAGCTAGACAAGATGAAAGGTTTAATGATGAAGCCACAAACTCGTCTATCCGTGGGAGTAGACGGAGGAATCAGGTTTGAGAATCGTGTATGGGTTCCAGCGGATTCATCAATAAAGGAACGCATCTTGTAAGAGGCTCATGGGTCCAAGTACATAGTGTACCCAGGAACTACTAAGATGTACAAGGACCTACAGCGGTTTTTCTGGTGGCCAGGAATGAAGAAAGACATTACGTCATGGGTGGCCAGTTGTCTTACGTGCCAGATGGTGAAGGTTGAACACCAGCGACCCGGCGGACTTTTACAGTCAATAGAGATTCCATAGTGGAAATGGGAGCAGATCACCATGGATTTTGTGGTGGGTCTACCCCGGACCAAGAGAGGTCATGATGCGATATGGGTCGTGGTAGATCGTCTTACCAAAGTCAGCATACTTCCTTTCCCTGAAGACCACTGCTAAGGTGACAGACCTAGCTGAGTTGTATATCAGAGAGATAGTACGTTTGCATGGTGTGCCAGGATCGATCATCTCAGATAGAGACCCAAAGTTCACTTCCAAGTTGTGGAAGCAAGTTCAAGAGGAACTGGGTACAAGGTTAAAGTTCAGTACCGCTTATCACCCCCAAACAGATGGTCAGTCAGAAAGGATGATCCAGACATTAGAAGATATGTTGAGAGCTTGTGTGCTCGATTGGGGTGGCTCATGGGAGCAATACTTACCGTTGGCAGAGTTCACGTACAATAATAGCTACCAAGCCAGTATCGGGATGCCTCCGTATTAAGCTTTGTACAAGAGACTGTGTCGGTCACCACTTCACTGGGATGATGTGGGTGAAAGGACCTTGTTGAGGTTAGAAGAGCTCCAAGTGTATGCTGATAAAGTGGCTTTGATCAAGCAAAGGCTAAAGAGAGCCCAGGATCGACAGAAGTCGTATGCTGATGCAAAGCGGACTGATGTGTATTTCACTGTGGGAGATCATGTGTTTTTGAAAATCTGACCGCTCCGAGCCATAGCTAAGAACAGAGGAAAGCTGAGTCCCCGATACGTGGGTCCGTTTGAGGTGCTAGAACGGATTGGTGAAGCTGCATACCGTTTGGCGTTACCCCCTCATTATAGCATGATGCATGATGTGTTTCATGTGTCTAACCTGAAGCGATATGTGTAAGATCCGAGCCACGTGCTGAACATTGAACCTATTGAGCTTCAAGGGAAGCTGACTTATCCTGAGACACCTTTGCAGATTATAGATACCAACGTGAAAGAACTCAGATGCAAGAATATAGAGATGGTAAAGGTTCTCTGGAAGCACCATGGAGAGGATGAGGCCACATGGGAGCTTAAGGCAGACATGGAGAAAACATATCCTGAATTGTTTGTTTGATTGTTTGAATTTTGAGGGCAAAATTCCTATAAGGAGGGGAGGATGTTACAACCCCATTTTCTTGAAAATGTAATGTAAGGTGTAATTCCCTTTTTAATGAATAAATGATATCCTTTCTTTGAATTGTGATAAATTTCGTGAGAAATGGCTTTGACTGATTGATTGTGGGCCTTGTTGGCCATTAAGCCCAATTGAAAAGAAAAGGGAATTAAAAAGAAAAAGAAATCGGTTAATAAAAGAGAAATATGAGAAATCAATAATTAAAAGAAGATAAAGGCAAACCAATATTCCCCAATATGGGAATTCATGCATTTATGTTTCCTTGAGGTCCAAGGGACCCAAAACAACAAGATAATCACAAAGGAAAAAGGAATATAAATTAATTTGGATTAATTGATGAGAAAACTTGGGAGTGAAGGAAGCCTTCTTATCCATTGCAAGTTGTTTCCCAAATTTCGTACAAAGCTAGGAAATATTAAACAAAACTTTCCCTTAAAATTTGAGATAAATCGGAGTTATGGTTTGGGAGATATTAATTTTGCAAGTTATCTTTGATTTGGGAATTTTCCTGAATTAAATGATAAATAGATGAATATTTCCTTTGCACGCGGGTGATGAGGCCCGTTGGATCTTAATCCAACGATGGGCGCTCATCGTCTAAGTCCCGCTGGGACTGGGACGTTGCTGGTTACAGGGTGGACTTTCCATCCTAGATTCTCGAAACTCCAGTGCTTAAGCAAATCTGGAAACCGTTCCGTTGGATTCGGGAGAGCAAGCCGAGGGGTTTCACCCCTGATTTGAGTAGGATTCGTCGACAAACAGGAAAACGCCCAACTGGGCAGGTCCCTGCCTCGACCCTATAAATAGGGGAGGGCGATAGAGGGCACCGGCGTCCCCTTTACTTAGTCCAATCGCTGCGGCGGAGAGCAACGATCGAGTTCCCACTTCCAATTTCATCCTCGACCTTGACCAGTGCCCTCGACACCTCAGAAAGCGCCGCCGGAGTCCGGCGAGTAGGCGGAGGCTTTGGCACGGATCGGGCGGGAAATTGGACCCCTAGTCACCTTCGGCCGAGGGAGACGGAGCTCCATGCACCATCCGCTTGCTCACAGGAGGACCGGAGCTCGAAGTCAACCCTCGAGTTGACTGTGGGGAACTGCTGCTCGACTCGAGGAAGAAGAAGGCCAGGTGGCCTTTTACCAATCTGCCCCTCCACACTCCGTTTACAGGTAAGGACATTTTCATCCTTTGATCGCTGGTTTTGCAAAAGGCAGGGCGCACTCCCTTAAGGCCGTTGGATCCTCAGTGGATCCAAGGTCCATTGATCGGGCGGCTCTAGCTTTTTCTAGGAAAATAACAAATAATTTATTAAAAGGGTTGTTCTTATAAAAATCATATCTTGAGCTAGGAAACTCGGATACAAAAAGTCAATACATGAAAAATGATCAGAAAAATATGTGGAATATGTTAAAAATGGTTTGGATATCTGAATCTGTATATTTTTCCAAAAGTACATATTTTGATGGAAAAAGCGTTAATTTGTAAAAAGAAAAAACCCAAATTGATTATCAAGGATATATTTAGTTTTGCAATTAGGTTAATTTGAATATGTTTAACCTGATTAATGATTAAGATGGTTTTTAACCTATTTTGATGATAGAATTACATGTTTAGGGTTTTTAATTCAATATGTTGATTATAATATTTGGAAACCCCTAAATTAGAGAAAAAGGAAAAGATATTGCAATATGAAAATTAGGGTTTATATGGACCAACCTAATCTTTAGGACCTTAATGGAAAATAGGACAATATAATTAGGGTTTGATGAATAATTGATAAAAGTAAGGTAAAAGTAATAAAAAGGAAATAAAACCCTAATTTTGGTTAAAACCCTAAAAAGGGCAAATAACCTAGGAAACGAATAGAATTAATGAGTCATGATGACATGATTGATAATATAGAACTTGAATGCCTTTTTTAGGAATAAATTGGGTGTGTGTTCTTGCTTGAGTCCGGGTTGATTGGTTATTTCTGCTTTCAAAACTGCTTAAGAGGTATGTGGTTAATTATGAATAACCGCTTTAGTTTCTCGATGGATTCCCAGATGTTTAAACGCATTGAATGCAACTAAACTGTTTGGATGTTCATATTGCAATTGTAAAGTGACTATGACTATCACCATTTAATATAAATGTGTAAATCCTGCACCTACATGCCACCCTGATGGAAGATGCCATAAAGGTCAGGCCCAGGAGGGTAGACCAATGGGCACCATGAGAGGTGACCCTATACACCAAGCTCGGGAATGAGAAGGTGATTGAAGAGGCAAGACTAAGGAGCACCATGAGAGGTGACTCCCAGGCACCAAGCTCGGGATTGAGAAGGTGGCCTTAAGTCAAATCCAGGGTTAGGGAAAAAGTGGTGGGGATTGTCACATGGAAAATGTAAATTGACTTGTTAATTACCTTGATTGCAATACTTAAATTGTTAGACCTAATTGTGAAATTTTGGTTGCCTCCACATACCAGCAATTGTTGATCGATGTTTTGTTTGTCGGTGTTTTAGGTAATATCCTGAAAATCACAAACAGTAAAGTGGCGCATCGTGAAATTAAGAAATAAAGTGCAAGGAGGATTAGATAGAGTATTTCAAGCTGTGGATAGTTAGATTTCCCAATTTTATAAAGGTAAGTAAAAGTTTTAATTTTTGTACCCAATTCCAGTTTAGTTAGTAGAATTTTATAATTGTTGTTGATTATATGCTGAACCTTTGATCATGTAAATTGATTAACGATTCTGACCTTCGGGTCTCCCTTAATTGGGGGTTACTGGGAGGTGGGTTCGTTACAGTAGTCATTTTTTGTTCAAGAAAATGACTCTATTTTTGCCCAAAATAATTCACCAACGGTCATATTACTTTTTCTGCAAATTCTGTACAGTGCAATCGGTCGAGTTTCAATGGGGGTAACTCGATCGATCAAGTAGGAGGCAAACCGATATTCAAAGGATCGGTCGAGTTTGTCCTGAGGAAACTCGACCGACCATTTCAACTGGAAATGACCTGCTACCCGATCGGTCGAGTTTTGTGGGTGCACAACTCGACCGATGCAATCTTCTGAAAATCGACCAAGGTTGATCGGTCGAGTTTCAGGCTAGGGAAACTCGACCGACTAAGTGCATGTAATTGATTTTCTCATTTGCAATAAAAGTGATTAGCACTTGGTGAATTTTGTCCCAAACATTTTTCTCTTCTAAGTTACAAGCCAATTCATCATTACAAGTGATTACATTGATGTTCTAAGGTAGTTTACATAGAAATCCTAAATTGCACACTTGTAGCCATTTTGGCTTGCAATCGGCCCATTCTAGGGCTTTGTATATATGATCCTTTTCATGTACCTAATGCCTGCAAACAATCTTAAATGCACATATTAGATACATATGAATGGAATGGTTAAGTCATTATCAAAATATAGGTAATGTATAACCTCTAGGTCAACATTAACAACATGTATTTCCTTAAATTTATTTATGTAATCTCAATCAAAAATATCTCCTTCACTTTCATTTTGTACTTTTTGTTTGTGTTAACTAACCAACTTCCTAGTCTCATAGTATCTCATATTTTACATTATCTTGAGTATTCAATATATTCTTGACCCTACTAAGGGCTATAGTCATCTATAATAGATACTTTTTGTTATTTAGTATGTTCATACTAATTTGTGTCTTGAATTTTTATTCATTTTTCCTTTGTGCCTTCATTGGGATTTATTGTCTTATGCATGTATGTTACACATAATTATTGACGACAATTGATACTTAGTTGTTTCACTCATTACCTTACATTTCAACATCTTAGTGTGTGCACATTCTTGTCACATTATAGGTTTTCTTTATAGAGGATTTACTCTTTTTAGATTGTAAATAGGAGGTTAGAACCCAGTACACATCATGTTAGTCTCATCAAGTTGAACCTATAATCACGAAGACAATAGATTCTTGGGATTAACCAATTCCTATTTATCTAATGTATTTGAAAATAATATTCACTTAGGGCTACTCATTTAAATATAAGTTAGGGAATACTTTATGGGTGTGAATTTCTCATGAACAGTGATATTGACAAAATCACATGGCTCAGAAAATAGTTAATATGATACATTGATAAAGATGTTTCTATTCAGCTCAAATCAATAGAATAAAACCAAATTTATATAATATTTATGCTCTTATTCTTTTTATTATTTGTAGTCATTTTACCCTAATAGTGTTACAGTTCCCTCGACCCCATCCTCTCTTTGCATATTTGGGCAAGACATTCAGGGAAGTATAACAAAGTAGCTTGATATTGGCCAATCTAGGTATTTAGATATCAGCCTAGGGTGCCTAAATGATCACAATGTCTAGAGATATATCCACATAACCTCCTAAATGCCCTACCAATGACTTTGACTAACTAACTTAATATTCCCTGACAACTCAACCTAAGGTATGATACCATGTTGCAAGACCTGAATCTCATAGTTCTACTTAGACTATATGATTAGGGTATGAGGTAATCAAGTTGGCTAACATAAAATGCATTTTTTTGCAAGATATAGCACATAAATGAGACTCTCTTACACATTCAAATTATAATCAAACCACAAGAATTTCTCTTGTTTGTCACTTGATACTTTCAACATGTTAAGATACATGAATCATATATTTACAAACCATATCATAAGAAGATAATTACATTACTTTATCATTGGAATAAAACAACACTTTCTATCACATATTGTAGGATCTAGAGTATATAGGGACTAAGACTAGATAACTCAACCTTAATCATATGTAGTAACTTTCTATGGTAAGATTCTTTTAAATCTATTTTTAACCATAATCAATGTGGTTATCTACAAAATTTAGTAAAATGTGAGCTACTAGCTTAGTGAACGGAAATTCACCAAGTAGACAAGACATTAGATATATTTTTCCTTAAGTAATCACAACATATGCAAGATATATAAATACATTAACTACTAAACTAATTGACAAATACTACAAAATTTATGAACATGAAAAAATACAGAGAATAATCAAACAATAAATTTTTAAATATGATTGCTTAATCTCTTGATTATTTTAGTAATGCCTTAGATCCAGATGAAATGTACCAAAACATGTGAAAGCATTGTAGAAAGCTATCATATCACCAAGCAAGACTTGGAATTGACTTGTGATTCTAAGTCTAATAACTAGGTACCCGATCAATAATGGAGCTTGCCATATCTGGCCTTGATGACTATATCATCTAGTCAGATAAATTGGACTCCTCCTATGAACTTAGGTACATAGGAAGAGGGTCAACATTCTCTTACTTAAACTTCCTACATTAGTGGTTCCACAAGAACAAACTTACTAAGTAGTAACTAAAGTGGGTGCCACAGGGACCTCGAATTAATGTTAGGTACCTAAATGTAATTGTACTAAAATTTGGTACCATTGGGATATCTAACTGATGATGGATACCATTGGGTATGAGACCCTTGATATTATTGAAGAGATCAAATAAGTTGGGCTTAACCCCTCATTTTCCACTAGCATTCTTCAGCTTCCTCTCTTGGACGTTGTCATTAGGTAAGTTATTTTCTTAAATTTAGTGTAACTTACATATGGAATCTATTTTATTCAAGAAATATAGTGTCTAATTGATTCTTTAATTTATTTTGCATTGATCAATAAAACTTTCTTAACTTCATCTTAGAAGTAAATATTTCATTTTTATGCATTATACTATGTGTTTGTCTTATTATAAATTATTCTAAAAAGTATGAATATTTTTATACTTAAAAATGACATATATCGAATTGATAACTTTTAGCATGGTATTTTACTATAATTTAATAGCCTAAGCATATCTAAATATACACAAATGATCTTGAGCCCCCATACTAAATACTAATTATATTGTCTAACTGAATTTAAGGAAAACTTAGGTATATAGCTATCCCTAAAACTTATAATTCCCAAAACTCAAGAAAATCATTTACAACCATTCTACTACTCAATTTATTCACCACATGCCAAATTTCTAGCTATTAGATCATCCATACATTAGGAAGCTAATTTAGGGCTTACGAAGTCAAGGAGGTATTTTCTTCACATTTTACGCTTGGGTTTTTTTCAAAGTCATGGATAAAATATGAATATCCACTCACTGCCTTTGATTCTATCCCTGATCACAATTATAGGCTTCATATGTCTAGATCTTGGCCTATTGAATCTAGATTAAGCTAAAAGCCCCATTTCTACATTCTATAAGAAAAATGCCTAGCTACTTCTCTAGATTTCATATATTAGAGGATAAAGAAGAAACAAATGATAAGAGAAACATCCTAGATCAACCTTACTATTGTCATTGACCAAGGAAAAAGGAGAGAAACAATGGAGAAACCATCGCTCTAGGCATACCCCAAAGAAACCATTACTAGATTTACTATTTTCCCCATTCTTCTCATTCTTTCCAAAATTACCCTAAGTATCACCCTCCCAATCACCACTGGTATAGTTTAATATTTTGATTGGATGACAAATCAAATTACGAACCGATGGAATTTTTTCTTGTCAAATTAAGTATATCAAATGTTATGAGAATTTTGTAATTGGATGTGTGTATCTCGTCATCTATAGTTTCTATGTTCCTTCAGGATGCATGCCCTTAATGAGGTTTCACATCATGGTGAGGCTTCAATATGTGAGCTTCTCACTTGGTTCATGGTTTGCTTACATCTTATTACTTTAAAATGCAAGAACTTTCTCTTTTTTACTCTGATTTTACTCATTCTATTTGTGTTGAATTCTTAATTCAACTTTATACATGTGTGCATCAAAAGTTTGACACAATTATGTAACGATACATTTTTAGGTAATTAATTACTTAATAGATTTAAATTCTAAAAGGTGTTCCAACATACATGTGTAGGATATTACTATATTATTTTTATCTCACTTAAGACTTAAACCTCAAAGCATGCACAAAATATGTTTTTGACTTATCCATGTAAAGCTAAATCAAGTATTAATTATCAATAAATCATGCAAGGTATTAATGAAGCTATAAATTTAATTTGGAATGTTTCTTAATCCTAGGATTCCCACTTAAGATAGAACTAAATTGTAACAATACTAAAGACAATTGTGAGGAAAATGTGTCTCTAATGGAGACGCATTGCTCCCACCGAGAGCATGTGTCCCAAATAGTGACGTTTTTCGAGAAATATGACACTTTGGTATTGGAAAAACTTGAAAAGTGACAAATTGAGTAGTACAATTTTGAAAAGTAACAAATTGAATATTAAAATTATACAAAAATGACATTTTAATTTTTTTTTCCAGTGGAGTTAAGGATTGATTACAAATATGCTTGCATTAAGTAGTAAAAAAGTTGTCGTGGTATGTGTTCCCAACACAAAAATAGGTTAGCTTATGATTATGGAAACTTCTTCACAAGATAGAGATTTTATCATCTAAGAATTTAAAACATACCTCACCCAAAGGAACCTCCATTCTATAGGAGGTTACACAATAAACCTATGGATCATCCATGTGGTTGGTCTTAGAGGCGCCCTTGTTATTAGTTGGAACGACATGGATTACCACCTCCAATCATGCAAAATCTTTTCGTATGCTGCTATAAAATAACATATCTCACAACATGGCTTGACAGCCTATTCGACAAGAAGTGTTGGCGCATCAAATCCCCATTAAACTTTTTCATTCCCATCTGGTTTATAGGACATAACCATCTCCCCATTGACATCCATTGACACACTAAGAGTTTTTCTAAGTCCTTATCTTTGCTTTGTGTGTTATGGGAAACTAGAAGATTGCTACCGTTTATTTTTACTTTTCCCTATAGTAATCAGATTTAGCCTCACTTCTTTCAGTGTGATAAGCCTTTCTTAGATGTTGGTTTATGGACGTACCACAAAATCTATCATGACATTGCACATCAAACCTTCCACTATAGTTCAACTTTGATGGCTTGGTCCATTTATACTGAGCACAATCACCATTCTTTTTATAATTTGTCTTGCTCATTCTCGGAGATCTGTGATATTATTTTGGATATTTACTACTCTTTTTTTCTTATTGATGCAGGTTCTAGCCACCATTGACACACATCGTGTTGACATGCACTCATGCAACATAGTTCATGTTGCTCACTGCACATAACAAGGGACATTTATCATACGAGTCGCTCCTGGATGCTTATGAATTATGATGGTGATGCTTGATCATGGCACTTTAGATTAAATCTACCTTCTAGCTATCCTTACTTTATGTTCTTGCGTGGGGTTAGTCATATGGGGTGCCCTCCACCCCCACCTACAATGTTTTTATTCTTTCAACAGTCTTATTTTATCCTAAGTAGAAAGATAGATACTTCTTGTACCCACCTTTCTCCTATATTTGTAGTCCTAATCAGTCTTCACAGTTGTGATTGGTAAAAAAATTTAATACAAATGAATGCTATTTATCAAAAACAAAAGGACAAATATGCTCGCCTTTGATTCTCATACTTAAAAAAATTAACAACAACGTATCCCAACATTAATCCTGGCATTTATCTTAGCAGAATCGTTCTCTGCTGTTGTGTAAACTCATTGTTGCACACTGCGTAAGTTCTCATGTAGTTCAGCTGAATGAATGGGTTGCTTTTTTCCTGTGCATAACGTTTCTCGATTTCAACTGATTCTGCACGCACTGTACAACTCCACGTTGTCACGCCATTGTTTCAAGTTCACATGATTAGACTATCCAATTAGATAAATGGATATGTCAAAAACATGATTAGACTATCCAATTAACTGCATCATGCGTACAATGTAAGTAAAAAGATCGGGGCCTCCTGAACTTTTTTACGGTAAAAAAAAAAGCTATTATTCCAGATTGAATACTGGATGGAATCTGGAACAACCTCGTTATTCCAACACAATCCTAATTCTTGGGACATGATTTAATGCGACCTCCTAACACAAATGTGCACCAGTGCACCAAAATGCTATAAATTCAAAATAGAATAGGTTGTTGGGATGTACATATATTGGTCCAGATCGGTTTATCTTTGATCTGGTTCGGTCGTGGACCGATTTGACTTTCGATCCGGTCCAGTCTTCAGTCTGCTATTTTTTAAAATTCAATCATCGGTCCGGTTGAATAGATAATATAAAAAGCTTCTTATATATGTTAACTAAATCTAATATTTATGAAGAGTTGTAATGATGTGCAGTACATTATTAATGATTTTAGTATCTATCAATAGGTATATTAATATTATGGTCTACACACTGACATCATTATATCATAAATGACAATAGCAATAGAAATTGCACTTATACAAGCACCGAGTAGTGATAAATTTAAATATTACATTACATTGTGGCGATAAAAATTAAAAGGACATTGTCATTAAAATGAATTGTTAGTAAACTAGTGTATAGTGATTAGCTATCATTAATTCAATTTTATAATAATTTAAGTGTTAATTTTTTGTGTACTACAAAATTTATGATAGATGTTTTGGAATATATTATTATGTGTAAGTATTATGTTAGTGGTGTTGTCAATAGTCTCATAACAATTTACTCTCTTGAGTTGTAAGAATTTAATTATGTATCTTGGTTTGTGTTATCAAACGAAAGTGAGCTATCAGTTGTTTTATATTTTTTATATCATAGTTCTTTTAAATATTATAATCAGGAGTGTATGAATATAGGTTATTCAGTCAGGTCTTGGTCCAGTCCCGGTCCGATCCTTGATTTTTTAGTCCGGTCCAGGATCGGATTGGTTCTTATCAATCTGATCTTTGGTCTATAATTTTTCAGTTAACTAGGTCTCGGTCTGGTTCAGTCCTAACCGGTCTGGTCCAAATTTACACCGTTCATAAGTATTTTTTTATTTAATCTAGAAAAATATACAACCTAATTTCTAAAATTTTACATGAGGGGGGAAGTTTCTTGTTTGAGAAAAATTATGAAACGCACACTTAATAGATTGGTCCATGGTGCTTGATGGAAAAGTTGATAAATAAAGTGGACGTGGAAATGAGGTAAGTGTGTGTGCCACAGACATGCACACGATCAGACCAATGGCATTTACCTTATACAACAAGAGACAAAATCTCTCAGGCAACTGATATTTTGAGACATGTCTTCTTAAATTTTAAATTTTAGGGTTCACAACTGATGCAGATGCAATAAGAGTGGCACGAGGCTCTGTCATATAATTTGGCATATTTTTTAATCATTCACATATAATTTGACAATGTTTCATCAAATGTATGCTATGTTTGAATTTTGCATTGAACACGCACTTTTCTCAAATTTTATGCCTTTTTCGAGTTTTATTCGCCATTCGAGTATTTTTCATGTTTTATTTCCAAATAAAAAGAATTTTTTCCAATTTTTTTGTAAAAAGTGACTACTTAAAGATTTCTTCATGTTTCAATATTTTCTTAAGCTTATTTCTCCTCCATAGTCCATACATTAAATTTTGGCTTCTAATGTATTTAATTTCACTTAATAAGCCCGACGTGAGATTGAACTATTGTAGTACTTCAGCTGAAGTTGACACTTCAAGGCTAATATTTGTCAATTGTTCTAGCCTTCTTTCTCAAGTAAACTCCGCACCTATAATTTTACTAAATTGACTATTGTGGTACCATGGTGCTTTTATGTACATGCATGAATCTTGATAGTTGTTGATTGCTCCTCTTTGACCTTACCAAATCACCAAATAAATGTGCACCTATAACTTTTAAACATACATGATTCAGTATTATATACATATATATATATAGAGAGAGAGAGAGTTAGGCTAGAATACACTCGAGTGTACAGATCATACGAATACACTCGAGTGTGTTTGCATATCAAGATTATTTTTTACAAAATATAAACCACTGATTTTCACCGTCATACTATAACTAGGCTACATACAAATTTTGAGCTCATTTGAATGAGTGTAAGTCACTCATCCAAGGGCAATAAAATCGACGCGTGAAACTAATTTGAAATGCATAATTTTTGCAGTCTTTATAACATGACCTATAAATGTCCAAATGTGCTCAAATTTTGCATACGAGCTATTCACAAGATGTTTAATAAGATCAATGGATTCGATTTTTGAAAAAATATTGCATCATGAAAAACTACTTGAGTGAATTCTGTTCCGAATACACTCGAGTATATTCTAGTCTAATATATATATATATATATATATATATATATATATATATAGAGAGAGAGAGAGAGAGAGAGATAAAGAGAGAATATGTATTAAATGCCCGCACGGGTAGCCAAGTTAATTACATGTTCATTGAGACACGGTGGCATGATCTGTAATTAAATTCAAATCTATTACGGTTGCATGCATGCGGTGGCATCTATTGTAATAATGTAGATTTTATTTACATATGCATGGAATAGCGGTGGCATGTTTTGTAATTAAGCAGAATTCAATCATGTATTGCATGGAACACGTTGGCACTATTTTTTAATATAAGTTTCACTAGTAGTGTATGTGTATGATGCCACTATTTGCAGCAAGATGACAATTAATTATGAGTGCAAACACTAGTGGGAAAGATAACTATAGAGGCATCCATGTTAGGTGAATAAAAAAATGAATGAAGACGAAAGCAATGTTCACTCTAAACACATGTTCACCACTGACTCATAATTAGAAGATGTTCCACGTAGTTGTCATATACATAATATAGATATAGTATCTAATAAAGTCAGGTTGTATTACAAGATGTGAACCTTGGTTACATTTTTTTTCATTCTCATTATAATTTTTTTATTTGCATTACATAATGTTCCTTCTTACTACAATTTACTTTATACTAAAGTTTATTCTCTTAGATAGAAATTTTGATAGATCTAAAATATAATATTGATTGTCATCTTTAATTGTAACTTTCTCATTTTCATTATGGATTCTCAGTTCTCATTACAAAATAATCTTTCTTATTATAATTTCTATGTACTTGGTTCATTCTCTAAAATAATAAAACTTCATACACTTAGGTTGTAATGAAGAATGTCATCATTGGCTACAACTTTTTCATTCTCATTACCAGTTCTCTATTCTCATTACAAAGTGTTCCTTATCATTACATCTTTTGATGTATCAAGCTTCATTCTCTTAGAGAATTTGATACATCCATATTGTATTACAAAATATCATCTTTGATTACATTTGTTTCATTTTCATTACAAATTATCTATATAGATTACAAATCATTCTTTCTTATTACATAATGTCATCTTTGCCTGTTACAACATGCTCTTTTATATTACAGAATGTCTATTTTAGTTACATGCTCTTTCATATTACATTTTTCTTTTCCCGTTACAGTTGATCTTTGCTAGTTACAGTTGTGCTTTGCTATTTACTTTGTTTCATATTATATATTCTCATTACATAATACTTATTTATATTATAACTTATTTATTTTATAGGCATATTCTTTTTGTGAGAATCTATATTTATGCAAATATGATAGAAAATACAACTATGATGTGTAACTTTTATACGCAATAATATTTTGTAGAATTTAAAAACTTTGTAAGGATAGATTCAATATTGTAATGAGAACATAGAATCTGTAATGGAAAGTAGAAATTTTGTAACTCAGGATGACGTTTTGTAATAAAAACTGGGAGTATTATTTTATTTCTCATGTGTTTATTTGTCTCTATAAAAGGATACTACTACAATGATTTTAGACTCGTTACGTCAGGCATGGGTATACTTCAAGATTGGTATGTGATCAGCATTGAAGTAGTTGGAACCTACTATTTTCACTCTTAATCAGACTTGCACCGCTACTCCATGCATGTATAATCATTCATAGAATATTTGCTAATAGTTCCATCATTACTATTTGTCAAATTGTAAGTATCCAGCAGTGACGAAGCTGTCAGCTGCAATTATATTCTTAGATCAGGCTTCCACCAATGTTCCATGCACATTTAATTATTGATAACATATTTACTAATAGTGTCACCGCTACTCCATGCCCGTAGAGGCTATAGACATAATTACAATTGCTGCCACCGCACCTCCGTATCAGCAGAATGCAGCGTTAAATCAGGAGTCGAGTAACTTGGCTTATCTACCCGCACGGGCAGCGAGTGAGTCACCATATATATATATATATATATATATATATATATATATATATATATATATATATATATATATATATATATATATATATATATATATATATATATATATATATATATATATAGAGAGAGAGAGAGAGAGAGAGAGAGAGAGAGAGAGAGAAAGAGAGAGAGAGAGAGAGGTTAGGAAGTGTGTACCGGCCGGTACATGTAACTTATGTGTACCGGCCATCAAAATAGCATATGTAGAGTATGTTGATAAAATCCAACCATATGGATTGATTCAACTCTATATAGATTAGATGTCTTTAAAAAATCATAACCATATCTTATGTAGATCATGAGATATAGACATACATCATTCAATGGTTTATGTAATTTCTACAACTTACCATTGATTAGCAAATAGACATTTTCTTTTATTGTATGCTCTATAAATATCATATTGCGATGATTTTTGGTACACATGTTATCTAAGGGGTATACTATAAATCTATAAGGTTGGATTATTCAATACAATTTTACAATCCCCATAAATGAAGGTGGGTACATGTAAGCTACATGTACTTGGGTACACAATTCTTTTAGCCATATATATATATATATATATATATATATATATATATATATATATATATATATATATATATATATATATATATATATATATATATATGGGGAGATGATCCACTGCGGCCTGCGGACTGTGCGGCCCGCTTCCCTGACTTTTCAACTTCACGGAATCCATCATCTCCATTTTTCCTGACGCGTCTATTGCTTTTCTGTGGCTTCTCTCACATTTACGCAACACGCATATTGATCGCTTCTCCCATTAACTTGTGTTGCTTTTACTTCCGATTCGGTAACAGCAACGGCCACGTCCCCTGAGCCGCAACAATAGTTTGTCGCAGTTCTGCCTCCTACGTACGGTTATCTCGCTGCATGGCCGTGTAGCGGTCGTCACCAGTGGAGTCATCGATCGAGCATCTCGACTGGCTTCTCTTGGCGCCAACCTCATCCTCGCCCACTTCTGCTGCTCGGCCTCAAACAGTGACGTCCTCATGGCCGCCATCAACACCTCCGCGTCTGACACCACATACCGTACCATCACCAGGTGGTCCCGGCCCACACACCGTCGTGAATCCTAGCACTCTTCAACCTCACATAGACAACATTCAGCCCCATTCTAGATAGTTTTGCACCCCTTGCCATATCCTAGGCACCACTACAGCCGTCATCGAAGTCTAGCACCCCCCACTTCCCACCACGCCTTTGGAGAACTACAAACAATGGTTCCGTGTCAACGTCTGCGCACATTCCAGTGCTGAATGGATGCTCAAGCTCTCATCTTTTGGTGTTGGGTCGCTCGGGACATGGTACGCGGCCTATGCGGCAACCAAAACTGTAGTGGAGACCATGACATGGAGCTAAAAGGAACAACGATCACAACCTGTTGTTGCACCAGGGCGAAGGTAGTGTTATTGGCATTTGGTAATCCAACAATCTATACTCTACTCGCTCGCCTACTATATGATGTACATCCCTGCTATGGATCTTACATACTTGGACATAAACCAACAAATTGGCATCTCAGGAGGAACGAAGGGCATGATCTACATTAGCTTTTCTGCTTCACTCAGCCTGTCGGATCAACAGAATAAGTCAAACAAGCAGCCATAAGATTCCTTTCCAGGTTTTAGATCGTACCATCTGGTCATGACTCATCTGTTCATAGAAGTGGCTCTCCTGGTTGAGCACTCCGGCATGGCTACAGGTGTAAAGAACTCTGATGAATGCTACATTGTCAAGCACAACTTTGGCGATGATGATCCTATCGAACAGACTTATGGCCTCCATGATACTGTTGGCATCCACATATCCGGTGATTCTCAACTACCAGGCCACCACTTTGTGATTGTTGTTTTGTTGATGGCCATCAAATACCTCACGAGCTTCTGGTACATAACAACTTTTTGAGCACTGGTTGATCAGTCTGCTGCCAACTAAATAGCAGAAAAAAATGTTGAAAGATGAGTCAGAAAGTTGTTTTGACGGAAGAAATATGATATCAGAGTCGGAAGTACAAGCAATGTAGTTAATGGGAGAAGCGATCAATGTACATTTTGTGTAAATGTGAGAGAAGCCACAAAAAAGCATTAGAGAAGTCAGGGAAGCGGGCTGCAGTGGATCGGCTCCCTATATATATATATATATATATATATATATATATATATATATATATATATATATATATATATATATATATAATATATATATATAGAGAGAGAGAGAGTACATATTGGTTGCCAGCGCGGGTAGCCAAGTTAATTACCCGTGCATAGAGAGTGGTGGCAGGATCTGCAATTAATATAATGTCAATTGCACTTGCATGATAATTGTGGCAGCTATTGTAATTATATAAAAAAAATTACGAATGCATGGAGAAGTGGTGCGGTGGCAGGATCTGTAATTAATATAATGTCAATTGCACTTGAATGATAACGGCGGCAGCTATTGTAATTATACAGAATTTTTTTTACATATGCAAGGAGAAGCGGTGGCATCTAATGTAATTAAAAAAAGGCAATTTTGTATGCATGGAACATGTATTCTAATTTTTTTTAATTTAAAATTTGTTGCTAGTACATGCGTGTGTTGCCACTATTAGTAGCTAGATCACAATTTGTTATGAATGCATGCACTAGTGAGAAAGATTTCTGTAGACATTGTGACATTCATGTTAGGTAAACAAAAAAATAAAAGTTGAAGAGAAATTTATAACTGAGTATGACGTTACATAATAGAATCTGGAAGTATTATTTCTCTTAGACAGTGGAATTTGATGCATTCAGATTTTTATTACAAAATGTCATCCTTGATTACATATGTTTCCTTTCCATTACAAATTATCTATTTTGGTTACGGATATTTCTTTCTTATTACAAAATGTCATCTTTTTTTACTTGTCATTGTAATTCACTATACGTTGTCAGAATGTCACTTGTTTACTTGCTTCTATTTCTAATAAATATTATCTTTGTAAGGATAAATGATATATTGTAATGAGAACATAGAATTTGTATTGGAAATGAGAAATTTGTAACTACGTATGACATTACGTAATACAATCTGGAAGTATCATTTCATTGTATTACAAAATATCATTCTTGATTACATATGTTTCCTTTCCATTACAAATGATATATTTTGTTTACAATTTTTTCCTTCCCATTATGAATTCTCTATTCTGATTACAAACCGTTCCTTCCTATTACATAATGATATCTTGCACATCCCCATCATGTTTGGAGACTACATAAGGCCCTCTACCGCCTCCGGCAGGTCCCGCGGGCATGGTACAAACAGCTTAGCTCATTTTTTCTTCCTTGTAACTGGCTTCCGCTGCAGCTCGACTGACCCCTCCCTCTTCATCTGGCATTTTAGCTCCCACTGCATCTTCATATTGCTATACGTGGATGACATCATTATTACTGGAAACTCTCTCATGCACCTTCAAAACTTCCTGCTACGCATATCTTCTGATCGAGTTTCAACTAAAAGACCTTGGTAATCTACACTTATTCCTCGATATAGAAGTCCAGCACATATGTCATTCTTGATTACATATGTTTCCTTTCCATTACAAATGATTTATTTTGTTTACAATTTTTTCCTTCTCATTACGAATTCTCTGTTCTGATTACAAACAGTTCATTCCTATTACATAATGATATATTTTTTACTTATTATTACAAGTCTTGTACGACGCTGGAATATCACTCGTTTACTTGTTGTTGTCTCTTATTTTTTTAGATTATAAAATGTCAGTTCTTGTTACAATGCGCTCTTTTGTATTACGTTTTTCTCGTACATGTTACTGTTTCTCTTTGCTATTTACAATGTGTTATCTCTCCTTACAGAGTGGTCTCTTGAACACAAAATACGTAGACACGATTTTTAAATACAAATAACAATTGTCTTATAAGGCACTCATTTTTGTCCAATGTGCGTGCTAGATAGTATGTATCCAGCACTAACGAGGTTGTAGTTGCTAATTGTATTGTTGGATAAGGCTTAGATTGTTGCTCCATGCACGTTCAATTATTTAATATAATTACTAATATGCCACCGCTACTCCATGCACGTAAAGTGACTAGCTCTTTACATAATTACCAACAGTGTCACCGCTTCCAGCTCTTTACATAATTACCAACAGTGCCACCGCTTCCATATCAACACTTCACAGCATGCGTTAATTCGGCAGCCGGGTAACTTCACTTATCTACCCGCGCGGGCAGCGAATGATATATATATATATATATATATATATATATATATATATATATATATAGAGAGAGAGAGAGAGAGAAAGAGAGAGAGTCAGGCTAGAATACACTCGAGTGTACAGATTACGTCATACACCTCAATGGTGTTTGTCTATCTAGACCTTGCCTTTCTAAAATCCAATCAATTGATCTTCATGGTTACAATAATAATAGGTCACATACAAAATTTGAGCTCATTTGGATGAGTGTAAGTCACTCATCCAAGAACAACAAAATTGATGCACAAAACTAATTTGAAATGTATGATTCTTGCCTCCTTTAGATGCATGACCTATAAGTATCGAAATGAGCTAAAATTTATTATATAGTATGTTCTTAAGATATTTAAGAAGATCAACAGTTTAGAATTTTCAAAAAGTTACTGCATCTTTAAAAATGATTGAGGTGTACGGTGTCTTCGGTACACTCGAGTGCACACTAGCCTGACTATATATATATATATATATATATATATATATATATATATATATATATATATATATATATATATATATATATAGAGAGAGAGAGAGAGAGAGAGAGAGAGAAAGTCAGGCTAGAATACACTCGAGTGTATTCAGAGCAGAATACACTCAAGTAGTTTTTCATGATGCAATATTTTTTTCAAAAATCTAATCCATTGATCTTCTTAAACATGTTGTGAATAGCTCATACACAAAATTTGAGCACATTTGGACATGCATAGGTCATGTTATGAATACCGTAAAAATTATGCATTTCAAATTAGTTTCACACGTCGATTTTGTTGTCCTTGGATGAGTGACTTACACTCACCTAAATGGGCTCAAAATTTGTATGTAGCCTAATTATAGTATGACGGTGAAGATCGACGGTTTACATTTTGTAAAAAATAGTCTTGATATGCAAACACACTTGAATGTATTCGTGCGATCTATACACTCGAGTGTATTCTAACCTGACTATATATGAGTCACTAACATCTACGGGTACACTTAACGGAAAATTCAGAACTTGTTGTACACTTAACTTTTCTCTAACATCTTTGATAAGAGTATCAGACTTAGAGATGAATGGGTACAGATCAAGACCGATGATTAAAGTTTAGCCGTATCCATACCCGCAATACATACCAATATGCGGGTAAGTGGTTATGTGTAAAACGTTAACGTAAGAAAAGCGGTAACACTTTGTATTTATTTTAGTACAATAAAATTGCTACATATATAATATTAACATCACATTATTATAATAAATACTGCAATAATTTATGGTCAAAAAAGGAGTCGAGTTTATTGTTTATATATTTTTAGTCAACATCGTAGTATTTGATTTATGTGGCATACCATGTTACGATTTTGTTTTCAGATTTGGCGTACTTTAGTTTTGATTTGTAATTAGATTAGTTAGTTCTTTATTAGAAGCATGATTTCAGCTATTATATTAATTAGATTAGTGCATAATGTCAACTCTTTTATTGGTTAAAATAGTAAAGTATGATATAAATAACAAATTATTAGAAATTTATTTATATAAAATAGGTATACGGGTATAGCATGTTCGGGTTCAAGTATAACCATAAGTGAATCAGGTTAAATACAATTCTATGGGTATGCAGTTATAAAAATATAGACTCATGATGGATTTAGAAAGACAAGAGAGTCTATTTAATTAGTTAATTAAGTTGCTAGGTCTATTTATAATATTGGTCTAACTATGTCTTGGCTCATTAGATTTTGTCTTGAGTTTGTACGCTTCCTCTTTATCTTATTTATAGGAGAGAGGGGTTTCCTTCCATCAATAAGAAATACACACAAGGACGATTCCTCATCATATTATTTTTCTACATGGTATTAGAACAGACTTTTCCATATCGTCTCAACCCTGAGAGAGATAGAGCGTAAAGGAGAGAAGCCTCCCCTTGTGGGTGGCCGCCATCCCTAAGTGTTGCTTGGTTGCCCATAGGGATTCCCTACCCCTGCTTCTTCTAGGAGTCATTTTCATAGAGCATCAGCATTAAAATCAATCAATCCATTTTAAAGTTGTTGCTACTAGATCTACAAGGGTCATCATCCCTTCGTCAATATCGTTACTTAAAGAGCCAACAACACTATCCTATTTGTTGTCATCATCTATAGCGTCGTCATCAATATCGTTGTCGATGTACATCGTTATCATCTACACCATTGTTGACTACACCACTTTTTCCATCAATGCCACCTCTATTGAGATTAAATCATAAATCGTAGATAAAGATCTCATTTTCTGTTGATATTAGGGACATATCATCCCTATATTTATATGGTGAATATCTTGAAGGATTTTTTTACCTCTTTATTATTGTTTTGGGGTTTTCTATTGTTGTTTTGCTGTTAACATGGCATGTTGTTATTTGACACAGCTTGTAGGCTAAGTTTTGCATCATTCATGACTTGGTTTATAAAATATGCCCAACAACACGGTGTTACCTGCAATCTGTCATGAATGATGTACCCCGAGATTTGTTAACTGACATGACGTGTCACCCTACGACACACTGTGTTACCTACTTTCTATTGGCAATGATATGTTGCATGACACGGTGTGTCTTCCCAATGATATGGTGTGTCACTTGCTACTAATACTACATCCGGGTGTGTTATATCATCTAAGACTATTTTATTACATGGAGGATGTTTCTATATATGGCGAGTCTCTATCTTTATCCATACAAGAAACACTTATCTTCTTTATCAGCAATTTTTTTTCATTAAATCTTCCACCCTTTCCAACCCTACATATATATTTCATACATCCTCAATACTTGTATTAATCCCCACCATATACATATTATGCCTACTAACTAATCAGATCTTTAATCAGATCTGATTTTTGCTCTAACGATTGAACAAATCTCTTTTTTCAAGTCGCACTAAGTTCTACATATTTTTATCTATGAAATCGGGTCATGGTGCACATTGACTTGAGTTGTAAGTTACCTCCAACAAATAGTTTCCTACATAAATACTACATCTACTATTTTTACTCTCCACCACAACCACTCGCTTGACTCTTTTGGTGGTTGGTGTGAGGCGATAATAGAGGATGATGAGTAGAGGGAAGAGTGAGATGGAGGAGAGAAGAAAAGGATTTTAGTTCTACTATTCTATGGATATTCATGCTACTTTTTTGTTTCTATTTGGTGTTTATTTTGTTGCTATGTGGATACTTCTGCTGCTATTATTGATACATTTATCTTATGAGGATCTTGAGAAACTTATTCATCATCATCTCGACTTCTGCTATGGAGTTATCTACTTCACTTATGTTATAATTTGATTGATTTTCTATCTGGTGGTGTCATTCTTTCTACTTGTTGTATAATTAGCACAGATTATTTGATGCTTTGAGATTTTGCACTATCTTCTATTTGAGCTTTAATTACATGTTGACTCTCTACTTGTTCGTTCTCTACTTGCGCATAGATTCTTTATTCATGCCCTTGCACATCAACCACTGCTACTATTGTGAGACAGCACTCTTTGGACTGTGACGTCTGCCACTGTGATGAAAAATTTGTGATGAGAGAGGATGATAAAGATCTTAATTGGTGCTTATACATATACATGATAGAGTTTCATCTATGTTGGACCTTCAAATCCTTTATATGCTTGCTACTCTGTGCATTTGTCTTCTATTTATAGAATAGATATGTTGTCTGTTTTCTGCTATTGTACCCCCATCACTCTCTATTTGTTTGTGCCTTGCGCATGTTGATTCTTTTCTTATCCATGCTTTTTATGCACATTGAGTATTGCTTCATATGTTTATCAGCACTCTCTGGTCTTCCGTTCCAGCACTCTCTAGTCTACTTCATGACGATAGAAATTGAGATGAAGACCATGGTATCTATCTATTGTTGTTTACTTCTGCTCCAAATGCCATTCATAGTGATCCATTATTTTTATCTTCCTGCTTATCCACTTTGACATTATCTATTTGAGGAGGATTAATTGAGTGATTTATTGTAACATTGAGGAGGTGAAACATTCTTGTATTATCTTGATTTATCTTTTATTATTTTTATCTAGTTTGTATGTGTATTTAAAAGTTGTCCTAGGATTATCCCAACCTCCTTCTTGAGGGGGTACTAGAGATTCTATTTAATTAGTTGATTAAATTTTTGGGTCTATTTGTAATATGGTCTCAATTGTGTCTTGGTCCATTAATGTTTGTCTTGAAGTTGTATGTTCCCCCTTATCCTATTTATAGGAGAGGGGGGATGCCCTTCTACCAATAACAAAAATATATACAAGCGGACCTCCCCATCATATCATCTTTCTACAGACATAAATTTGAGTATCCAGATATATCAATACCTATTTACAGTCCCTGGATGCAAACTAGGTGTCCCTTGTGCCAGACTCAAAAATCCCCAATCCATAAAGTTGTCAAGGTTATGTAAAATTTCCTCAGTAGTTTTACCTCTAGCATTCCCACCTACTTCCTTCCAAGAGGTACTCTAACGTCTTTAAACACCCTTAGTGCATTTGTCCCACCGCATAAGGTGGAATGTTTGTTATTCATTGGAATCCATGATGTTTTAATAAAGTTACCAAAACTCAATGTTCTCATCACCCGTCACAGAAATCAATATTGTCTCAAGTGGCAAGCCCCAGATCTATGCAATCAGCTAACAGATTAATAGAAAACATATGTGATAACCACCAAAGTAGAATAAGGATCATACAACCATGGAAATTGAAGTTTTCAAAGTTATGTAGAAGAAAAAGGTTGAACTAAAAAGGAGAAGCAAGATAAGAAACATAAGAGATAATGAGACTTAATTATAGACTTTAAACTCAAACATCTTTAGTATACCAGAAAGTCACCTATATTTGTCAGATCTCTATCTTGAATCAGAATTTATAGGTTTTAGCTTCATTCTCATTAGCAATCCTACATTATTTTCATCAAAGAGGGCTCATTCATAAGTACATAATTTTGTTTCTTAAATTTTTCATCCTCCATTTACTCGTATGATGAAGTTAAGAACCCATCCATTTCCCATAATTAGCCAAAAGAAATTTAGTCTTTGAGTTATCAATCAAAGTTATTGAAATCCATTATTAACATGCACTATGTCCACTTAGTGGATTCTTAGCTTCCAGCTTCAACCTCTACGTATTCCTTCTCCCACTTAGCAGTTATGCTTTCTAACCTTATTTATGCAATCATTGCTAGTGTTATCAACGTTGATCAGTTTTAGTAGGAAAATAGGTCACAAGCATATGGTTGATGCATTTGCACTAATGTGATTATGACATCTATCTTAAAGTGTCAGAAACATTGATGCTTTACATTTTTGCAAAAGATCGTCTAGTTCTTGCAGAGGTCATTAATTACAAAGATTCAACTTGATTTCCACAAACATGGGCTAATATTCTTCACTATTATAGTGATTATATGTGTAACGCTTTCCCAATTATTAATTACAAAATCATATGTGGAACCATCAACACACATATAATCTAATTTTCTAGGACAAACATCACACACCTGGCATACAATAGCATAGAAAATAACCATAGTAACTAAATTAAAAGGTAAAATCCAACATTATAAAACTACAAGTTTTAGAGTCATGTTTCCCTACATGAACTAGAAAGGAAAAGAGAAATAACAAAACTCTAATTTGAAAGGATCTCCTAAGATAACATCCCACTAGAGAAAGATCTCCTACTGCATGGGTTCTGTGAGTACCTTTAAGTATCTCACATACTACTACTCATAATCTATGGATGTCAGATCCCTAGACATGAATAAAGAAAAGAATTATATATTAGAGTAAGCGATATTTAATTCTATAATATAAAAGAAACATTTGAATTACAAAAACTTTTCATCAACAACTATAGTAAATATCTTTGTTTACATATTTTATCTTTTTGTGGCAATTATTATACAATAAGTATTCTTCTATAGCGTAGTGCATCTTCTATGGTATGATGTGCCTTTCATTGGTGCAATGCACCTCTTACATGCTATTTATGACACTAAGTACCTTATATTTTGTATGTCACAATACTTTTATTCTGTGAGGATTTATCATATAATATTAAGTTATGTGTGGGTGTTCTTTTTTGTTCTCTTTCTCTTTCTATTTTTTTTCTAATTTTGAGGTAAATTATGAGATCATATTCTGATATGTACCATTATTTTGAGTTCTTTTCAACAATAATGAAGTAAGATTGAATTAAAGGGATTCCAAACTCTGGTATCTCTACTCATTACATGAAGAAATAATGACTAGCACTTTATGATGAGAATTGCAATTTAATAGTTCAACTAATGAAAATGAATTCACGGGGTTAATGTCATGCAAGAAGAAAGTACTACATTGTTGAAGATAGATATATCATTCTTTACGTACTTGGAAATCTAAATGAAGTCAACTATTGCATTAAGGAAACATTCAAAATCTAATCATTTAAACCACTTCGTCTAGATACAATAGAAAAGACTAAAATTCAAATTCATGGCCCACAAACTTATCGTAAGCCAAGCTCTTTCAAGAAATATGACTTCAAGTCATGATCCTAACCTTCTCCTGAAAACCAGAGGATCTATCAGTCTTCGTGTCTTTTCTTAGGGTCAAGATTTATAAGGTTATTAGTGTTCTAAACTAGGGTTTCTAAGTGCATATATCTGACTCTTGAGTCAGTTCTAGGATCATACACATGATCAAATGTTCTAGTGATTACTAGGGTGTATTATCTAACCCTTTGTAGTGGATGAGTTATATGAGTTAGGAATAGGGTTTCAATCACATTCACTTCTTCTTAACTTATTCCATTGACCATACCCTTTCAACTTTGCTTTATAGTTTACTTATGTTAGATCTTGTATGTATCCATAGAGAGAGTAGAATTCGTGTTTGAGTTATCAGAAGAAGGGGAAGGGTTTTAATTCAAATCTCATTAATTAACACACATATATATGCATATTCTATTTTCTTATTACACAAATTCTCCATATTTAGGATTATACATATGATATCATTATAGTATCTTATCATCATTGCTAGTAATTTCTTATCTTCAATGTGAATGGTTGACATTTTTGTTTTAGCTATTAGTTCAGATCATTATATTATAAACCTGATATGACCAATTAGTATTATTTCATCAATCATACTCATAAGATGTAACTAGTATGATCTGTTTTAATATTCTATTATAAGACAATCATTAGGGTGATATCAAGGTCCCATTAGTATCAGTACATATTTCAGGGTATCCGGCTAAATTTTAGAAATCTTCTAGTGTACAGATTAATTACTACAGTATTCCAAAGTTTAGACCATTCCTTAACCAATAATAGAAGATAACAAATAAGAAATCAAATTATTGGAAACAAAGAAAGGGCTTGCGTCTCAGAAGGTTCAACTAGGCAAAAATACAAAATTGTCCTTGGTGTGAAAACAAAATCCAAACTACGAGCAGAGGTGAGGTGAGTGTAACTTATATCGAATGCATTTCTCTTGCTTCCTACAATGAGCGATCAGGCACTGATTTGGCAAGTTGACTCCTCCATTGCCATCTTGTACAATAGTGAAGATCAGGGAAAACTACCATGAGTGGGATCTTTCTCAAGCGACAATGAAGTTGGAAACCCTTTTCACACAATCATTGGTGGTAAGATTGTCGAGTTCAACTCCAGGGGAAGACCACAACGAATATGGGAACCAAACTAGAACAAAGCAAGAAGTGAGGAGGGGAATGCATGCCTCCAAGCCTTAAGTTTCAAATGCTAGACCAAAGCACAAGTAGTTGTAAAAATGTCAGCCAACGACAGAGCACCTGGCACGGTCGTCAATGAGTATGAAGCTAATAGGCACAATAGTTGTGTGGTGGTGATTTACCTCAGATTATATGTGGATAGAGGTCAAGGAAGCTTCAAAGACCTTTGTGAACCACCCTGTGAGCTTTCCATAAGTCATGAATGCCAGGAGTCCCCCACCAGCGAGGCTTCACATAACAACCACAAAGCACGTTCATCAGGGAACCTCCTCAATGAATCGCACCACAATCTAAGGCCAGATTTGGGTCCTCTATTGTCTGTAGATGGTATTCATTGAAGGGATTTGATTGGCATGGTGTGATCGACTAGGATGTATGTTGGTTGTCGGAGACACAAATTGGGTGGCACACATAATCTGGGGTGGCAAAGTCAAAATTGATGGTTCTGAGAGTTCAAGACGTGTAAGGAGAAGGCTTACCAAAGACCAAAGTGGCAAAGGAGTCCTAAGGCATTGTCTGTGATGGACACACAAGAGGAGGTGATGGCACAAGGTTGAGCATTTTTCAATGGGTGGATTCTAGGGTTCGGTTAGGGATTACATGATGTGTGTAGATCTCCCAAAGATGTAGGTGAAGACCATTATCAAATTGGTTGAGGAAATCATGAGAAAATCATGATTGACAAGAACCTTAGTGCAAAATGATTCGGAGGTTGAAGAAGATGGTTACAGGTAGGATTAGGTAGGTGCACCATGTGCAATCTAGAACAATAGAATTTTGGGGAAAACATTTATCTCATCTATAATGCCATCATCTTGTGTAATTTAGTAGCCTAATCAAACGAGCTCCAATCAAAGTCAAATTTTGAACACCTCCCAAATTCAATGTGTAGAATATTCCCATGAGTTCTGTTTTTCAATCATGTGACTAAATTAATTTGTAGGATCAAAAAAAGACAAAACATAAATATCTAATAATTATCCAAAAATAATTAAATCCTAAAATTTTGTGTAGTACTATCTTACAATATTTTCTCTTAATATGAAAATTCTCAATTCATTTTAACAACCCAACAAAAATCCAATGATTTTTTTCTATGTTATGACCATGAGTAATATGTACAGTGGAAATTATACTAAAGTGCTCAAAAAAGGAGGTTGTTACAATATGTTCTTCAACCCTATTTAAATTTAGAGGATATATGTACCTCAGTTCTGTAATAAAACTTCCATCAACACAAGATCAATATCCTCCATTGTTACAGTGACTATATGTTCTTCAAAACTAGTTAAATCCAAAGCATTTCTATACCTCAAATGTGTTCACAGAGTTGACCATAGTCAAGATTCAATAATTAGAATATATTCATTTGGGCTAAAAATTCAAATTGCTAAATTCATATAAGGAGTCAAATTACGTATAAACATAGTGAAAGATATGAGACAAAAGTCAGAAGAAGAAAAAATAGAGAATATACACAAATAATTTATGTATGATGTATAAACTATGTATATTATATCCATATATTACGCATATACATATAGACACATGTTGATTTATGCATATATATAAATACATATATCTTGCAGATATATAAGTACATATATATACATATATTACATACACACATATACTTATACGTATTTATATTTATAGACAAATTTATACACACAAACTAAGTCAAATCTTAAAGAGTACAAAGCGGGAAAATACAGGAAAAGAGTTTATAATTGAAAGAACATGTAAAGTATAAATAATTCTTGAATAATAGATGAATAAGACTTGAAGGATTGGGAGTTATTCAGTCGTTTCATATGTTTCGGTAAAAATTATCTTAAGTGTGACTTTTAAAAAAAGTCAAAGTGTATTGTGACTAGACATGTAAATGGATATCCAAAATCTGCACATTCAATCTGGGTTCGAGTCCAAAATCTTGAAAAAAAAATCTTATATATGCATAATCAGAATTGGATTTAGGATATCAAATTTCATATCCAAAAATTTCAGATAGGATATCAGATATGGTTGTATCCGCTCTGAAAAAATATGAATCCGATAAATATATACATATATTATTAAATATCTATTATTTATATATAAAAAAGAAAATATAGATATTTATTATATATATGCATAGTAATATGAATGTTTTATATATAATATAGTAATAACAATACATTTGTAATTTTTAGTTTGGATCAGATATTAACTTGAATCTGGATATTATTTGTCAGATTTAATTTGGATATTATTACATGATATCCGTCGGATATCCGTCGGATATCGGATCGGATGTCAGATCAAAAATAAATTCTCAGATTCGGATATCTAATATAATAGTATTTGTTCCATATTCAATTTGTAAAGGTCTAATTGTGACAATGTTGTTGGTTGAGATCTTAAGCTTTACAGGTGCTACTTTTCATTCCCATTCAAATGTAAGTCATTACATTCCATAAGATCTTGTCACTCCAAATAGGAGAATTTCAACAAATCAACAGTTCTGACATGTTTTGACGGAGGCATGTTTTTTTCACAGAAATACTGCTATCAAGCTTTTCAACATGGTAACATCACATTTAATTTCATATTGTTATAAAGTCGATGACATAATTTTGCATCTTCAGCCTCTCAGTCCTTCCCTCACATAAAGGACCCCACCAGCACACACGAATACATTTATTTAATACTTGCAAAACATTGGTAACATGTCTGTTTACATCTAACGATAACACATGCAACACTTCATGAAATAATTCATTTATTTCCGTGTTGAAACAAACAAGAATTGATTTGTCAAAGATTCCATGAAAGTTTCTGCGGATTTCCATACCAAGCAATTAAATTGGTGTTGGAACAAGAACTGCATTCTATACTAGCATGACATTGACAAATGTGGAACCAAAAAAAAAAACATAAGAGTAGGCGACTGGATTATGTGCTTCAACACACTTTTATACCATTGTTCCATCCTGTTTCTTTTGAATGATTATTTTACGTAAAAGGATTCAAAGCATGTTGAATTCTGCTGATTAAAATATGACACGTTAAAAGCTTCATACTCAATCACATTGTTTGTATACCAACAACAACAATAAGAAGAAAAGGATATTGTCACTCATTTTGGAGTTTGTTGATAATAAGCCGGTTACATTCCTCCTTCCATTCTTCAGCGTTCCACTTAATTGTCCAAAACGGCTTTCCACTATCTCGTTGGTGGAGGAATAATAAGAGAGTCGGCAGCCCCCCATGACCGAGTATGGCAACCGAACATTGAGAAATAGGTAGAACTTAATAACTGATCGCGTTTAAGTCATAGGCATTCCATTATCTTGTAGGCAGAAAAGAGTTACGATAGTTCGTTGTGCCCCGTGATCCGGTTTAGCAAAGGAACATTGAGAAGTTGGTTGATCTCACGAACTGATCACATTATGTTATGCCCCGGGTATTCCACCATCTCACTGGCAGATGTGAACTAAGAGAATCGGTAGGGCACAATGATTTCGTTTGGCAAAGGAACATTTAGAAGTCGTTTTACCTCAATAAACTGATCACATCATGTACCATCACTACCTGCTGTTCGCAGACAGCTTTATTTTGATAATAACATTGCGATAACAGGCTCACTTTACCCCCACAGCTACAGTCAGTTTCCTTTACAGGCACATAACTCTACAGTCAGCTGATTGCTCTGCATTTTCTGAAAAGGTATTTAAACCATAGCGCCGTAGCAATTACATTAACGGGATCACTTTCACATAAGAGATAGTCGGATATCAGCATCACTTTACCCCATGTAATCAACATCCTTGTAGACATTGAGCTCTATAATCAGCTAATAGTTCCACATTGTTAAAAGGGTGAGTTTAGCCATTGCACCATAGCCAACAATGTGTACTACTGAAGTCCACGTTCTTGGTCACTGAAGTAAGAATTACTCAAGATGTAGCCAACTAAAGGTGTTCGCCCTCATGTCGCTTACAGGATCATGATCAGTTCTCCCATCAAAGGTACATGATGCTTTGTCAGATCACCAATCAACATTGGTGGCAAAAGATAGGTGACTTAAAAGAAATTCTGATTTATGAGATGAACACATCAGCCTGTTTCACCTGATTTTACTCTAGCCGCATGTTGACGACAAAGAGGATTTTATAATGAAATACAGACCCATCATATCATCAACATACCAATGGCTCGCGCAGTACAGACACGAATCTTACAGGCTTACAGCTGGAACTGAGCATGAATTCTTTTCTCTTTTGTCCCTATTGTGAAGTTGAAACAACTATAATATTCAATCCACATGTTTTAGAGATCGCATGACAAACTTTACAAATTAAGTTTACATCTATGATCTAAAACACTATACTGTCTATAGTCCGAATAGCACAAGGGCACCAAAAAATAAATAATGCTGGAACTGAGCATGAAAATTTTTCTCTTTTGTCCCTATTGTGAAGTTGAAACAACTATAATATTCATGTTTTAGAGATCACATGACAAACTTCACAATTTAAGTTTACATCTATCATCTAAAACACTATACTGTCTATAATCCGAATAGGACAAGGGCACCAAAAAATAAATAATGTAAGTTCAACATGTATCTATTAGTTCAAAAAGTAAGATATTGTTGGATTAGATTGACATATAGATAGAGTTCAATAATTAACCGTGGATTGGTATTAATGAAATGCCTAGTGACACGCAACATGTCATAAAAGTTTCTTTACAATAGCATGAAATTTCTTTACAATAGCATGGAAGGCAAGTTGTCACATGAACAATCCTTCCCAATCATGGACTTATTATGGGAGTTCACACGAAACCTGAATATGTAATCCACCTTTTTCCATGTTACCATCAAGTCCTTCAGTGCCTTGAAAATCCAGAAATTACTGCAACCAATTTGAGTCTAGGAAGTATGGAGAGTTCTGGAGACGGACATGGACCAAAAACACGGGAGACGACAATTTCCAATATTATATATACCAAAGCCATAACACCACACACTTTCACTCCATAAGGTGCCAGGGTGGCCTACCCCTCACTCCAATTCCCAAAGCAGCAGTTTTGGTGATTTCCAATTAATTTGAAGCAGTAGGAGTAAAAAATGAGGCATCTGGTGATAATATTAAAATGTTAGACTACCACCTCAATTTTCCAATCAAATTGAAGCATGAGTGTTGATAGCTAGGTTCCAGTGCATACATTAGCACATTGGACTAGCACCAGTTCCATAATCTTAATATCTGTTCTGGATGATGTTCAGATATACGTTGTTAAAGAAGGCCCTCTTAATAATCTTAAGTAATTTTCAAGCACAAAAGGGCTCACTTGATAGCAACCTGAATTCTTACAATCCTGAAATAAGGTTGACATCTGCATACAGCTGATGAAATGGTAACTTGATAAGGATTGAATATAGACTACATAATAATAATGACTCTTCTGTAGCAGTTGAATCTAGGACATGAAGAAATAAAAAATGGGTTCCAATTACAGAGTCCATGCGGCTCCATAGATAACTTTGAACTTCGAACTGTGCAAATTGGAACAAGGCACATATAAAAGCTATGACAGAGAAGCCTGTGCAATTTCAAAGTTCAAGAGTGTAGCACATATCAAGATAGTTGACTCTAATCTATCTAAAAGCACAAAAGGCTAGGTATGTGACATAGACAGTTGTTAAGAAATGTATGTTTTGGAAAAAATCATTAGGAACACAAACACATCTCAAGAATACAACGAAATTTGGCTTCATCTTGGAGGGTGCCAACAACATATGGTTGAACCTCAACATACAGAAGAGCTACGCTCCAAATCCTAGATCAAGTTGACCTAGGCCATGGTCATGGACAGGAATATATGAAGAATCTAAACCATGCCAAATCCCAGTGCCTATTTTTTTGGAGGTTGATTTCAATATCTTGGCAACAGCATGACACTAATGATTTTAGCATATTCTTCTTAAGTAGCGTATCTTCATGATGAAAAGGGATTGTGTAGCATAGGACAAACATCAGGAAAGCCTACAAGAACAGTGGCAAAAGCTGTTACCATGGTGCCTCTGACAGCATTGGACTCTGGTGAAATCAAACAATTTAAGGCTTAGATTGCTGTTCAGTTGGAATATTTGAGTCAAGAGTATAGCTTTCGCCTATTTGACCGAACTCATCCCCCCATCCAAAAAAAAAGACAATGAACCAATCAAATTAAGGAAATCAATAGCAAAGGAAATTTCCAAATGGAGTATTTTAAATAAAGGTTTCTACATAAGAAATTTTCGTTTGGAGACCAGATTCGTTTATCAGATATTCTTTTAGGTTTTGCAAACAGTTATATAGAAGTAGAATTTCAATGAAATTTCTGTCATTTGATGAATCTTTTCATCGCATAACAAGCAAGATCATAGATGTTTCGTAAGACTACACAAAATACCTTTTAGACTTTGAATAGATTCAAACTGTAATTGTGGATTTTCCAAATGTTTACAGCACTATCACTGCACGAGGTAACTCAGTATTTTACGATAGTTACCAGTAGTCCCTGCATGAACATAAACCCTCATTGAAATGATGAAATCTATGAGAATCTCTAATGATGATCTCCCGGCTTTCAATCTTGGATATAAATTTCATGGTTGTGTGACAATCTCCACATATCCTTAGATTCTTAACAACTTGGATGCTGGTTCCATGAGCAGTATTGATGATGGCAAAGACAGCAGCAAGCTTCTCGCTATGCACACGAAGTACTGTTTCCTTCTCTTCCTGATCGATATCATGAAGCACGGATGCCGTATCAGGGGTATATCCAATCAACAGCATCTTCGTGTTTAATGCATCCAGATACTTGTAAATTTTCTCATTCTGAGGATGGTTTTTATCTCCAATCATGAAAATATGAGTTCTGCCTTTTAATTCAACCATACTATACCCAGGAGGTTTTAACAGACTTCTGTTTTTAATCATAACTCTTAATCTTTCCGCATCGTACCACCTACCAGTGTCAGCATATATACTGGAAAGAGTCACATAATATCCACAGTTTTTGGGATCTAATTCAAACAATTTTCTTGCAGAAATCTCACCAAGTTCAATATTTTTGTGAGTTCTGCATGCACTCAGTAATGTTGCCCATATGACACCATCAGGACTTGCTTTCATTCCCTTTATCATTTCATAAGCTTCTGATATATGACCAGCTCGGCCAAGAAGATCAACCAAGCAACCATAATGCTCTAACCCGGGCTCAATGTTGAATTCTGTAGTCATACGCTTGAAAAGACTGCGACCTTCATTCACTAGGCCAGCATGACTACAGGCAGTAAGAACAGCTACAAATGTAATATAATTCGGCCTGATTCCAGATCTTATCATCTCGTAGAAAACCTCCAGAGTACCCTGGGCATAGCCATGCATGCCATACCCTGCAGCCATTGCAGTCCATGATTTTACATTCTTATCTGTCATGCGGTTAAAAGCTCTCCTTGCCAGTATGACTCTACCACACTTCCCATACATATCAACTACTGATGTGCCAACATGGACATGCTCCTCCAAACCCATTTTTATCACCTGCCATTTCCACTAAAGAGGGTTAAATTTTATACACAGATGGCTACAAGTAATGGGCATCCATTTTCAAAAAGAAGGGAATGTACCACTGATGAGAAAAAAAATATATACTTAGGAGGCTTTGTAGAGTAAAAAGTTTTGGTATAACCTTTTAAAGTTTGATATATCGTGATTTCGAAGGCTTAGCTATGGGGTTCAAGATGCTCATGTTTTCAGTTACAAGACATACACCACCATAGCTTATTACATATTTATTCTACGTGGAAACTTGAAACAGTGTTTTTGACAATAGTCCATAGCACTATCAACTTATGAAGTAACACACTTGTAAATACGAAGTTCTGAATTCATTGTATGAAACTACTAAAGTGGAATTATTAGAATTTTAGAAATGGTGTGAATATTGCCGATAAATTTGATAAAGGTTCAGTCAACTATAAATATATGGGATCATTTGGTAATACTTTGGTCATATTTTTCGTTATATATGTTGTGTACAATGTTTGTCAAACACATAGCAAGCATTAAACATGATGAATAACAAACATCTAGATATCCAATAAAAGAAACAAATTGCAGCAACCTCTCGACACACTGTCACTAGACTCACTGAAAAACACAAAAACGGTTTTACACAGGAATAACACGTCAAAAATGAAAAATGCCATTACTACGCAGGAAAACGGTATAAAGTATACAATTATGCATATTATTCCAGAATAGAGAGACATTCATCTGAAACATGCAGCCCATGCAAGAAACACATTTACTTATTTAACTGAAACGTACTCTCAATTTTGATGACATGACTAGTTTATAAAACCTTTTTTGTCAACTCTTCACTGTCACATCATATGAAAGCCATTGATCACTATGGTTGTCTAACTAGTCATCACCTCAGTTAGATTGGTTGATCTAAGATTTCACATGTTGAAATGTAACACTTTTGTGCCTTAGATAGGTAAACCACTAGTGAATAAGGCACTTGGGGTACGTTTGGGTTGCGGGATTCAGCTGGATTACAGTAAATCCTGCAGTCAATTTATCCAACTTGGCAGAAGTCCTACTTTTAGAAATCATGCAAAGCCATATATCATTATTGGTCAACAGGATTCCTTCTGCAACTGGATCAGCCGCCTTTCGGTTAGTTTCATCCTGCTGGCGACTACGAAGGGAACTATAAATCAACACCGACTACAGCACCCTGAAGGATGATGACAGAGGGGAGACAGGACACAAGATGCACAGCTGTTAAGAGTGAGGGCGGCCTGGTGCATGTTGATGACGTAACTCCTTTGCAGCAGCTGTTGATCCAGTCTGCATTGACCTCTGCATTCCAGCAATGCCCTAAAGCTATCGAGACGCTGCTAGACATCCAGTATGCCCCTCAGTATGCCATCTGATACCTCTACCATTAACCCAGCCTTGTTTGTCACTGGACATGGGCATTGTTGCATCATCTCCTTCACCACCCCGATCGCTGCAGGAGACCAGCATGTGTGTTATAACCTCAAATTTCCTAAGTATGTAATGAAAGGTGTAATTCTCTTTTAAAGAATAAATGAAATCTATTTTTGATTTGTGATGGGTTTCGTGTGAAATGGCCTTGATTGATTGATAATGGGCATTGTTGGCCATTGAGCCCAATTGTAAAGAAAGGAGAAATAAAGAGGAAAAGGATTTAATTAATAAAAGGAGAATATGTGAAATAGACTTTTATAAGAGGATAAAGGAAAATAGATATTTCCCAAGGTGGGAATTTGTGCCTTTAGGTTTTCTTGAGGTCCAAGGGACCCAAAATAACAAGATAATGGCAAAGGGAAAAGAAATACTAATTAAATTTGGATTAAATGATGGATAACTTGGGAGGGAAGGAAACCTTCCCATCCGTTGGAATTTGCTTCCCAAATTTGATAAATAGTTAGATAATGCCAAGACGAAATTTCCCTTAAAATTTGAGATAAAAAGGAGCTATGGTTTAGGAGATATGAATTTCTCAAATTATCTCCAAAATATATATATTTATCTTGCAAATCAGAATGAGTTTCCCTTTTGGTTGAGTGTGTGCGATGTGAGCCGTTGGATCTCGATCCAACGTCTATCGCTCACCGTCCAGTCCCACAAGGACTTGGACTCTGCCGTGTTGCAGAGGGATTTTCCCTCTCAGTTTTCTCGCGATCTTGAGCGTGTGCAAGCCAGGAGTTGTTTCCTTTGAGGTCGGGAGGGGAAACCGAGGAAAACCATCCCTACTTTGTAGGGGTTTGGTCATTGATTGGGAGAATCCCCAATCTAGTAGGATCTGCCTCCGACCCTATATATAGGGGAGGGTGAGGGAGGGTACCAGCACGCCTACTTGCTACCCTAAAAGCTACAGCAGACTGCGAGGAGTGTTTCCGTGCAATCAATTTGAAGATCGACCCCGACCTTCCCACTCGTCCATCCAGGTTGCCTCGCCGGAGTCCGACGAGTTGGAGGCGGTGCTAGCATAGCCACGACCAGCAATTGAGGGCTCGATCGAGTTCGGCAGAGGGAGGCGAAGCTCCCTGACCCCTTGGCACGCTTGTAGGTGGACGAGGTCGAGAAGTCAACTCCAAGGTTGACCGCAGGGATCGTTGTGCTTTGGCACGAGGAAGAAGAAGACCCCGCGGTCTTTTACCAAACTGCCCCTTCGTGTCTTCTGTCCAGGTAGGGACATTCTTGTCCTTCGCCTACTTTTGATCGTAAGAATAGGTGCGCGCATCCTAGGTCGTTGGATCCTGAGTGGACCAGCCCACCATGGATCAAACAATCCTCGTTTTCTAGAATTAACAAATAAATCAGAAAAGGGATTTTCTTTGTAAAAATCATATCTTTTACTAGAAAACTCGGATGAGAAAAGTTTATACATGAAAATTGATCAGAAAAATACGAGGGATAAGTTAAAAATGGTTTGGAAGCCTAAATCAGTATCTTTTTACAAAAGTGTATAATTTTGATGGAAAAAGTATTAATTTGTGTTTAGAAACCCTAATTGATGATAAAGGGTAGATTTAATAGTACAAATAAGTTAATTCGAGCATGGTTAACTTGTTTAATGATAAAGAAGAATATTAACCTATTTTGAAGATGAAATTACAAGATTTAGGGTTTTTTTAACCTAATATGATGGTTAATATACTTAGAAACCCTAAATAGGAGAAAAAAGAAAAAAAAAGTGCTTGTAATTCGAAATTAGGGTTTCATGATGCTAAAAGATGATCTTAGGATCTTTTGTGAAAGAAAGATGAGATAATTAGGGTTTGTGAGTAATTTTATAAAATTAGGATTTAAAATAATAAAAATGAAGTGAAACCCTAATTGTAATCGAAACCCTAAAAAGGACTAGTAACCCTAGGAAACAACTAGGATTAATAGATCATGATGGCATGATTAATGATAGAAAAATTGGATGCATATTTCAGGATCAACTTGTGTGTGTGTTTGCTTGGTTTCTTGCTTGGTTGAACTGTATCTGCACTCAAGTCATCTGGACAGGTATGTGGTTAATTATGATTAATCGCATTAGTTTCCAGAAGGTTTTCCAAATAATTAATCGCATTGAATGCAACTTATCAGTTTGGATGTTCATACTTGCAAATTATAAAGTCACTATGATTATCACAATTGTAATATAAATGTGTATCCTCGCACCTACATGTCACCCTGATGGATGATGCAAAAAGGTCAAAGCCCAGGAGGGAAGACCAATGGGCACTATGATTGGTGACCCCAGGCACCAAGCTCGGGATTGAGAAGGTGGCCTATGATATTGCATGACTAAAGGGCACCATGAAGGGTGACCCCAGGCACCAAGCTCGGGATTGAGAAGGTGGCCTTAGGTCAATGGCAAAAGAGAAACCCTAAAGGGGGTATTCCAGGGTTAGGGCAAAAGCAGTGAAGAATGACACATTGAAAACGTAATTTGGCTTGTTAAATTACCTTGATTGTGATAATTAGGTCGTTAGTCATATTTGTGAAATTTTTGGTTGTCCCCACATACCGGCATATTCTTATATGTTGATTGACGTTTTGTTTGTCGGTGTTTTAGGTACAACCTTGAAATGAACCAACACTAAAGTGACACATTGTGAAAATATGACATAAAGTGCAAGGAGGATTAGATAGAATAGATCCAAGCTGTGGATAGAAGTAGATTTCCAAAAATTTTGAAAAGGTATGCAAAATTTTATTTTATACCAGATTTCAGTTTAGTTGGTAGAATTTCATAATTATTATCAATGTATTAGAAAGCGGGAAGCGGGAGGCGTGCGGACGGCACCCTATAACCGATTAAGCGGTAGGCGGGCGATTAAGCGGGCGATTTTTTAAAAAGCGGGTGTCTAAATTTTATATATTTTTATACAAAATTACATGTATGTGTATATAAAAAATATATTTATAAGGAAATTCTATACATATCTAATCAGCAAATCAGTAATTAACTAAGTATTCATCAATACTTACTATTAATCAGCATCTCTAATCACTAAAATCAGCAAGCAGATCAGTAATTGTATATAACAAACTATGAATTATTGAATTAAAGTAATCACTAAAGTAATACTAACTAGAAGTACCAATCATGAATAACTGAAAGCAGCAAGGAAATCAGTAAAACTAATCATGCATTACTGGTATAATAGAGCAATAGGATATTTACTTAGATGCATTACAGCAGTACCCAATTATTACAGCTTACACATAGAACATTTAACGTATACAAGTTTCGTATATTATAGTCAACACTACTTGGCTATGTAATTAATTAATGTTAGATGCTTACATTAGGATTTTTAAACAAAAGCGGGGAAAAAGCGGGAAAAAAGCGGGCAAAAAGCGGGAAAAAAGCGAGAAAAAACGGGTGAGGCGGGCAAAAAGCGGGTGATTTTGTTCAAAATGATTAAGCGGGCGATTAATGGCAAAATTAAGCGGTTGGGGGTCCTGGGCACTTAAGCGGCCCGCCTGGCCGTTTTTTAATTCACTGATTATTATTGATTAATTGTCGAACCTTTGATCCAGTTTATTGGAATAACGGCTCTGACCTCTTGGTCTCCCTTAATTGGGGGTTACCGGGAGGCGGGGTCATTACATTTGGTATCAGAGCATAGGTTCCTCATTTAATCTTTAATAATTATTAAATTTTACAAATTTTATAGAACCGAGGGAGTTATTAGAGGATTTTCCGAAAGACAGGTGTCTAGAAAAGGATCACGTCCGGGGGCTGGCAATATTTTCCTCTGCACCGCTAGTCGGAATACAAGGACTCCCGGATTGTGTGACTGCCTGGCCGATGTCTTAGGATTTGACTCGAAATAAGATACCTTTAGGACTCTCTCATCTTGTTCATCTCTTCTCAACTCAAATGTTGTTAAGGATTTTAAGGATTAGGATTTTCTCTCTCTTCCTCACCCTCTTAAGGTATGGGTAAAGTTGATAAGGTTCAAGGAATCCTCCACCAAATTAATAAAAGATACGTAATTAAGATATCATCGACATAAGTATAATTAGTTAAGTATAGACTAAAGGTCTGTTTGTGTGCTTATGTAGATGGCTCGTACAAAGATTGTGGCTATCCCGGTTGCCACCAACGGTGGTGGGCCTTCCCGTAAAGAGAATGGGTCTTCTGAGAAGAGGAAGCGAAACCATGGTGGCGAAGCCTTAAAGAAGAGAAAGAGGCCTGAAGAAACTACACATGAGGCCCCCAACCCTGAACCAATACCCTTCAGCAACCTTGAACAAGATGAGGGACCGGGATATGAGGAACAACATCTGTACGAGGAGGTAGCCCAGATGGAGGAGGACCAGGTTGGTGGTCCGGAACCGGCTATGGTAGTTCACACTACGGATGCGGTGTGGATGGAGCAACAGAAACGGCTGACTGAGGCTATCCATGCCTTAGCCCTCAGAGACATAGCTAGAGATGAGAATGGCGAGCCACTACCTGTTCGTCCTCGACTGGGAGCCACCATCTTGGACTTCGTCAAGCTGAACATCGAGAAGTTCTGGGGAGAAGATAAGCCTGAAGTGGTCGACAAGGCGAAGGCTTGGCTGCATGCAGTCGAGAATGGATTCTGTATGCTCGAGGTGCAGCCCAGTAAGAAGGTTCTCTTTGCTGCTCACCTATTGGAAGGTGCAGCCAAGATATGGTGGGAGAATCATATCACGGGAAGAGACTTGAGCGAAGAACCTATGGTGTGGACCGATTTCAAGACCATCTTCACCGCCAGGTTCATCCCCGTCTCAGCCAAGAAGGAGAAGGAAAGAGAGTTCACTAACATGACTCAAGGAAGCTCGGCAGTTGCGGACTTTGGTCGCAAGTTCCGCATCCTGAAACGTTTCGGTCACATGATGGATGAAGATAGTAGGGTGGACCACTTTACAGAGCGTCCGCACCCTGCCATCAAGCCTCATGTGATGGCTAGTAAGCTGAAGACCTTCTCTGAAGCCTACAACACCGCCTTGGACATGGAAAGGACGGTGATGCATGTACAGAATCTCTCCAAGGGATACCTGGGTTTCACTGGAGGAGCTCAAGGGTAGAGGAATGAACACAAGGGGCAAGGACGCAACCACAACAAAAGCAAGCATGGGCACAAAGGCAAGCCCCGTGGTCGCCTCCAGTAGTGTCGCACCTGCGGACGGACACATCCTGGGAAATGTCGCTTTAAGAAGGTGTGTTTCAGATGTCAGCAAGAGGGACACTTCATCGCCAACTGCCCTCAGTCCGACCCAAGGGGACCTTTGGGGTCACAACCCGTGGCAGCACAACCAGTGGTTGCAGCACCTCCAGCAGGAGCACCAGCCAAAGCACCCCCAGCTGGAGAGAGGAGGCAAGCTAGAGTGTTCGTCATCGACAATGAAGAAGCTCAGGCGAATGCTAATAGGCTGATCGAGGGTAATAACCCCTAGAGTTTTCCTTTTAGTTCAGTAGATCATGTAGTAGTTTTCTGATATGGCATAAACTATGTAGGCCTGTTGGAAGTCATGGGACAAAATGTAAAAGCACTCCTTGATTCTGATTCTACTAAAACTTTTATTTCGAGAAATCTGACAACTATGTTTTGTTTGGATATCAAGGATTTGGGTTATGTTTTGGATGTCACAACCCCGAGTGGTCGTATTTATACATCTCTTTTGAAAAACCCCATCTTGCCAGTAAAGTATCTGAACCATGAGCTTCCCACTGACTTCATCCTTCTTGATATGAATGATTTTGATGTAATCATCGGTATGGATTGGCTTTCCACCTATAGAGCCCAGATTGACTGTAGAGAGAAGAAGATTCTTATTAGGAAAATCGGCCATCCAGACTTCACCATTCGAGGAAGAAAGGATGCGATAACCAGCCTTTATGTGTCCGCCTTGAAAGCTGAACGGATGTTATCCAAAAGTTGTCGAGCCTACCTAGCCATAGTTACCGTACCTGAGGTTATGGGACGATCCTTAGAAGAGATAGAGGTGGTTCGGGAGTATGCGGATGTGTTTCCGGATGATCTACCAGGGATTCCCCTTGAGAGGGAGGTAGATTTCTCCATCGAATTAGCTCCTGGGACTAACCATATATCTAAGGCACCCTATAGAATGGCCCCTGCAGAGTTGCTAGAGTTAAAAACCTAGTTGCAGGAGTTGTTGGATAAAGGCTTTATCTGGCCCAGTACATCACCTTGGAGAGCACCAGTCCTCTTTGTGAAAAAGAAGGATGGGTCACTTCAGATGTGTACTGACTATTGGATGATCAACCAGCCAACCATTAAGAACAAGTATCCTTTGCCTAGAATAGATGACCTGTTTGACCAACTCAAATCAGCTCGAGTCTTTTCCAAGATCGATTTGATGTCAGGATACCACCAGGTGAGAGTAAGGAGTGAGGATATACCTAAAACGGCTTTCCGAACCCGATATGGCCACTATGAGTTTGTGGTCATGTCGTTTGGATTATCCAATGCACCTAGTGTCTTTATGAACCTCATGAACAGTGTGTTCCAGCCTTTCCTTGACTCTTTTGTGATAGTGTTCATAGATGACATTTTGGTGTACTCGGATGACCTAGCCCAACACCGTGACCACCTGGGTAGAGTCCTTGATATCCTGAGAAAGCATAAGTTTTTTGGAAAGTTCTCGAAATGTGAGTTTTGGTTGGACCAAGTCATGTTTCTTGGACACATCATCTCAGGAGGAACAATCGTCGTAGATCCAGCCAAAGTATCGGCAGTTCGAGACTGGCCGGCACCAAAGAACCCCTCTGAGATTCATAGCTTCTTGGGGTTGGCCGGATACTACTGTCGCTTCATCAAGGACTTCTCAAAGACTGTGTTGCCGCTGACCATGTTAACCCGGAAGGATGTGAAGTTCGGGTGGTCTGACATATGTGAAGCTCGCTTCCAGGAGTTGAAGGAGAAGCTGACCACCGCCCCTGTGTTGACTCTACCTTCTGGCAATGAGGGTTTCATGATATTCGCCGATGCTTCCAAGATGGGACTTAGTTGTGTGTTGGAACAGAATCGGCACGTGGTTGCATATGCTTCCCGACAGCTCAAGCCCAATGAGGTGAATTATCCGACACATGACCTAGAGCTAGCTGCTATTATCCATGTCTTGAAGATATGGCGGCATTACCTGTACGGTGCTACCTTCGAGATCTTCACCGACCATAAGAGCTTAAAGTACCTGCTGACACAGAGAGACCTGAACCTACGACAGTGACGATGGATGGAGTATATGAAGGATTAAGACTTCACCATCGCCTATCATCCTGGTAAGGCGAATGTCGTAGCGGATGCTTTGAGTCGGAAACAGCTCAGGTGTGCAGCTGTTTTGTCCAGTCAGTGGAAAAGTTTGGAGGAGCTGGTGGAGTGGACTCCACAACCGTTAGAGGACCGAGTTCGTATGGCTAATATTCAGATTCAATCTGAGTTGATAAGTGAGATCATAGCAGCACAGTTGACCAGTGAGGAGCTGGATAATATGAAAGGTTTAATGATGAAGCCACAGACTCTTCTATCCGTGGGAGTAGACGGAGGAATTAGGTTTGAGAATCGCATATGGGTTCCGGCGGATTCGTCGATAAAGGAACGTATCTTGCAAGAGGCTCATGGATCCAAATACACAGTGCACCTAGGAACTACTAAGATGTTCAAGGACCTGCAGCGGTTTTTCTGGTGGCCGGGAATGAAGAAAGACTCTGCGGCATGTGTGGCCAGCTGTCTTACGTGCCAAATGGTCAAGGTTGAACACCAACAACCCGGAGGGCTTTTACAGTCAATAGAGATTCCAGAATGGAAATGAGAGCAGATCATCATGGATTTTGTGGTAGGTCTACCCCGGACCAAGAAAGGCCATGATGCGATATGGGTCGTGGTAGATCGTCTTACCAAGTCAGCACACTTCCTTGCCTTAAAGACCACTGCTAAAGTGTCAGACCTAGTTGAGTTGTATATCCGAGAGATAGTGTGTTTGCATGGTGTGCCCGGTTCCATCATCTCGGATAGAGACTCAAAGTTTACTTCCAAGTTATGGAAGCAAGTTCAAGAGGAACTTGGTACCAGGTTGAAGTTTAGTACTGCTTATCACCCCCAGACGGATGGTCAGTTAGAAAGGACGATCCAGACATTAGAAGATCTGTTGAGAGCTTGTGTGCTCGACTGGGGTGGCTCATGGGAGAAGTACTTACCTTTAGCTGAGTTTGCCTACAACAACAACTACCAAGCCAGTATCGGGATGCCTCCGTATGAAGCTTTGTACGGGAGACCGTGTCGGTCCCCACTTCACTGGGATGATGTGGGTGAGAGGACTCTGTTGAGGTCAGATGAGATCCAAGTGTATGTTGATAAAGTTGCTTTGATCAAGCAAAGGCTGAAGAGAGCCCAGGATCGACAGAAGTCGTATGCTGATGCAAAGCGGACTGATGTGCATTTCACTATTGGAGAGCATGTGTTTTTGAAAATCCGACCGCTCCGAGCTATAGCTAAGAACAGAGGAAAGCTGAGTCCCCGATACGTGGGTCCGTTAGAGGTGTTAGAACGGATTGGTGAAGCTGCATATCGTTTGGCGTTACCCCCTCAGTATAGCATGATGCATGATGCATGATGTGTTTCACGTGTCCAATCTAAAGTGATATGTGCAAGATCCGAGCCATGTGCTGAGCATTGAACCCATCAAGCTTCAAGGGAAGTTGACTTATCCTGAGACACCTTTGCGGATTCTAGATACCAAGGTGAAAGAGCTTAGATGCAAGAATATAGAGATGGTAAAGATTCTTTGGAGGCACCATGGAGAGGATGAGGCCACATGGGAGCTAAAGGCGGACATGGAGAAAGCATACACTGATTTGTTTGTTTGATTGTTTGAATTTTGAGCACAAAATTCCTATAAGGAGGAGAGGATGTTATAACCTCAAATTTCCTAAGTATGTAATGAAAGGAGTAATTCTCTTTTAAAGAATAAATGAAATCTATTTTTGATTTGTGATGGATTTCGTGTGAAATGGCCTTGATTGATTGATAATGGGCTTTCTTGGCCATTGAGCCCAATTGTAAAGAATGGAGAAATAAAAAGGAAAAGGATTTAATTAATAAAAGGAGAATATGTGAAATAGACTTTTATAAGAGGATAAAGGCAAATAGATATTTCCCAAGGTGGGAATTCGTGCCTTTAGGTTTTCTTGAGGTCCAAGGGACCCAAAATAACAAGATAATGGCACAGGGAAAAGAAATACTAATTAAATTTGGATTAAATGATGGATAACTTGGGAGGGAAGGAAGCCTTCCCATCCGTTGGAATTTGCTTCCCAAATTTGATAAATAGTTAGATAATGCCAAGACGAAATTTTCCTTAAAATTTGAGATAAAAAGGAGCTATGGTTTAGGAGATATGAATTTCTCAAATTATCTCCAAAATATATATACTTAACTTGCAAATCAGAATGAGTTTCCCTTTTGGTTGAGCGCGTGCAATGTGAGCCGTTGGATCTCGATCCAACGCCCGTCGCTCATCGTCCAGTCCCACAAGGACTTGGACTCTGCCGAGTTGCAGAGGGATTTTCCCTCTCAGTTTTCTCGCGATCCTGAGCGTCTACAAGCCAGGAGTTGTTTCCTTTGAGATTAGGAGGGGAAACCGAGGAAAACCATCCCTACTTTGTAGGGGTTTGGTCGTTGATTGGGAGAATCCCCAATCTATTAGGATTTGCCTCTGACCCTATATATAGGGGAGGGTGAGGGAGGGTACCAGCACGCCTACTTGCTACCCTAAAAGTTGTGGCAGGCTGCGAGGAGTGTTTCTGTGCAATCAATTTGAAGTTCGACCCCAACCTTCCCACTCATCCACCCAGGTTGCCTCGCCGGAGTCCGACGAGTTGGAGGCGGTGCTAGCACAGCCACGACCAGCAATTGAGGGCTCGATCGAGTTCGGCGGAGGGAGGCGAAGCTCCCTGACCCCTTGGCACGCTTGTAGGTGGACGAGGTCGAGAAGTCAACTCCAAGGTTGACCGCAGGGATTGCTGTGTATTAGTATATAGACTTTCCTGTGTTTTTACTTAGTCTTTTTCTCTCTTTTCCTTGTCTTGTTTTATCCCATATTGGTTATATCTAAACCATGTGTCTTTCTCTTGTCTTATAAAAGAGAACCACTGTACTCTGTTTTAATATATCAATAATAAGACAATTAGCCTCATATTTTAGATGGTATCAGAGCGGGCCGATCCACCCTAGCCTTTTTCCTAACCCTACCCCAGCCGCCACCCACCTTCTCCCTAACCCTACCCCAGCCGCCACCCTCCTTCAGCCGCCGCCCACTCCCTCCTCTCTTCTCTCCTTTCTTCTTCTTCCTCCTCCACCCACCCTCTCTCCCTTTCTCTCCCTGCCCCTACCCGCCGCCACCTCTCCTTTTTTCTCCCTGACCTGCCGCCGGCAGGCCTTGCTGCCGCCGCCTCCTCCTCATCCCCACCGCCACCGCCACCCTTTCTCCACCACCTTTTTCCCTCTCCTATAATCCCCGTACCCTAAGCACATCTTTCCTTGTGGCTTAGACAACCACAGGTTCTCTCTTCGGTCTCCGTTTCCTTTCCGAAAAGCTTACGTACAGCCTTGTCACTTTCCAGTCTGGCACGTTGAAGGCTTAAAAACCAGTTTCCGGCTCTGACTGCCTACGCCTCATGGTGGAGTGATCTCTTCTCCATGTTGGTGTAGGTTCTGTTTCCTTCTTCCTGCCCTATACGGGTTTCTGAGGTCCATGCTCGGATCTCCTATCTACTACTACTAGTCCATGTGTTGGACTTCTACTGCTGTCTACTACTGCTGCTGACTACTGTCTGGATCTGTGCCCGTGCTGCTTCTCTTCTTCTACTACTGCTGCGATGGCGACTTCCGATCTCCCGCCGCGCACTCTCTGTGTCACTACGGTGAAGTTGGATCACTCCAACTATCATCTATGGGCTGCCTCCTTCGAGTTATATGTCAAATCCCAAGGACGCTACTCTCACCTGACTACCAAGGGCCCTGATCTTCCTGCTGCAGACGCTGATGAGAAAACCAAGCAAGCCTATGATCTATGGTCCAAAGAGGACTATGGGGTCATGACCTGGATGGTGAATAGTGTTGAAGCAAAAATCAGCCAGTCCTTGCTTCGACTTCAGACTGCCAAAGAAATGTGGGACCAGCTTTCCCATGTTTACTCTCACCAGCAGAATCCGAAGAAGGTCTTCGAGATATTCAAACAGCTTGCTAAACAGGAATATTCGGCCACCGACTCTGTTGAGGACTACTACAACTCCTGTTGTGCTCTCTGGGATGAGTTCCGGGTATATCACCCTCTGACTGCTGATATTGAAGAAGTGCACCGCCAACGGAATGAACTTATGTTAGTTCAATTCCTCGCCGGCCTACCTGCGTCCTTCGCCGGTGTTGTGGACCAGATTCTCTCCAGCGACCCTTTGCCTACTCTCCGTGATGTTCTCAAACGGGTTCAGCGTCTACCCTCTGTGTCTCAACCTGTACCTGACACCTCTGACGGTGCTGCTCTTGCTGTCCGCTCTGGTGATTCCTTCCGTGGTCGTGGCCGTGGTAGAGGTCGTGGTCGCGGAGGACGGTTCTCTGCTCCTGGTCGTGGAACTGGATCCGATCAAGCTGAGTCCCGCTATTGCACTCACTGCAAACGTACCAACCATAATGAAGATAAGTGCTGGATCAAATATGGCAAACCTGAGTGGGCCAACAAAGTGACAACTGATGAACCTGCTCCACCGACGGCTGACTGGATCCGCTCCGAGTTTGAAAAACTTCTACAGGCTCGTCTGGCGTCTTCTACTGAGACTTCACATACTGGCAGTGTTGCTCTTCTGACTACGGCTGGTAAAAATTCCTGGGTTATTGACTCTGGTGCGACTTCTCATATATCTGGCAATCCTGCTTTATTTTCTAAACTGCAGCAGACTTCTTTTATACCTCCTGTTACCTTAGCTGATGGTTCTAAATCACCAGTTACTGGCATTGGTGATATTTGTCCTACTGGTCGTCTGCCTCTGCGCTCTACACTTTATGTCCCGAAGTTTCCTATTAATCTTCTTTCTGTGAGTAAAACTGTGAAGAGCCTTCGTTGCTCTATTACATTTGATCCGGATGGTGTTTTATTTCAGGATCTGCGCACGAGGATGACGATTGGTTCGGGCCATGAGGGACCGGATGGACTCTACTACCTGGACGAGCCAAAGACAGCTGCATATCTGACATCATCGGTGACCGACATCCAGTGGCACTATAGATTGGGACACCCTTCTATTGGAAAATTAAAAGTCGTGTTACCAAATATAGTTAGTTCTGATTTTCATTGCGAAACTTGTCAGCTTGGAAAGCAAACTCGTGCTACTTTTTCAAAAAAAATTTGTATCAGCTCTAAAGCACCTTTTGATATTATACATGCTGATGTTTGGGGTCCTTGCTCTGTCATAAGTACTTCCGGTTTTAGATATTTTCTGAGCTTCATTGATGATTTTTCTAGAACTACCTGGCTGTTTTTACTTAAAGATAGATCCACTATTCTGGAAAAAATTACTGACTTTTTTACTGAGATACGCACTCAATTTGCTAAGCCTATCAAAATTCTTCGTACTGATAATGCTTTGGAATTCATGCAAACATCTGTTAGTTCTTTCTGTCGTCGCCAGGGCACAATCCATCAAACCTCTTGTGCTTACACCCCACAACAAAACGGGGTTGCTGAGCGCAAAAATCGTCATCTTCTCGAGGTTGCTCGTACCCTTCTCTTTCACTATCATGTTCCCCAAGCTTTTTGGCCCGAGGCGATAGCCACTGCCTGCTATCTAATTAACCGCATGCCTTCATCTGTGCTCGGCAATCAGATTCCTTTTCAGATTCTGTTTCCCGATGCATCTCTTTTCTCTGTCCCGCCTCGCATTTTTGGGAGCACCTGTTTTGTTAAAAATCTTCGGCCTGGCCTCACTAAATTGGATCCTCGAGCAACTAAGTGTGTTTTTTTGGGATATTCTCGCACTCAGAAAGGATATAGGTGCTATGATCCTGTTTCTAAAAAGTGGTTTGTCTCTGCGGATGTGGTGTTTTTTGAGCATATGCCTTTCTACTCCACGGGTGGTTCTGCGCTCACTTCCGATTTACTTGCTGATACACCTTTGCCTGTGGTGGATGATGTACCTACTATTTCTGAGGATCTGATTGAAAAGCCACCTCTGAAAGTTTATCAAAGAAGACCGAAGCCGACAACTCCCTCCATGGCCCCTCCATCGTCCTCTTCCTCGGTGCCAGATCAACCATCCTCGCAGGTATTTTCTGATCTTGATATTCCTATTAGTCTGAGGAAAGGGACCCGTACCTGCACTATGCATCCGATTGGAAATTTCTGCTCTACTGTTAATTTGAGTACTAATTTTGCTAACTTCACTGCGGCTCTGTCTGCGATATCTGTACCTAAGAATGCTGCTCAGGCTCTTTGCCATCCTGCGTGGCGTCAGGCTATGGAAGAAGAGATGAAGGCTCTTACTGACCGTCATACCTGGACCCTAGTTGAGCCACCTGCTGATTGCTCTCCAGTTGGATGTCGATGGGTGTTCACTGTCAAATACCATCCCGACGGTACTGTCGAACGACTTAAGGCGCGACTTGTGGCAAAGGGGTATACCCAGACCTATGGAGTTGACTACTTTGAAACTTTCTCTCCAGTAGCGCGTCTGAACTCTGTCCGGATTCTGATTTCTGTTGCTGTCAATTATGACTGGCCTCTGTATCAACTTGATGTCAAGAATGCTTTCCTGTATGGTGATCTTCATGAAGAGGTATACATGTCTCAACCTCCCAGTTTTGTGTGTCAGGGGGAGGATTCCAAAGTCTGCAGGCTAAAAAAGGCTATCTATGGCTTGAAACAGAGCCCTAGAGCGTGGTTTGACAAGCTCAGCAATATTCTTCAGCAATTTTCCTTCAGACGTTCCCAATCTGATCACTCTGTTTTTGTGAAAAATACTTCTGCGGGTATTGTTATTCTTATTGTTTATGTTGATGATATTATTCTCTCTGGAAGCGATTCTGTTGGTATTCAGTCTACAAAGCGCTATCTGGAGAAACACTTTGTTACCAAGGATCTTGGCTCACTTCGGTATTTTCTTGGGATAGAAGTGTCCCGGTCTTCTTCTGGTCTCTGCTTATCTCAACGGAAGTATGTCCTGGATCTCTTATCTGAATCTGGTCTATTGGGTGCGAAACCTGCTAGCACACCTATGGATCCCAACATCAACTGGGATGATGAGGAGTCTCCTGCTTACCCTGACAATCAGCAGTATCGACGTATGGTTGGGAAACTCATATATCTTACTGTTACTCGGGCTGATATCACTGCTGCAGTTGGATTGGTTAGTCGCTACCTCGATAAGCCTCGACAATGCCATTGGGATGCTGTCTGTCATATTCTGAAATATTTGAAAAGTTCTCCTGGAAAAGGTCTACTTTACAAAAAAAATGGGCATTGCAAACTTCTTGGCTATTCTGATTCTGATTATGCTGGCAGCAAGGTTGACCGTCGGTCTACTTCTGGCTACTGTACCTTCGTGGGAGGTAACCTTGTCACTTGGCGAAGCAAGAAGCAGTCTGTAGTTGCTCGCTCTAGTGCTGAAGCTGAGTATCGTGCCATGGCACATACTACTTGTGAACTATTCTGGATTCGGAGCCTGCTGAAGGACTTTGGATTTTCTGATTCATCTGCTATTCCTATGTATTGTGACAACAAAGCAGCCACTTTCATTGCTAGCAACCCTACCTTCCATGAGCGCACGAAGCATATTGAAGTGGACTGTCATTTTGTTCGTGAGGCGGTTCTATCTGGTCAGATTTCTACCCCTTACATTCATACTGATGAGCAGATTGCTGATATCTTCACAAAGATTCTTCCGAAGAAGCGCTTCACTGATATGACATCCAAGCTGGGCATGATTGACATCTATGCTCCAGCTTGAGGGGGAGTATTAGTATATAGACTTTCCTGTGTTTTTACTTAGTCTTTTTCTCTCTTTTCCTTGTCTTGTTTTATCCCATATTGGTTATATCTAAACCATGTGTCTTTCTCTTGTCTTATAAAAGAGAACCACTGTACTCTGTTTTAATATATCAATAATAAGACAATTAGCCTCATATTTTAGACTGTGCTTTGGCGCGAGGAAGAAGACCCCACGGTCTTTTACCAAACTGCCCCTCTGTGTCTTCTGTCTAGATAGGGACATTCTTGTCCTTCGCCTACTTTTGATCGTAAGAATAGGCGCGTGCATCCTAGGTCGTTGGATCCTGAGTGGACCAGCGGACCATGGATCAAACGATCCTTGTGTTCTGGAATTAACAAATAAATCAGAAAAATGATTTTCTTTGTAAAAATCATATCTTTTACTAGAAAACTCGGATGAGAAAAGTTTATACATGAAAATTGATCAGAAAAATATGAGGGATAAGTTAAAAATGGTTTGGAAGCCTAAATCAGTATCTTTTTGCAAAAGTGTATAATTTTGATGGAAAAAGTATTAATTTGTGTTTAGAAACCCTAATTGATGATAAAGGGTAGATTTAATAGTAAAAATAAGTTAATTCGAGCATGGTTAACTTGCTTAATGATAAAGAAGAATATTAACCTGTTTTAAAGATGAAATTGCAAGATTTAGGGTTTTTTTAACCTAATATGATGGTTGATATACTTAGAAACCCTAAATAGGAGAAAAAAGAAAGAAAAGTGCTTGTAATTCGAAATTAGGGTTTCATGATGCCAAAAGAATGATCTTAGGATCTTTTGTGAAAGAAAGATGAGATAATTAGGGTTTGTGAGTAATTTTATAAAATTAGGGTTTAAAATAATAATAATGAAGTGAAACCCTAATTGTAATTGAAACCCTAAAAAGGACTAGTAACCCTAGGAAACAACTAGGATTAATAGATCATGATGGCATGATTAATGATAGAAAAATTGGATGCATATTTCAAGATCAACTTGTGTGTGTGTTTGCTTGGTTTCTTGCTTGGTTGAACTGTATCTGCACTCAAGTCATTTGGACAGGTATGTGGTTAATTATGATTAATCGCATTAGTTTTCCGAAGGTTTTCCAAATGATCAATCGCATTGAATGCAACTTATCAGTTTGGATGTTCATACTTGCAAATTATAAAGTCACTATGATTATCACAATTGTAATATAAATGTGTATCCTCGCACCTACATGCCACCCTGTTAGATGATGCAAAAAGGTCAAGCCCAGGACGGGAGACCAATGGGCACCATGAGTGGTGACCCCAGGCACCAAGCTCGGGATTGAGAAGGTGGCCTATGATATTGCATGACTAAAGGGCACCATGAAGGGTGACCCCAGGCACCAAGCTCGGGATTGAGAAGGTGGCCTTAGGTCAATGGCAAAAGAGAAACCCTAAAGGGGGTATTCCAGGGTTAGGGCAAAAGCGGTGGAGAATGACACATTGAAAACGTAATTTGGCTTGTTAAATTACCTTGATTGTGATAATTAGGTTGTTAGCCATATTTGTGAAATTTTTGGTTGTCCCCACATACCGGCATATTCTTATATGCTGACCGATGTTTTGTTTGTCGGCGTTTTAGGTACAACCTTGAAATGAACCAACAGTATAGTGACCCATTGTGAAAATATGAGATAAAGTGCAAGGAGGATTAGATAGAATAGATCCAAGTTGTGGATAGAAGTAGATTTCCAAAAATTTTGAAAAGGTATGCAAAATTTTATTTTATACCAGATTTCAGTTTAGTTGGTAGAATTTCATAATTGTTATTGATTAATAGTTGAACCTTTGATCCGGTTTATTGGGATAACGGCTCTGACCTCTTGGTCTCCTTTAATTGGGGGTTACCGGGAGGCGGGGTCGTTACAATGTGCCAAGCATGGAGCAAGGTGAGGTTGTTGCTGAGGTCCACAGAGAGCAAAGACAAAGGAGGCATAGGATAAAGGTGGCCGAGCAGCGGCGGAAGAGATGTCGAACCTCCAACAGCACAACAGTGCAGGGAGGTCTTTGGATATTGAAGAGGGTGCAGCTAAAATATGATTTACTCGCCTTGCTTGGGAAGCCGAGGTAGAAAGAGAGAGGATGAGGTAGGGGCAACATACAAAGACGCATAAGGAAAATAATTCCATTCATCTAATTCAACAGTCAGATAATACCCCTAGGCGTGGGTTTATATATATAGCTGGCGGGAAGCTCTGACTAGCTTACTTCCACTAAAGACCCAACTGAAATAAGATATAAACTCCTTAATTGAGAACTTGCAAATAAAACCCCAATGTAATTCCCAGTACTAAAACATTTACATAATGTATCCTGAAACACAATGAATTCATAAGAACTAATTCCAACCCCATTTAGAAGCATTCCTAGGTGTTTAGAACTAGAGGGTTGGTCCCGCATCAGCCGTTTCCGCTGAAAAGATCTTGTCCCGAGATCAAAAGCATAAGTTGGTGATGTAAGTCAATGCCCTGTCCTCGTAAAGAAGACTGGTCGGCCGAACATCACAATTCCATTGCAATTGACCAAACCAATGAAAGTCTCAAGTCAAAAGTTGCATCTACGAGTGGTAGGAGTAATCGATTACTCTTGGTCATTGTATTGTGTGTCGACGGTGGTGTCGCTAGAGTGGTAGAGAAGCAAAAGTTACATCTGCATACGTGTTATTAGTATATATGCTTTATGCTTAATGTTTTATTGTGTGCTTTAGACTTGTCTTGTCTTTAGCCTTTCTTTTATCCCATATTGCCTAATTCTAATTCTCACTTACTCTCTTACCTATAAAAGAGAGTCCATTGTAATTGGTTTTGACATATCAAATAAAGTTTTCTTATTCTATATAGTAACATACGGCTATGATCATCCTTAATCCCTCCCACCAACCCTAATGCTCCCCAAACCCTTATCCTAGCCACCAACACCCCCTCCCTCTCTCCCCAACGTGCTGCCCCCTACCCCTTCTCTCCCCACCCCCCCATTGCCTCTGCTCTCCTCCCCTCCTTTTCTCTCCTCCCCCGCCCTTCCACGCTACCTGTAAACCCCCCCACTCTTGTTGCCGCCTGCGGCCCACCCGTCAACCCCCCTCTTCCTCACACCCGCCGCCACCTCCCCCTTCTTTCGTCTCCCCCCCCCCAATGCAACCGTTGTTGCCCTCCTTTCCCTTATCCCCTCCTTTCCACCACCTGCCTCCCTAGCCTCACCCACCTAGCCTCCCAACCGTCCCTCTCCTCCACCCTAGGAAGCACGGACACTTCTAGACAGCCCTCATGTTCCTGTCGTACACGTTTTGGACGCAGCCACTTCCCGGACACAGCCCAAAACGTTTTGCACACGGTTGGGACATGTCCAATTCATTTTGGTCTTTTTCTACACCCCGATCACAACTGGACATTGCGTAGACACTTCTTGGACACATCACTGCAGTGGCTGGTGGGTTGTTGCTGCAATCTAGCCTATTTCAGAGTGCAAATGTTTAACATAAAGCTATTGTTTATGTCTTATTATTGAGAATGTTTTATTGAGATATATTAATGTACTTTTATTTCATGTTTCTTATTATTACTTATCATGTAACTTGAGCCTAAACAGGCCTTTATAATCAACTCCAGATTCTTGTGTGTATCTTTTCGCAACCAATCTAGTCTTCAAACGTTCAACTATCTCATTTGATAGATATTTAACGGTATACACCCAACGACAGCCAACAGGATTGCTATCCGTAGGCAGGTCAACAAGTTCTTATGTCCCACGGGATCGAAGTGCATCCATCTCTTCATCCATGGCCTGTGTCCATCCAGGGTGTAGAAGTGCCTCTTGAACATTCTTTGGGATAGAGATAGCATATAAAGCAGCAGTAAATTGAGCCATGGAAGCATTAAGATGGTCTGTAGAAACATGTTGAGAAATATAATATTTTGCACTAGATTGTTGTCCTTTCCGTAAAGCAATAAGAATGTCCAAATCGAAAACAAGATCAGAGGCCATAGATTACCATCATCTTGTGGTGGATCATCAGTAAAAGAAGAGGTCTTCGCAAGGGATATTGTAGGTATAGGCCTTTTGTTTTGTCGCTCATACACTTTCAAAACAGGGGTAGAAGACTTGTTCAAGGAAGATACACTTGGAAGTGGCACATTAGGAAGTGGCACATCAAGAGGAGGCACATGTTTACTAGGCTCAAAGAAGAATGATGTATCTTCAAAGAAGGTGATGTTCGCACTAACATATAATCGACGTGCAACAGGATCAAAACATTTATAACCCTATTGTGTACGAGAATAGCCAAGGAAACAACAGTAAAAAGCTCGTGGAGGCAATTTATCACGCCCAGGTAGGAGATTATGAACAAAACATAGGCAGCCAAAAACCTTTGGTGGTAGAGCAAATATTGATTCATGAGGGTAGAGAAGTTGGTAGGGCATTTTGTTTTTTAAGATAGAAGAAGGCATCCGTTTGATGAGGTAGTTGGCTAAAAGAATGGCATCAGCCCAATAAAACTTACGAACATTCATTTCAATAACTAGAGTACGAGCTACATCAAGTAGATGTCTATTTTTCCTTTCATCTACACCATTTTGTTGTGAACTGTATGGGCAAGAGGTTTGATGAATAATTCCTTTGGAAATACAATGTTTTTGAAAACCATGTTGCACATATTCAAAAGCACTATCAGTGTGAACAAACTTAGGGATAGCAGAAAATTGAGTCTTTATTTCATTCAAGAATTTAGAGAAAACATCTAAAATTGCAAAACAATCTTTTAAAAGATAAAGCCAAGTGGCACGAGACCAATCATCAATAAAGGTTACAAAATATCGCACTCCAGTACGATTACCAATACGACATGGTCCCCAGACATCAGAGTGAATTAAATAAAATAAACTTGGACTCATGTTATCACGACAAGGAGAAAACACAGATCGATGATGTTTTCCAAGATGACGGGAAAGACATGAAAAGTTTTCAGTCGACAAACTAGGAAACAAAGACTTCAACTTAATGGCGGAAGGATGACCAGCCTCATATGCTATTGATAAAGAGAGGTAGTCTGGGCCACAAGAGCAATAGCAGGCGAAGTTGACGAAGTCTATAGGTAGTACAAACCAATAAAGGTTACAAAATATCGCACTCCAGTACGATTACCAATACGACATGGTCCCCAGACATCAGAGTGAATTAAATAAAATAAACTTGGACTCATGTTATCACGACAAGGAGAAAACACAGATCGATGATGTTTTCCAAGATGACAGGAAAGACATGAAAAGTTTTCAGTCGACAAACTAGGAAACAAAGACTTCAACTTAATGGCGGAAGGATGATCAGCCTCATATGCTATTGATAAAGAGAGGTAGTCTGGGCCACAAGAGCAATAGCAGGCGAAGTTGACGAAGTCTATAGGTAGTACAAACCATCTCCACCTTCATATCTCCCACCAATCGTCTTCTTCGTCCTGAGATCCTGCATGGAGACAATGTAAGGTAAGAAGGTTACATTGCAATTTAAAGACTTTGTAATTTTACTGACAGACATCAAGTTCAAAGGAAATCTGGGTACAAACAGAATAGATTTAAAGAGAGTGTTATTAACATCCCCTATTCCAGTGACCGGAGAAGTAGATCCATCAGCCAGATACACAGAAGAATGATAGGTGGATTTCTTTAGATAAGTGGAGATTTTTATTACCGGTCATATGAGTTGTAGCACCTGAATCAACAATCCAATCTTCTTTTGCTGGAGAAGAAGATGCTTGAAGACGAGAAGGATCACCTAAGTGTTGAGCGATGTTTGCCTGAGGCGTGGTAGTAACAGTAGAAACGGCTTTGATTAGTTTGTCAAGGTCAAACGAACTTAGTGTTACCATCTGAGAAGTAGCACCACTAGAGGCATATGCAGATTCTCCATCAACATCAATAGTAGAGACTTGGTTTGCCCATTCTGGCTTTCCATGCTTCTTCCAGCATTTGTCCTAAGTATGATTAGTCCGTTTATAGAAGTTGCAGTACCGAGACTAAAGAGGAGAGGACCCTCTTCTAGAAGACTGAGGAGGAGGAGGCTCTCTTCCATCACTGTTGAGACCCTTACCCCATCCACGAGTAGGAGTACCATGTCCTCGTCCAGCAACAACTAGAGCAGCAGGCTCTTCTTAGGTATAGAGGACATCGAGCGAGATAGCCGAAGATAAGCATCGTCTAGCATGGGCAATGGTTCAGATGTTTGTTGACGGACAACTTCATAGTTGGGAGGCAAGGATGCCAAAAATTGGCATAGTTGGACTTCATCTTGATGTTTTTGTAGTTTAGTGAGATCAGTGGATAACGGATGGTGCAGTTTGAGCTCTCCCCAAATACTTTTGAAGGTATCAAAGTGTGAAGCAAAAGATGTAGCTTCATCAAGTCTTAGAGAATGCAGGCGTTTATAGAGTTCAAAAACTTGGGAGGCATTTCCCTTACTGGAATAGATTTGAGCAATATGATCCCAGGACTCCTTGGCGGTGTCAGTAAAAAGAAGATTGGTGGATACATGGGATTCACAACTATTTAAAATCCAAGAGAGGACTTAAGAGTCACACTCTAGCCATTTTTATACTCGGCTTTCTTTTTGTCAATTGTATCATCTTTAGGAGGAAGTTCGGTGAGATGCTCAAGCTTGTCCGAGGAGTGAGCATAAACTTGAAAGGGTCGTGTCCATAAAATATAGTTGGATCTGTTGAACTTGACAGAAGTGACACATCTAGCATGTTTCTCAAGAGTCTCAGAAGAAGATGAAGTCATAATTTCAAAGTATAGAATAGTAGTAGTTGACAGAATTCGACAGATGCAGGGACACGGCGTGTCAGGAAATCGACACGACGAGTGTACAGTTGACAGAAGTCTTCAGCGGCAGGAACACAGCAGGTCAAAAGACAGACACGGCGTGTGCAAAATTAACAGAGATGTCTAGAAGCAAGAACACAGCTTGTCAAAAGACACAACGGGTGTGAAATATATAGCAGCAACAACAGGTAGTATGGACACGGCGTGTGCAGCAAGAGACGTGGCGTGTCTAGCGGCAGCGGTGGGTAGTTCGTCGAAAACACATGGCGTTTGCAAAATGAGCCACAGAGTGTCCAAGTCGTGCAGGGCAGTATCTGGCAGCAGCAGTAGGTAGTTCACTGAAGATATACGACGTGTCCGCGTCGTGCAGAACCAGCAGAAAGGTCACAAAAGGACCCAAAATAGATGGCAAACACTATGGTTCACCAAAGAAGAAGAGTGATATGTTGGATATGTCCAATCATATCAATAATGAGATGGATAGAGCCCTATAATAGGTAGTCATGGATAACCACATGGATTTGTCAAACGATTTTCCAAATAGCAGTCTTCAGGGCATAAGACCATTGGAAAGATCGTCGATCATGTCCCTAGATCCTCTCATTGGAGAAGAGGGTAGGGTTAGAGAGGGGAATAGATCCCCTTTGGTGTGACCAACAACGGCAATGAAGACGGAGGACGCTAGCGACAGCAGCGGTGGCTGATGGAGAGAGAGAGAGAGAGAAGGCGGCAGAGACTGGTGGAGATCAGGGCTAGGTATCCTGCTCTAATACCATATAAAAATGTGACGTCTTTCTATATCTTGGAAAAGAGAAGACTCACTCCTATAAATAGGAGGATGTTGTACAGGGAAGCAAACAAGAAACCCTAATGGGCATGTTTAAACAAAGGCCCATGTTACAGGATAAGTAATAATAAGAAACATGAAACAAAAGTACAGCAACATATCTCAATATGTTTCATAGAGTTGACATCTAATCACAATTACAAACAAATTTGTTGAAAAGAATCAATATGTAAAGTCTAAGTTGAATCAGATACTATGAATCAAATTATAACCTAATAAGTTGGTTAAATGAGTGATACAAACTCATATGTATATTATCTGATCTACTATATTTACAAAAATCACATGTTTAGTTTTCTACTTCATATTGTTTCTACTACACATGAAGACACCTCTTTATGCATAATCAGTGTTATTAAAATCCGGTTGAACCTTCTGGTTCAACCGGTCGGACCTTGAACCGGCACCCCTACCGGTTCGATTATTGCAAAACCTGGTAATGTCGGTCCAACTAGTCAGACGCCAGTCGAACCTATCAGACCTGACTGGTTCACCGGTTTGATTAACCAAAGCTTCTTTCTCAACCAATGAGTAGTGACTATAATTTCCTCTTCAGCTCTCAACACGTGAACTATTTTTGGGCTCTGTCTTTTCCAACCCCGACTCTTACGAGAACTTAGGATCTAATTATGCTTAGAATCGTATGTAGTTATTGAACTTTGGATTTTAAAGTATCATTTCGTATGAAACAATAGCATGTTGTGAGGTATGAGATTATGACTTTATTGTGAGTTCTACAAAATTGTACTTACACCTTCGTCATAGTTGGACTATTTCATATTTTGCCTATATTTTCTATATTTTAGTATATTGATATTATTGTTTTATTGATTGAACTGGTTCAACCACAAGTCGAACCGACTAACCGGAAACCAGTAGCCTCACCGGTTTGATGATCGGTCCGGTCCTGATAACATTGTGCATAATGATTATACATGCATAGATACATTAATCTGGACAAATTTTAAAATAAATTCCAGTTCATACATCATACACCCACATATATGTATATATTAAAAAAATATTTTTCACTCATCCAATATTGTTTGTGTCCTACATTCAGAAATTTTTTGTGTCCCGTGTCCGTGTCTGTGTCAGTGTTCGTGTCTAGAAACGTGTATGTGTTTCCTTACCTCCACCAATCAGCCTGCCTACCTTCCCTCTTCCTCCATCTTTGTCTTTTGGAACTTTCTAAAATAGCACGTTGAAGACCTAAAAGGACTACCTTTCTTGCATGCCTACGCCTCATAGTAGAGTAACTCTCTCCCTGTGATGGTGTAGGTCTTTCTTCTCTCTTCTACCTCTATGCGGGTTTCTCAAAAATGTTGCTTCAGATCTATTGTTGTTGCCCCTATGCGACTTTCTTGGATCTATAGATCTAGATCTACAACTGTGCTTTGCTGCCTCTTGTGGGTTTCTCAGATCTACTGTTCCAGATCTATCTTCGGTTGTTGCTTCTTCATCTCTATGCATGTCATCCTTCAGGCTTCCATGGCGACTACAAATCCTCCTTGGTCCTTGTGTGGCGACCGTGAAACTCGATGGATCAAACTATCACCTTTGGTCGGTATTGTTTGAACTATATGTTAAAGTTCAAGGGCGTTATTCCCACATTTGACCATCCTTGACCTGAGTCATAAGAGCGGACATCAAAAATCGAGTGATCAGGACGAGCAGATAGTGAAGACATGGAAGGGAGGCGTTGAACGCACTTGAGAACATCCCTCAGTTAGGGTAAGAAATCACTAGATAAGATCTGGTCAACCACACCAGAAAAAGACGACGGGAGGCCAACTAGCTATTAATGCTCAAATCCCTCCTAATGCTACAGCGGACAAAAAAGTCAAGAAAGCCTACACGTAATGGTCTAAAGATGACTCTGGTGTTATGACGTGGATGGTAAATAGTGTTAAACCAAAGATCAGTCAGTCTACAAAATACCACTATCTCGTGTTTATTCTCACCAACAGAACCAGAAGGTCTTCGAGATCTTCAAGAATCTGGCGAAAAAGGAGTATTCGACTGATGGATCTATGGAAGACTACTACAATCAATATTCGGCACTCTGAGATGAATACGAAGTATACAATCCCCTCTCTTCCTACATCAAAGAAGTTCAGCGGCAACGCAACGAACTTCAGTTAGTTCAATTCCTGTGCGTGGCCACGGTCGCAGTGGTCGTGCTTCTGGTAATCCTGGACGTGGTCCTCCTTTTGACCCTGGACGAGGCCAACATCAACTTCCTACTCATAATCGCTTCTGCAGCCTTTGTGGCTGCATGAACCACACTGAAGACCATTGCTGGAAAAAGCATGAAGAATTTGCTTGGGCAAACCAGGTCTCCTCTACGGCTTCCGAGAATTCGACTGTTCCTGCCTCCAGTTCAACCTAGCCCGTGGTTGACTGAATTCGCTCGAAGTGTGAGAAACTCCTCCAGGCTCGACTATCCTTGCCAATACCTGCCCCAGGAGGTTCTTCTGTTTTACTTGTGTCTCCTACTGCTTATAGTAAAAATAAATGGGTCATCGACTCAAGTGCATTTGCTCACATTTACGGCTGCAATGATCTATTTACTACCTTGTTTAAGACTACACGAGTCACTCTTGTAACTGTTGATGATGGAACTCAGTCTGTTGTCCATGGAGTTGGAACTATATCTCCATATAGAACCCTTCCCTTAAAATTTGTCATATGTGTTCTAAGATTTCCTCTTAATGTGTTATCTGTCAATAAAACTGTCAAGAGTATTAAGTGCTCAACCATTTTTTATCTTGATGGTTGTGTTTCAGGATCTCCGAACGAGGATGGGGATTGGTTCAGGCCATGAGGAACCTGACGAACTATATTACCTGGATGTGTTGCAATCTGTTGCAGCTCTACTATCTTCTTCTGTGACTGGTCTGCAATGGCACTATCGTCTAGGGCGCCCTTATGCTACAAAGTTGCGATGTTTATTTCCTGATATTTTTGAGAAACACATTTGTGTGAATCTTACCAATTTGGCAAACAAACTCGGTTTTTTTTTCTAAAAAGAAAGAAAATGGTTCTAAAAATCTTTTTGATATTGTTCATGTCTATATTTGGGGTCTGTGTTCTGTTACTAGTGTGTCTGGTTTTCGCTACTTCATTACCTTTATTGACGACTATTCGAAGGCAACTTGGTTGTTTCTTTTAAAGGATCGCAGTACTCTTTTACAAACTATCACAACCTTTTTCACTGAGATCCAAACCCCATTCAAAACAACTGTTAAAATCTTGAGAATTGAGCCTTTGAATTTGTGTAAAAATATGTGGATTTGTTTTGTACTTCTCGGGGTACTATTCATCAGACTTCCTAGTTCTTATCCGCTCTTCCACTAATCTTGGTGCTAGCTTTACTTGTTTTATTGCTTCTCTTTCTGCTAATTCTGTATCAAAAAATATTTCAAAAGCTCTTCAGCATCTTGTCTGGCGCCAAGCTATGGAAATTGAAATGACTGCCCTTTGAGATCGCAAGACCTCGGATCTTTTAATCGTCCTGAAAATTGTCTGACTTGGCTGTCGCTGGATCTTTACTGTTCAAATATCAGCCAGATGGTTCTGTTAAACGGTTGAATGCCCGACTGGTAGCAAAAGGCTACACTCAAACCTATGGAGTTGACTACTTTGAAACTTTCTCATGTGGTCCGACTCAATTCTGTAAGACTGTTTATCTATGTTGTTGCAAATAAAGATAGGCACCTATCAACTTGGTGTCAAAAACGCCTTCCTGTATGGTGACTAGCATGAGGAAGTTTTACATGGAGCAACCACCTGGTTTTGTTAGTCAGGGGGAGTGTTCTAAAGCCTACAGACTTAGGAAGGTGATATATGGCCTAAAACAAAGCCCACATGTATGGTTTGATAAATTGAGCCAGATACTTTTCAAATTTCAGTTTTAGCGCTCACATTCTGATCTTTCTATTTTTATTAAAAGAAACTAGCTTTGGGCTCATTGTTCTTATTGTTTATGTGGACTACATCATTCTGTCCGGTAATGATACAAAAGGTATTGCAGCAACCAAAACATATCCAAAACAACATTTTATTACTAACAATCTTGGTAAACTCATGTACTTCTTAGGAATTGAAGTTGTCATATCGTCTTCTGGTGTATGTCTTTCACAGCACAAATATGTTCTAGACCTTCTGACAGAAGCAGGTATGGTTGGTATCAAACCTGCTAGCACTCATCTAGACCCCAATACCAATTGGGATGATGAATCTTTACCTCCCTACCCTGATAACCATCAATACAGACGAATGGTTGGTAAGCTTATCTATCTTATTGTTACTAGAGTTGATATTGTTGTTGTTGTTGGACTTGTCAATAGATATCTAGATAAACCTCAACAATGTCATTGGGATGTTCTTTGTCATATCTTTAAGTATCTGAAAGCTTCTCCAGGGAAAGGATTACTATATCACAGACATGGGCACTACAACTTACTGGGTATTCTAACTCTGATTATGTCGGTAGTTGATGAGACAGGAAATCTACATCCGAGTACTACACTTTTGTTGGAGGCAATCTGGTGACATGGCGTAGTAAAAAACAGATTGGTTGCTCGGTCAAGTGTTAAGGCATAATACAGAGCTATGGCTCCTACTGCTTGTGAACCGATGTCCAAGGACACTTCAAGGAATTTGATACCTCTAACTTTGATCCTATTTCTATGCACTGTGACAATAGAGCATCCATTTTTATTGCCAGCAATCCCACATTCCATGAGCGCACAAACATATTGAGGTAAATTGCCACTTTGTTCGTGAATATGTTCTCTTTGGACGCATCTGCACTCCTTATCTACGGACCGAGGATCAAATTGTTGACATCTTCACCAAGGTACTTCCCAAGACTCGTTTTGCTACACTGGTGGACAAATTGGGCATGTTTGACATCTATGCTCCAGCTTGAGGGGGAGTATTAGTATATATGCTATATGCTTTATGTTTTAGTGTGTGCTTTAGAATTGTCTTGTCTTTAGCTTTTCTTTTATCCAATATTGCTTAATTCTATTTCTCACTTACCCTCTTATCCTATAAACGAGTCCATTGTATTAGGTTTTGACATATCAAATAAAGGTTTTCTTATTCTATATGTGTCATTCTTCATCTATGGTATCAATAAGGTAGAGAGATAGTTGGTTTGGATTTTTACTCCTAATCCATTTAAATGGATATCCATCTTTCAGACTTTGCTCTTTATCTGGACGGAAAATAAACATTCAAGTCTGGGTAGATAATTTCATATGTGGGTCGATTGTTGATAGATAGTCTATATTGCCATCCCTATACAATAGTACCATAGTGATCAAGGTGGGTGCCTAAATGCCACCTAGGCACTCCACATGTCTCTCAAATCTAGGCGCCTAGGGGTCATAGGTCAGTTGGGCAAACTAGGCGGGCTAGGCGGTCGCCTAGGCGCTTTTGCTGTAACTGCTGTAAATAGGTCGGTCCTTATACTACTGTTTCTCTATTCTTTTTTTACTTCCTCTTGTGTCTCCTATTCTAGCTCTGTTTCTTTTCTTTTTCTGACAATTGCTCCTGCATTCCCTGTTCCTGCTACTGTTGCTTCTTAATTTTTTGTGACTTCCTCCTATGTTCCCTCTTACTACTATCTCTATGTTACTTAATTCAGAATTCCACTCATACAACATCTCCTTCTTCCACATCTAGTACACTACTGTTACTACTATTTGCATATTTTCTTCTATTTTTTCTGACTTATTCTTGCTCCTACATCTTCAACAGCTACTGTTGTTTGCACATATGCGTTAAAAAAAATTATCTCTTCTTCGTCCCCGAGGTTTCCTCCTGTGAAGCAACCTGCATCCCGGTCGATACTATCGACACTCTGTCGATAGTATCGAGATCAGTTCAGGTTCAAGTTGAAGCAAGTTGCATCCCGGTCGATACTATCGACACACATGTCGATAGTATCGAGATTGGTTCAGGCGCAAGACAATATTCTGTCGATACCATCGACACTCAAGTCGATGGTATCGACACTGGCACAGCGGCGGAACGGCAAGCCAGCGGCAGATCTATTTTTGCTTATGAAATTTAGTTTTTATTCTTTTTCTCTCTTTGTACCTCATGTACTTACCCTAATATATATATACAAGTGTGTAGGCTCAAGCCCTTCTCACGTTTGCTGCATCTTGCAGCCGACATGTGATAGGTGTTCCTGTCTTCTTCCTTCTTCATTTCTTCTTACATGGTATCAGAGCAGAGATCGATCTAGGGCTTCTCCTTTCTCTCTCCGGAGGATCTCTCCAGGTCTCTCTCTCCTTGACGGCCGGCTGCTTCCCACCCGTCGTCTTGGCGTAATCCACCTGCTGCGAAGAACCACCGTTGGCTACTCTGGGTCTGCGGTAGATATCTAACTCTACCGTAGCCACTATCACAAAGCGGTTGAGGATCTCTAGGTGATCCAACGATCATCTAAAAACACCACCGGAGGACTAGTTTCGTCTCAATCATCATCCTAGTCACACCTCTTCCATGTGTGATTAGGAATATCATTTGGAGGCTGTGAATGCGTCAGTAACGCATTTCTCCTTGTTTCTCTTCTATGTGTGACGTGTACCTCTCCGTCACCACATCTTCTTTGACGTGTATCAATCCGTCATATATTCCGTTCTACAATGGAGGATATCAAGACACCTATGATCTACAACGAGGTGTCACCTATCGCCTCCATCAAACTCAACGGGAAAAATTATCTTCTATGGATGAACGCCATCCACACCGTCTTGGAGGCTCGTGACAGAGCAAGGCATGTTGACTCGGGTCCCAAGGCATCTATTGACGAAGGGTATGCTGAATGGAAGCGACATGACAGTCTTGTGAAGACTTGGCTGTGGAATAGTATGGAATCTGCAATCGCCGCAAGGTTCATGTTCTACTCTACGGCCAAGGAAATATGGGACGCAGTGAAGCAACATTACTCTCAAGAGAAGAATGCTCTCTGTCAGTTTATGATCTATGATCGTCTGTTTGCTGAAAAACAGGGTGACCGATCTCTTGAGGAGTATTTTGGGGCGATTCAGGCTTGTTAGAGAGTCTGTTTATTAGTTATTTATATTGTCCTTGTAATATGGGCCTCACTGTGTCTTGGCCCATTAGGGTTGTCTTATGTCATGTACGCTTCCCTGTTCTCCTATTTATAGGAGCAGGGTTTCTCCTATCTAATACAATGATTTGCCTTCTTTTATTATTTGACAAGGCTCTTGCTCAAGAGCTAAGTTATTATCATCCTGTGACTGTTGCAGAACAGATAAAGGATAGAGATGATTTGGTTACAGCCAAATTCTTATCTGGGCTTAACTCGACTTGTAGCTCCGCTCGGAGCGTTATCTTGGCTACTGATAAACTACTCAGTCTTGTGGAGGCTTATTCAAGGATCCAGCAATTACTGTTTGAGTCTGCTTCCTTTGTTCCTGATATACCTTCTGGAGAATCTCATGCGTCTGTTGCTGCTGCGGTACGAGGACGCCCCGGTATGGGTAGAGGGCGTGGGACACGTCCGAAATGTACCTTTTGTGACAAACCGGGACATACAATGGAGAAGTGTTGGAAGAAACATGGAAGACCTGCTGCACCACCTGTGGGGGCAGCACATTGTGCCACCACCACAGGATCATCATCCTCTACAACTGTGGGTACTACCTCTGGCACCGGCATCACTCTCACTCAAGAAGAATATGATCGGTTCATTCAGGCGACACAACACATGAGTATGGGGTCATCATCTTCTTCATCGGCAAATTTGTCATCTACAGCTGGTAATCAGGCTATATCTCTCATAGCATCTGGCTCATCCTCATCTTGGGTGGTTGACTCTGGCGCCTCACAACATATGACTGGTATGAGGAGATTGCTCCACACTATTGACTCATCTATTCCTCACCAATCTGTTACACTGGCAGATGGTTCAGTGAAAAGAGTTTTAGCTAGTGGATCTGTCTCCCTAACACCCAAGATTGATCTTAAATCAATTCACTTTGTGCCTGAATTTCCTTTTAATCTTCTTTCTGTTGCAAAACTGATTGACACTCTAAAATGTTAGGTAATATTTGGACCTTCTTGTTTTATATTACAGGATCTCAAGAGTATGAAGACGATTGGTGGGGGGCCTAGGAAAGGTGATCTCTACCTTTTCAACGGTGACAGTCTACCTCGCCAAATGCCTGCTCCTGCTCCATCTATCCTGTTGAGTGGTTCCCCCTTACTATGGCATTGCAGATATGGACATCCTTCTTTGGAGAACCTGCGGAAGTTGGAACCAGATTTGTCCCAATTATCTTCCTTAGAGTGTCAGTCATGTCAACTGGGAAAGCACCATAGGTTATCCTATCACAGTCGAGTCAATAAGCGGGCTTCTTGTCCCTTTGAGTTAGTGCATAGTGATGTGTGGGGTCCTGTAAAAGACCAGAGTTATAATGGTTTTCGTTATTTTATCTCCTTTGTTGATGATTTCTCACGCATGACATGGATCTACCTTCTTAAAAGTAGAGAGTCTGTGTTGTCTATTGTGAAACATTTTCATACTGAAATTAAAGTCCAGTTTGATTGCAATATAAAAATTCTTCAGTCTGATAATGCTTTGGAGTATGTTCAAAAGGCTATGTCTGATTTTTGTAGCTCGGTTGGTATGATTCACCGCACATCTTGTCCTCACACCCCTCAGAAAAATGGGGTGGCAGAGAGGAAGAATCGCAGTCTTCTTGATATTGCTCGATCTATTATGTTTCAATCTAATGTGCCCAAGAAGTTTTGATCTGAAGCTCTTTTAATTGCTTGTTTCTTGATTAATAGGCAACCTTCTTCTGTTCTTCAAGGACAGACTCCTTTTTCTATATTGCGTCCCAAGGACTCTCCCTATCCTATTCCTCTTAGAGTGTTTGGTTGCACTTCCTTTGTCCATAACTTTGACCCTAAGACCGACAAGCTGTCTCCTAGGTCCATTAAAACACTGTTCCTGGGTTACTCCACTACGAGCAAAGGATACAAGTGTTACTGTCCTAGTCTTCGCCGCATGTTTGTGTCTAGGGACGTCACTTTCCATGAGACCACTCCATATTTCTCCAATGCTATGAGCAAGGGGGAGCAGTTGAGAGAGGGAGAGCCACCAAAAATACAAAATGAGAGACTGGCACCATCGGTGCAGAGTGAGGGAGTGCCACCTATCATTCCGGATTTTACTTCTATTCCGAATGAACAAGCAGGAGATAGATCTACCATTGAGCATTACACACATGTATACCATAGGCGAGGCAGGCAGGATCCAGAAGAAGTAGCGCCACCAGTCCCTGAGCCCTCATCATCGCCTTCTACTCAAGAGAATCCTACAGAGACATCAGATCTCAACCTTCCTATTGCTGTTCGGAAAGGTACTAGGTCCTGTACTATTAAACACCCTATTACAAATGTATATTGCCTGTCTCATCTGTCTAAGCAGGCCCGTGCATTCGCTATTGGGAATGATTCTGTGTCTATACCAAGAAACCATTATGATGCTATGAAGAACAGTGGCTGGACACAGGCTATGCAACTTGAAATGTCAGCTCTCTTAAATAATGGTACTTGGGATCTGGTTGATCTTCCTGCAGGAAAGAAAGTAGTAGGCTGTAGATGGGTTTTTACTATTAAACACAATCTGGATGGATCAGTTGAACGGTTGAAAGCCAGATTGGTTGCAAAGGGCTACACCCAAACCTATGGTGTTGACTTCTTTGAAACATTTTCTCATGTTGCTCGCTTGAATTCTGTGCGGATCATTATTTCTCTTGCTACTACCTTTGATTGGCCACTATTTCAGCTGGATGTAAAGAATGCTTTTCTCCATGGTGATCTACAGGAAGAAGTATATATGGAGCAACCTCCTGGGTTTGTTGCTCAGGGGGAGTGTCAGAAAGTATGCAAATTAAAAAAGGCTATTTATGGGCTGAAACAGTCACCTAGAGCTTGGTTTGACAAGTTCAGTGAAGTTATTCTTCAGATGGGTTTTTCTCGCTCCAAGACTGATCATTCCTTATTTTACTCCAGCTCTTCCCGTGGATCCATTATTCTTATTGTATATGTTGATGACATAGTAATTACTGGCAGTGACACCATGGGAATATCTCGTGTCAAAGAGGGTGTTAACATATATTCATGTTTTATATATTCTGTTAGTTGTTTTGTTATTTCCATATTATATGTGGACCTCTCTGTAAATGTTTCAATGTTATATATATGAGGGTGCACACATTGTGCAACCCTACGCTTCCCAAAACAGCTTTGTCTTTCACATGGTACCAGAGCAGTAGATCCAGCCGCCACCCTCCCATCCTTCTCTCTCTTCTCCAGCCGGTCGCCCCCCCCCTCTCCCGCCTGCGCCGCCCAGCAGCCACCCGCCGCCGCCCAGCCGGGCCGCAGCAGGCCGCGCCGGCAGCAGCAGCCGCCGGGCCGCCCGCCGCGCCGGGCAGCAGCAGTCGGCCGACAGCAGCCGCCGGGGCCGGGCGCCTCTCCGCCGCCGAGGGCCGGTGCGCCTCCGCGGTCCTAGCCGCCGGTCCGTTGGCTCCGTGAAGTCCTACAGCGATCTGGTGGCTTGAAGACGTAGACTGTTTTTTTTTCGGTCTCCTACCTGCTTGCCCGTGTAGGCCGTTGTGCCACCGGGTTCTGTTCTGCGCTTCGGCGTAGACCGTATGTGAGAGGTCTTCTCCGTGTTCTGTGTGCCTGCTGTGCCTGTTTGACGGCGTAGCCCGTCTCCTGCCTGATCGTGCCTGTTCCTGCTGTGCCAACTGCTTCCATGGCGTCCTCGCATGATGACTTCCGCCGTCAGGTTACCACCGTGAAGCTTGATGGGCGCAACTATCCGCATTGGGTCTGCTCCATGACGATCTATGCCAGATCCCAGGGCAAGTACTCACATCTTACCCGTGCGGGTCCGGCAGCACCCGCAGAGGACGTTGATGCTAAAGATGTGAAGGCGTATGACGACTGGGTTCGTGATGACTCCATTGTGATGACCTGGATTCTCAACAGCAGCATTGAGAAGATTAGTGTCACACTTCTTCACCTACCTACGGCGAAGCAGATGTGGGATCAGCTCGTCGGTACTTACTCGCATAGTCAGAACCCCAAGAAGGTGTTTGACATCACCAAGCAGCTGGGACGTCTACAGTTCACGGGAACGGACATTGCGGATTACTTCTCTGACTTCACTAGATTATGGGGCGAACTGGAATCCTATCACCCTCTCTCCACGGACCTGGCTACTATGCAGCGTCAGCGCCAGGAGCTTCAGTTGGTCCAGTTTCTCTGTGGATTGCCCGAGTCATATGCTGGAGTTGTGGACCAGATCTTAGCCAGTGACCCTCTGCCGTCACTACAGAGTGCCTACAAACGCCTTCAGCATTTGCCTTCATCTTCCTCGTCTCTGACTACTGATGTTGGAGACTCTTCGGCCCTTGCTGCAGCTTCTGGTCGTGGCCGGGGTCGCTTTACTGAGAGCCGTCCTCCCCTGGGTGGAGGACAAGGACGTGCTGCTCCTGGTCGTGGAGCCTCTTCTACTGCCCCTACTGCTGGTGCGCGTCCTCAGTCAGGACAGCGCCTTTGTACCTTTTGTGGTCGGTCCAACCATATTGAAGAAAAATGCTGGGAGAAATATGGTAAGCCGACGTGGGCCAATGCAGCTGCTGACTCCACTACTACTGCATCAGAAGGAACGACTCAGCCTACTGACTCTGCCTCCTCGGGTGCGACTGCTGACTACATCCGTGCTGAGGTGGAGCGTCTTCTTCTTGAGCGAGCTGGTGCGTCGTCTCAAGCTTCGACTAGTGGAGCTCATGCCGCCACTTATTCTGGTTATGACACTGCCTTCCTGAGCTCTTCTTCTACTCCTGGTAATACTAAGTGGGTCATCGACTTCGGTGCCTCTTCACATATTTCTGGAAATAGATCTTTGTTTCACAAATTATTTAAACCTGCTAGACCCTCATCTGTTATGTTGGCTGATGGCTCCAAGTCTGCGGTGTCTGGAGTAGGGGATATTGTTTCTGACTTTCTGCTGAAATCTGCCTTATATGTGCCGAGATTTCCTTTGAATCTGTTGTCTGTCAGCAAGATATTGCGAAGCCTACAGTGTAGTCTAACTTTTATTCCTGGTTCATGTGTTTTTCAGGACCTTCGCACGAGGATGAAGATTGGTGGGGGGTATGAAGGTGCTGATGGACTCTTCTATCTGGATCATTTGCCGAAAGCAGCTAAAGCATCTGTGTCTCCTGCATTATCTGCCTCAGTTTCTGCATTACAGTGGCACTACCGGCTGGGCCATCCATCATCTGAAAAGCTCCGACATTTAGTGTCTGATCTTGGCAGTTGTAGTTTTCAGTGCGAGTCATGTCAACTTGGAAAGCAGACTAGAGTTGTTTATCCTAGACGCAGTCAGATTAGCAGTAAAAATATGTTTGATATAGTGCATTCTGATGTATGGGGACCCTGTCATGTGCCGAGTCTATCTAGTCATAAGTATTTTATTCTGTTTATTGATGACTTTTCACGGACTACTTGGTTGTTTATGATGAAAAGTAGGTCCGAAGTTTTGTCTGTTATCAAGTTCTTTTTGGCTGAAATAAAAACTCAATATGGTATGCCTGTCAAAATTTTTCGTACTGATAATGCACTGGAATTTTTTAAAAAAGATGTGGATGTTTTTTGTAAATCTGTGGGTACAATACATCAGACCTCCTGTGCTTATACACCTCAGCAAAATGGTGTGGCTGAGCGTAAAAATAGACATGTGTTAGAGGTTGCTAGAACTATTATGATGCATGCACATGTTCCTCGCTCGTTTTGGCCTGAGGCTATATTGACTGCTTGTTTTCTGATAAATCGAATGCCATCATCTGTGATTGGAAACAAAATACCTATTCAAGTTCTTCAACCCGATATTCAGTTATTTACTGTGCCTCCTCGGATCTTTGGATGTACCTGTTTTGTACGGTTAGTTGGACCTACTTCTGATAAACTGTCTCCTCGTGCTGAGAAGTGCATTATTTTGGGATATTCTCGTACCTAGAAGGGATATCGGTGTTACAGTCCTACTGCAAGAAAATGGTATACTAGCAGTGATGTAGTTTTCTTTGAGGATACTCCTTACTATTCGACTCGTGGTGACAGTTTACAGTCTGATCTTATTGCCTCACCTCTACCTGTTACTTCTGATTGTGTGCCTGATACTACTGACAAAGTCACTACTGAGGCTGATAAGCCTCCTCTTATAGTTTATCAACGCAGGAACAGAGCACCTTCTACTCAAGAAACCCCCCTTGAAAACCAATCTTCACCTCCAGAAGGTTCTACTACACCTGAGGTACATTCTGATCTTGATTTACCCATTGCTCTTAGAAAGGGTACTCGTTCCTGCACATCACACAGTATTGCTCAGTTTGTTTCTACTGACCATCTGAATGTTCATTCTAGCAATTTTGTATATGCCTTATCTGCTGTTGTTGTTCCAAAGAATATCCAGTATGCTCTACAGAGTACTGGATGGTTGTCTGCTATGAAGGAGGAAATGTTGGCTCTTGTTGAACGAGATACTTGGGAGCTGGTGGATCCACCTCCTCAGTGTAAACCTGTAGGTTGCAGATGGGTGTATGCTGTGAAATATCAACCTGACGGCACTGTTGAAAGGCTGAAGGCACGGTTAGTTGCTAAAGGCTACACCCAAACTTATGGTATTGACTATTTTGAGACTTTCTCTCCTGTTGCTCGTCTTAATTCTGTCAGAATTCTTCTGTTTGTTGCTGTTAATCTTGACTGGCCACTGTTGCAACTAGATGTGAAAAATGCCTTCTTGTATGGCGATTTACAAGAAGAAGTCTATATGGAGCAACCTCCTGGGTTTGTTGCTCAGGGGGAGTCTCACAAAGTTTGCAGGTTAAAGAAGTCTATTTATGGTCTTAAGCAGAGTCCCAGGGCTTGGTTTGATAAATTGAGCAAAATTATGATTGATTTTGGGTTTCTGCGATCTCAGGTGGATCATTCTGTTTTTACCAAGAAGACTTCAGCTGGTATTATTATTCTGATTGTCTATGTTGATGATATTATCATATCTGGCAGTGATTCTCTTGGTATTCAGGCTACTAAATCTCATCTGGGCAAGCACTTTGCTACCAAAGACTTGGGCAAACTCAGATATTTTCTGGGCATAGAAGTTTCTAGAAATTCTAATGCTCTTATGTTGTCTCAGAGAAAATATGTCCTAGACATACTGCAGGAGACTGGTATGCTGGGGGCGAGACCTGCTAATATTCCTCTAGATCCTAATGTAAATTGGGATGATGACTCTTCTCCTCTGTTTGCTGATCATAAAAAGTATAGGAGGCTGATTGGTAAACTCATTTATTTGATTGTCACCAGAGCTGACATTTCTACTGCAGTGGGTCTTCTTAGCAGGTACCTTGATAAACCCAGACAGTGTCACTGGGATGCTCTTTGTCAGATTCTACGATATTTGAAGAAGTCTCCTGGCAAGGGACTTCACTACAGGAAGCATGGACACTGATCTCTTGCAGGGTACTCTGATTCTGATTATGCAGGTAGCAGAGTTGACAGAAAATCTACTTCTGGGTATTGTACGTATGTTGGAGGCAATCTTGTTACCTGGAGGAGTAAAAAACAAAATGTTGTGGCCAGGTCCAGTGCTGAAGCTGAATATAGGGCCATGGCCCATACTGCCTGTGAATTGTTGTGGGTGCGCTCTCTGTTAAAAGAGTTCGGGGTTGACTCTTCTTCTGCTATACCTATGCACTGTGATAATAAAGCTGCTATCTTCATTGCGAATAATCCAGTTTATCATGAGCGCACTAAACATATTGAAGTAGATTGTCATTTTATTCGGGAATCCATTCTGACTGGCAAGATCTGCACTCCCTTCACTCGTTCTGAAGACCAAGTTGCTGACATCTTCACCAAGCTGCTGGCGAAGAAGCAATTCTGCACACTGACGGACAAGTTGGGCACGATTGATATCTATGCTCCAACTTGAGGGGGAGTGTTAACATATATTCCTGTTTTATATATTCTGTTAGTTGTTTTGTTATTTCCATATTGTTGTGGACCTCTCTGTAAATGTTTCAATGTTATATATATGAGGGTGCACACGTTGTGCAACCCTACGCTTCCCAAAACTGCTTTGTCTTTCACAGAGGGTTTGCAAAAACACTTCCATACAAAGGATCTGGGCAAACTAAGATACTTTCTAGGCATTGAAGTGCTTAGATCTCATGCAGGTGTCAATTTATCTCAGAGAAAATATGTGCTTGATTTGTTACAGGTGACAAGCATGGCTGAATCTAAATCGGTATCTACACCAATGGATTATCACATCAAAGAGGTGGTTGATGATGTTGAGTATCAAGATCCAGAATATTACAGGAGAATAGTGGGTAAGTTAATATATCTAACAGTCACCCGACCTGATATTTCATTTGTTGTGGGCGTGGTCAGCCAATATATGCATTCTCCGCGACAATCACACTGGACAGCAGTCTGCAGAATTCTGAGGTATCTGAAAAATGCTCCCGGTAAGGGTATCACATATTCTAGACCAAAGGCACCTCCATCTACTCTGTCTCTCACAGGATATTCAGATGTTGACTGAGTTGGTGATCATACGGATAGGAGATCCACATCAGGCTATTGTACCTTTCTAGGTGATCATCTTATCACATGGAAAAGTAAGAAGCAACATGTGGTTGCTAGATCTAGCACTGAGGCTGAATACCGTGCTATGGCCCATGCATGCTGTGAATTAAAATGGGCCAAATCTGTTTTATCTGAATTACAAATTTCTCTTCTACCTTCTATGGAGCTCAAGTGTGACAATCAATCTGCTATGCACATTGCCAGGAATCCTATCTTTCATGAGCGTACAAAACACATAAGAGGTTGATTGCCATTTTATTTGTGATCAAATAAAAGACGGCACAATTGTGACTCCATATGTCAGGTTTGAAGATCAACTAGCAGATATTCTGACAAAGCCTTTGGGTTCAGCAATCTTTCAGAGATTCTGCGGCAAGCTGGGCATACACGATGTGTACTCTCTAGCTTGAGGGGGAGTGTGAAGCAACCTGCATCCCGGTCGATACTATCGACACTCTGTCGATAGTATCGAGATCAGTTCAGGTTCAAGTTGAAGCAAGCTGCATCCCTGTCGATAATATCGACACACATGTCGATAGTATCGAGATTGGTTCAGGCGCAAGACAATATTCTGTCGATACCATCGACACTCAAGTCGATGGTATCGACACCGGCACAGCGGCGGAACGGCAAGCCAGCGACAGATCTATTTTTGCTTATGAAATTTAGTTTTTATTCTTTTTCTCTCTTTGTACCCCATGTACTTACCCTAATATATATATATACAAGTGTGTAGGCTCAAGCCCTTCTCACGTTTGCTGCATCTTGCAGCCGACATGTGATAGGTGTTCCTGTCTTCTTCCTTCTTCATTTCTTCTTACACCTCCAACAACTCCTTTACAGCTGATTCTTTTTGTTTATCTAACTTCTTCCTCCTTCAAATCTCCTCAACTGCTGTTTTGTGTTTCATTTTCTGACTTCTTCCTACAAGTCATTTGCATTTTGTTTTCTTTTTTCCTATTTTTTTCTCCTACAGTTCCTACATATCTTCCTCCTGTTGTTATTTTTTACTCCTAATCCGTTTAAATGGATATCCATCTTTCAGACTTTGCTCTTTATCTGGACGGAAAAATAAACATTCAAGTCTGGGTAGATAATTTCATATGTGGGTCGATTGTTGATAGATGGTCTATATTGCCATCCCTATACAATAGTACCATAGTGATCAAGGTGGGTGCCTAGACGCCGCCTAGGCACTCCACATGTCTCTCAAATCTAGGCGCCTAGGGGTCATAGGTCAGCTGGGCAAACTAGGCAGGCTAGGCGGTCGCCTAGGCGGTCAAGGCGGACAGCCTAGGCGCTTTTGCTGCAACTGCTGTAAACAGGTCGGTCCTTATACTACTGTTTCTCTATTCTTTTTGTACTTCCTCGTGTCTCCTATTCTAGCTCCGTTTCTTTTCTTTTTCTGACAATTGCTCCTGCATTCCCTGTTCCTGCTACTGTTGCTTCTTAATTTTTTGTGGCTTCCTCCTATGTTCCCTCTTACTACTATCTCTATGTTACTTACTTCAGAATTCCACATTCATACAACATCTCCTTCTTCCACATCTAGTACACTACTGTTACTACTATTTGCATATTTTCTTCTATTTTTTCTGACTTATTCTTGCTCCTACATCTTCAACAGCTACTGCTGTTTGCACATATGCGTTAAAAAAAATTATCTCTTCTTCGTCCCCCAGGTTTCCTCCAACAACTCCTTTACAGCTGATTCTTTTTGTTTATCTAACTTCTTCCTCCTTCAAATCTCCTCAACTGCTGTTTTGTGTTTCATTTTCTGACTTCTTCCTACAAGTCACTTGCGTTTTGCTTTCTCTTTTCCTATTTTTTTCTCCTACAGTTCCTACATATCTTCCTCCTGTTGTTATTCATCCTCTTAATACTCCCTCCTCTAATCGTCCCAATAGTTAACTACAGAAGTTAGGCATATGACAACATTCAATGAGCAAATAGTTGCAAAATTGCATGTAGTATCATGTGTATAAATAAATAAATACATAACTTAAAATAAACCAAAAAACAAAAACGCCTAGAAAAGCCTAGGCGGGCTAGGCGCCCATAGGCTGAAACCTACCGCCTAGCCACCTTGACAACCTAGAACAGTACCAGTGACATTCAACCTATCTATATGTTGTTTCAAGCCAAATATATTTAGTCTTTCCTTTTTAAACATTTAAGTGGTGTTCAAGTGATTTAAGGCTTATTTGTTAGGAAACATTACGGGCATGGACATGTGAATGACCACAAATTCCATTAATTTAAAAAAAAACATGGGCATAGTATGGAATGGGACATTTTAATGTCCCAAGATTTGAGGTCTTAGATATAATGATCCTAAAATGAATAATTGGACTACTCATATCACCAAGATGCACCTCCTTTTCAAGGAGTCCATCACTAAAGAACTATGTGGTTAAGCATGGCTCAGCCCAGAGTAGTACTAGGATTGATGACCGGTCGGGAAGTTTATCTTGGCTTAAGCGTGAGTGAGGACACAGCGCGCAATTACGGCTAGTAGTGATCTGTGGGGCCACTCGTCATTCCTAAAACTCTACTAGAGCTTTAGGCAGTGGGCCCGGGTGTTATAGACGTGCTAAACATACATGATGCCAAATAGTATGTATGTAATTATTCAAGGCTACAGATCTAGACAATTTTTAACAAAGTGCATTAGAAGCTAAAACATGTTGAGCTCATAGTAGTGGCATAAGTTATCATTCATGTATGAAGCTAATCTCTAAGTAGGACTTTCCGGTGATAAATTGCATTATCTTCAATTAGAAAAGAACGAATTCAGAAAGAAAAGGAAATGCAAGCACGGCAAAAGACGCCAGTGCACACCCGCATGCTCAAGGACATTCAAACGGCCCAAAAAGATCTTAGAAGAAAATACACATAAATGACCTAGAAAATCCGAATAACCATCATTCGCAAAGCACCAGTGCCATCCATATAGCTACACCTACTAGGAAAAGAATGAATTCAGAAAGAAAAAGAAATGCAAGAACGGCAAAAAGACGTCAGTGCACACCCGCATGCTCAAGGACATTCAAACGACCCGAAAAGATCTTAGAAGAAAATACACATAAATGACCTAGAAAATCCGAATAACCATCATTTGCAAAGCACCAGTGCCATCCATATAGCTACACCTACTGGATAATAGAACATCACCACAAGGACCCATCATATTATTACGAACCCCAAGTTGGCAGCAACAGTTGGGAAGTAAAGCAATCTCAGAAGTTGTGATGATTTTGAATTTCAGGCATGGCAGAAAAGTGCTTCCTTTAAACCTTAGCCTAGGAATCTCTTTACTCCTTTTTATTTCCATAAATAAGAGGTTGAATGTTCCACTAAGCTCCAAAACACCCTTCAGCATACGGGATAAGACCTCGATTACGATAAATGTAAAAGTGGATTTTATGGAACATTCGAGGAAACTTGAAACTTGAAAGAAATTGAGGAACGATACTTCGATGCATGTTATGTTGAAAATACGGATATTGTGAGGGATTATATATAAGTTGCTAAAGTACATTGTGGAAAAAGATATGAGTGGGGAAGATCCCCTTTCGTGTAGGGTTTTTGTTATTGCTTGATAGATAAGAGGCAGCCACCATTTCCTATAAATAGAAGGGGGAAGCATACAGACACTTAGACAAACCCCATTAGGCCAATACACAATTGGGCCCATGTTACAATTAGACTAAAGACAACTTAAGGAAAAGACTAAAACACTTAAGTAAATAGACACTCTAACACTCCCCCTCAAGCTGGAGCTTGGGAAAATCCCAAGTCAGCTTGCAAACAGACAGACACACAGACAGACTAAACAGAATAAAAAGATAACCAAACCCATACAAAAATCTCTCCCCCTCAACGTTACAATAAAATCACTCAAGCACACAAAAACTCAAAGACTCCCCCTCAAAGATACTTCAAAGCAGCAGATATCTGGGTATGCATAGAGGCTTCTTGATCATCATAATGGCATCTGGAACAAAAGAAAGAATAGCGGATAGGCACCAAGATCTTCATCACGGTTGTCGTTATAGTAGCCAGAGAGTGTTGGATCACAAGTCCTAGAGAGTGCTAGGTCACAAGTAGCAGCAATAGTCAACGTGCAAACAAAGCACGGACGAACAGAGACTCAACATGCACAAAGCACGGACAAGTCAGAGAGTGTTGGTACACAGAAGCAAAAATCGACGACGTAGGCAGATAGCAGACCAATGTGCAAAGTAGCAACCAAATAAATAACTCCAATATGCAATGTAGACGAAGCTCTATGTAAAATCAGCAACAAAAGTCTTCATCACTTCCCTCTTCATAAAGTATCCATCACAGTGTTAGGCGTCAAAGTCCAGAGAGTGCTGGTCCACAGAGTCCAGAGAGTGCTAGTCCATAGTAGAAAGTCAACATGCAAAGAAAGCACGGACAGCAGATAGCGCAAAAGCTCAGAGCAGCAGGTAAAATGTGTTAATCATAGCACAAGTAGCAACAATGACGTCCCAATATTTAACTTCATAGCAGCAGTCGAGGTAGATGATGAATAAGCAATAATACCAACAGAAATCTACATATAGCAGCAACACAATCACAAACAATCCACATAACAATAGGTGGATCCACATAGAAGCAAAAGGAACACCATATAGTAGCAAAAGGATCCATATAGCAGCAGTAAATGTGGCATGAAGATCCATGTTGCAGCATTACTAAATTCTTCTTCATCTCTCCTCTATCTCATCTCTTCCCTCTACTGTTCATCCTCTATTCTCCCCCTCATGCCAACCACGAAAAGAGTCAAGAGAGTGGTTGGCGTGGAGAGTCAAAAACAATGGTAGAGGTAGGGTTGTGTAGGCAAATATGTGGAAGTAACCGATAATGCGAGTCAAGGTGCAAAATGACCTGATTACATATATCCGGATAGAAAAATAAATGGATCTGATTTCGACCCCTAGAGGTGCGAGGGCGGAACCCTTGTAAAAAAATTAGATTAGGTCAAAAAATAATATGGGAGTAGGACAAGAAGAACAAAAAGAAGACTACCAGAATGGAACTCGGTAGAAAGAGAAGATACACTGTCGGAATGTTACTCGGTAGGATGAATAAGTTCAATATGCAAAGGGGGTGTGAAAAAGTATTGAAAAGGTAGGCAAAAGAGTTATGTAGGGTTGGAAGACCGGGGGGTGTAAACAAAAAATGTTGAAAACGGGAAGATAATTGTTGATGGTAAGAGAAAGAAGGGGCACGCCATGAATAGATACCTCCGACATATGATAGAATCATTGTAGCACGCCAAGATGTAGCAACAGTAAGCAACGGACACAGCGTGTCGTTGAGCAGCATGCCATGTCAGTTGGCACAGGAAGCAGTAGTAGCACATCGGCGAATCACCGAATACGCCGTGTCTGAAAATGACACGCCATATCCAAAACTGGCGAACAAAGTCACAAAGAAGCAGAACACCGCCTACACGCTGTATCCAAAAATGACACGTCGTGTCGGCGGCGAATAACAGCAGAAAAATCCCTGAAACAACAGCAAAGGGGAAATCCTTCCGGATCTTCACCATAGCAAAATGGGGACGATGTATCCCCAATATCAGCAGAAATAGGAGATCTTTTCCTTGATTTAGGAGTAGATATCAATAGGGGTGGATGTATAGAGTAGATCGGTGGTGGAATCGGTAATGTCGGTGTAGATCCATGATGATGGCGGTGAATAGGATAGCGGCGGCTTCATTAGCAAGCAAGGCTGACGGAGGCATGGCGGCCCTTGTAGATCTGGATCCAGCAACTTCATAGGATGATTCTTATTGTTGTTGATGAAGATGGAGACGGCTCCATGGAGACGACTCCAACAAGAGGCAAGGATGGGAAATCCTTACGGGCAGCCATCAGCAGCGCCTAACGGAGGCAGCGACTGCCCGCAAGAGGAGACACTCTCCTTTGTGCTCTCTCTCTTAGGGTTAGGGGCAGCACAAGACCGGTTGCTCTGATATCATGTGGAAAAAGATGAGTGGGGAAGATCCCTTTTCGTGTAGGGTTTTTGTCAATGCTTGATAGATAAGAGGCAACCACCCTTCCCTATAAATAGGAGAAGGGGGAAGCATACAGACACTTAAACAAATTCCAATGGGCCAATACACAATTGGGCCCATGTTATAATTAGACTAAAGACAACTTAAGTAAAAGACTAAAACACTTAAGTAAATAGACACTCTAAGATATATAATCTTTTTGTGTTCCCAATACTAAATATCTTAAACCAGTGTTCTCATATGTGGTCCATTCGGCTGCATATGCGGTTCAGCCACCTCTTCGCACTGCATAAGCCAATGTGACCCATTATGCGGGCTTGACCGTATATGTGGCTCACAGGCGGATGCTTTTCTATAGAGCTATGTGTGTATATTTATTCATCAATACCTTGTTCACTTGTTCATTAAACTCCTTATACACACAAACGCATACCCACAAATACATATATGTAGATATATATACACATACATATCATACTATATAAGTATATTTATATACATATTAAAATATATTGTTTTAACATTTTATACTTTCAATATATAGCGTTATGATTATCTATATATAATTTGTTAAGAGCACCAAAAACAATTAATTTGTTGAAAAAATGCATATGCCTCAAATATGTTCCCACATTCTGCACGTACTTTATGCAATCCCCTAGCCAAACGTGTACGATATCATCATCATCTAAGCCTCAATCAAAACCATGTTGGGGTCAGCTACATGGATTCTTTTTTTTCAATCAGCTCTATTATGGATCATATTCTGATATGGAATGTAAAGATTCAAAATCTCTCTTTAGAAGCTCTTCTATGGTAAATTTAGACATGCCTCTTCTTCTTTTAATTGTGCTTGACTCAATAATTTTGCTTTGTATAGTCACATTAGTCAATTTGCGTTGCACATGTCCATACCATCTTATTTGGCCCTCGCACAACTTGTCATTAATGTTTGCTACCCCCACTTTGCTCCTGATAATAGTCATTTCTTAAGCGATCTTTTCTTGTCTTCCTGCAAATCCATCTCAACATACGCATTTCAGCCACATCATCTTGTCAAAACCTAGTTTCTTCACTGCCCAACATTGACTCTTATATAGCATGGTTGGCCGTATAACTGTTCTAGAAAACTTACTTTTTAATATGAAAGGGATCTTCCAGTCACATAATACTCTAATTGCACTCCTCCGTTTCAACCATCTAGTAGCGATCTTGTGAAATACATCCTCATGAACACCCCATCTTTATGGATTATAGAACCCAAGTAACAAAGTTTATCACATGTTGGTACATCCACTCCGTTCAACTTGGCCCCACCATTCAGGCTGAAATTGCAATGCATATACTCAATTTTACTTCTACTAATCATTAATCCATTTGATTCCACCGCATTTCTCTGAAGTTCAACTTTTATCATTCAATCCATCTTTGGTTTCGTCAATAGACACAATTTCATCAGCATATAACATGTGTGAAATAACAAAAAGGAGTTTATTACTGAGATGATGAATACAAGTATAGACCCCCTCCTCATATAGGATAGGAGTCAATCAAAATAGAGTTCACTAATATGGGATAAAAGAGAAGATACTAAAGAGCAGAAAATAATAACATAAAGATAAATATGTTAACACTTTCCCTCAAGCTGGAGCATGGATATCATGCATGCCCATCTTGTCCACCATAGAGATGAATCTTGTCTTTGGCAGGTTTTGTAAAGATGTGAGCAAGCTGATCCACAGCCATGATGTATGGAGTAGATATGCGCCTGGATAGAATAGACACCTTGACGAATTGACAGTCCTCAATATGCTTGGTGTGCTCATGGAATGTGGGATTACTAGCAATGAAGATAGAGAGGGCTTATTATCACATTACATACACGTGGGCTCAGAATCACATACCCCAAACTCCTTTAATGAGCCTTGAACCCACATCAGCTCGCGGGCAATATGAGCCATGGCTCGATACGCAACTTCAGCATGGAATCTAGCCACAACAATTTGCTTCTCACTTCTCTAAGTGACAAGGTTACTACCTAAAAAAGTGCAGTAACCTGAAGTAGATTTACGATCGATCTTGTTGCCAGCATACTTAGAGTTAGAAATCTAGAAATCTTACACTGCCATTTTTGTGTATAGAAAACCCTTTCTGGGAGATTTTTTAACTATTTGAGAATGTGGCACACAGCGTCCCAATGACATTCTCAAGGTTTATCAAGATACATGCTAACAAGTTCAACAACTGATGTAATACTTGCTCGTGTAACAGTAAAGTAAATGAGCTTTCCTACAAGTCTTCTATATTGCTTGGTATCAGGATTAGGTGGAGAAGAATCATCATCCCAATTAGTATTGGGATCCAGAGGAGTGTTGATTGGCTTAGCACCCAACATGCCATTTTCTTATGGTAGATCAAGAACATATTCGTGTTGAGATCAACATGCTCCAGAAGAAGAATATGATACTTCAATTCCCAAAAGATAGTGCAGTTATCCTAAATATTTACTAATAAAGTGTTTTCTTAAGTATTCATTCGTATCTTGAGTACCATGATGGTCACTCGCAGAAAGGATGATGTCATCCACATACGCAATCAGAATGACTATTCCCACAATAGTCTTTTTTACAAATACAGAATAATCAGAGTGCGAGCATTTAAACTCAAATTTAGCAAGGATCTGACTTAATTTATCAAACCACACTCTTGGGCTCTGTTTTAGTCAATAAATAGCTTTCTTAAGGCGGCATATTTTAGAACATTCCTCTTGAGAAACAAATCTGGGAGGTTGCTCCATATACACTTCCTTATGCAGATCGTCTTACAAGAAAGCATTTCTAACATCAAGTTGAAATAGAGGCTAACTCTTGTTGATAGCAACAGAAATAAGAATACGAACAAAGTTAAATCGAGCCATACGAGAAAATGTCTCAAAATAATCCACGTCATAAGTCTGTGTGTAGCCCTTAGCAACAAGACGAGCCTTAAGGCGTTCAACTGCCATCGGGATGATATTTCACAGTCAAGATTCAGTGACAACCTACAAGAGAAACATGAGCAGGAGCACCCATCAAGTCTTATGTTTGTTGTGTATATAGAGCCTCCATTTCCACTTCCATGGCACGATCCAGGCAAGATGTATCAGGGCTTCAACCACAGTTTTAGGAACACAATTGGTGGAAAGAGCAACTGCAAAATTGCCAAAACTTGAACCAAGATTAGCATCAGAATAGAAATTTCTTATAGGATGTAAAGTACAAGAATGCACCCCTTTCCTTATGCTAATTGGAGTATCCAAGTTAGAGTATACTTGATTGGTGTCGTGATCTGTCGACAAAGATGACGAATTGACTGGAGGAGGGGCCATAAATGGAGTTGTAGTTTTGCAGCATCTCTGGTAAACCTTGAGGGGAACATCAGTTGAAGGAACAACCGATATAGAAGGTCGAATAGAAATGTATTGGATGATTAAAAGGTTTACAGTGCATTCTCTTATAATGGATAAGAGAGGTACAAAGACAGAGATGAGCAATATGGGACTAAACCACACAAGTAAAAACATAAGTGAGGCACATGACGCTTAGTGAAACATGTAAAAGGAGAGGCGGCTGTGGTGTTGTTGCACGTATGCAACGTGAGCAACCCAATAGGGTTCTCTTCTCTATTTATAGTAAAGGGTAATTTACATGTAGGTACAGCAGTAATATGAAATAGGAAATAAATACAAAGTGAAGATATATTAACACTCCCCCTCAAGCTGGAGTGTACACATTGTGGATGCCCAGCTTGCCGCATAAATTCTGGAACACTGCTGGACCTAATGGCTTTGTCAAGATATCAGCAAGTTGATCTTCAGACTTAACATATGGCGTCACCACATTGCCATTCTTTATCTGATCTCGGATGAAATGACAGTCAACCTCTATATGCTTTGTGCGCTCATGAAAGACAGGATTCCTGGCAATATGTATAGCAGATTGATTGTCACACTTGAGAATCATGGGAGTTTGAATCAAAATCTTCAACTCAGATAAGATAGATTTGACCCATTGTAATTCACAACATGCATGTGCCATAGCACGATACTCAGCCTCAGTACTAGATCGTGCCACCACTTGTTGTTTCTTGCTCTTCCAAGTAATCAGATGATCACCAAGAAAGGTGCAGTAGCCAGATGTAGATCGTCTATCAACTTGATTACCAGCCCAATCTGCATCTGCATAACCTGTAAGAGTCAAGGAAGATAGAGGACTCTTGGGTTTATAATAAGTGATCCCCTTTCCAGGAGCACTTTTCAGATATCTCAGAATCCTGCATACAGCTGTCCAATGTGACTGTCGTGGTGTACACATGTGTTGACTTACTACTCCAACAGCAAAAGAAATATCAGGTCTTGTGACAGTTAGGTAAATCAGCTTCCCAACTATTCTCCTGTAGTGACCTGGATCTGAATATGCAATATCATCTTCCACCTCCTTGATGTGATAATCCATAGGAGTGGATACAGGCTTAGAATCAGTCATACCCGTTTCCTGTAGTAAGTCAAGCACATACTTTCTCTGGGAGAGATTGATACCTGCATGGGATCTAAGTACCTCAATCCCTAGAAAATATCTCAGTTTCCCAAGGTCCTTTGTGTGAAAATGATGTTGTAGTCCTTCTTTCACACGTGATATGCCTGTAGAATCACTGCCAGTAATCACAATATCATCAACATAGACAGCAATAATTATGGACCCACCAGAAGAATTTGAATAAAATAGAGAGTGATCAGTCATAGAACGAGAGAAGCCCATCTGTAAAACAACAGCACTGAACCTGTCAAACCAAGCCCGAGGAGATTGTTTTAACCCATAGATAGCCTTCTTCAATTTGCAGACCTGCTGACACTCCCCCTGAGCAACAAAACCGGGTGGTTGCTCCATATACACCTCTTCCTGAAGAACCCCGTGAAGAAAGGCGTTCTTGACATCCAGCTGGAAAAGAGGCCAATCAAAAGTAGTAGCCAAAGAGATAAGGATCCGTACAGAATTGAGACGAGCAACCGGAGAAAAAGTCTCAAAGAAGTCCACTCCATATGTCTGTGTGTAGCCCTTGGCTACCAATCTGGCCTTCAACCGCTCAATCGAACCGTCAGGATTGTGTTTCACTGTGAAGACCCATCTGCAGCCCACAACTTTCTTGCCCGCAGGTAAGGAAACCAGATCCCATGTGCCATTATCAACCAGAGCAGAAATTTCCACCTGCATGGCCTGCATCCAGCCACTGTCCTTCATAGCCTCTAAGTGGTTCCTTGGTATTTGAACAGAATCCATCCCAACAGCAAATGCACGAGCCTGTGTAGATAAGTGCGACAAACAACATACATTGGATATGGGATGTCGAATAGTACATGATCGTATACCTTTCCGGACAGCAATAGGAAGATCAAGATCAGAAGCCGCTGCAGGAATCTCTTGAGTAGAAGATGGGGAAGGAGGCTCATGGACTTGTGCCGCTACCTCATCTGGATCCGGTCTACCTCGCCTATGATAAACCTGGGTATAGGGTTGAATGGTAGGTGGATCAGGCGATATGTCTTCAACAATGATAGGTGGCACTCCCTCACTTGGAATTGCGGGTGGCACTCCCTCACTCAATTGCTCCCCCTTGCTCATAGCATGTGCAAAATACGGGCTGGTTTCATGAAAGGTGACATCCTTAGAGACAAACATACGACGCAAATTGGGGCAATAACACTTGTAACCTTTACTCGTACCAGAGTAACCAAGAAACAAGGTTTTCAAGGACCGAGGAGAGAGTTTGTCTTGTTTGGGATCAAAATTATGAACAAAGGATGTACAGCCAAAAACCCGAAGCGGCACATGAAACGGTGTGTCCATAGGGCGTAAAACAGAAAAAGGAGTGCGCCCATTCAAAACAGAAGAGGGCTGCCGATTAATCAAAAAACAGGCAGTGAGAAGAGCCTCAGACCAGAAACGTTTAGGCACATTGGATGCAAACATGATAGACCTAGTGATATCCAAAAGATGGCGATTTTTACGTTCAGCAACACCATTCTGCATAGGAGTATGAGGACAAGAAGTGTGGTGAATCATACCAACCAAACTGCAAAACTCATTCATTGCTTTCTGAACATACTCAAGGGCATTATCAGATTGAAAAATTTTGATATTGCAGTTAAATTGAACTTGAATTTGTTTATGAAAATGTTTGATAATGGAAAGCACAGACTCCCGACTTTTCAACAGATAAATCCATGTCATGCGAGAGTAATCATCAACAAAGGAAATGAAATAACTAAAACCATTATAACTTTGGTTTTTAACAGGACCCCATACATCACTGTGAACCAACTCAAACGGGCTAGAAGCCCGATTATTGACACGGACAGGATAGGACAACCGATGATGTTTGCCCAACTGACAAGACTGACACTCTAATGAAGACACATGAGCAAGATCGGGTTCCAATTTCTTCAGGCTGTCTAAGGATGGATGGCCATATCTGCAATGCCATAGCAAGGGGGAACCACTCAGCATGGCGGAGGAAACTGGAGCAGGAGGTGGAGGACGAGGTAGATAATCACCAGGAAAGAGGTAGAGGTCACCTTTCCTAGGCCCCCCACCAATCATCTTCAAACTCTTGAGATCCTGTAAGACAAAGCAGGAAGGCCCAAAAGTTACTGTGCAGTTCATAGTGTCAATCAACTTGGCAACAGAAAGTAAATTGAAAGGAAATTCAGGCACAAAATGAACAGATTTCAAATCAATATCTGGAGTAAGGGACACAGAACCACTAGCCACCACCCTCCTCACAGAACCATCTGCCAAGGTAACAGATGGGTGAGGAATATATGAGTCAAAAGTGCGAAGCAGTCGCCTCATACCAGTCATGTGCTGGGAGGCACCAGAGTCAACCACCCAGGGAGTTGCGGATCCAGTAGCCATAAAAGATGTAGCCTGATTACCCGCGGTAGAGGCAAGGTGCGCTGAAGAAGCAGAAGAGGCGCCCACACTCCAATGTTGAGTAGCCTGAATAAACCGGTCATACTCCTCCTGAGTAAGTGTAATGCCAGAGGAAGTTGAGCTCGCAGGTGTAGAGTCAGAAGTAGCACAATTAGCAGCTCCAGCAGGTGGGGCGGCAGGTCGCCCATGTTTCTTCCAGCATCTGTCAACAGTGTGCCCCGGTCTGTCACAGAAAGTGCATCGAGGACGAGTCCCACGTCCTCTGCCCAAGCCAGGCCTGTCAGCTGTGGTAGATGCAGGTCGTCCTCCGCGAACTGCTGCAGCAATGGAGGCATGAGAATCTCCAGAAGGAACAACCGGAGAAGGATCAACAGATTCAAAGGTGGACTGTTGAATCCTAGAGAAGGCCTCCGCAAGGCTCGGTAATCTGTCAGATGCAAGAATCACACTACGCGCTGAACCAAACGAGGAGCTAAGGCCGGAGAGGAACTTGGCAGTGACAAGATCATCTCTGTCTTTAATCTGCTCAGCAACCTTCACGGGATGATAGTAGCTCAACTCCTGGGAAATAGACTGAATCACACCAAAATACTCTTCAAGGGATCGATCACCCTGTTTCTCTGCAAACAGACGATCATAGATCATAAACTGGCGAAGAGCATTTTTCTCCTGAGCATAGTGCTGCTTAACAGCATCCCAAATCTCCTTAGCAGTGGAGTAGAACATGAACCTCGAAGCAATAGACGGTTCCATGCTACCCCATAGCCAAGTCTTCACAAGGCTGTCAAGACGTTTCCACTCTGCATAGTCTTTGTCAGCGCTCGTGAGAGGCGCAGAATCAACAAACTTGGCGCGGTCCCTCGATTCCAAGACAGTATGAACCGCATTCATCCAAAGCAGAAAGTTCTTCCCATTGAGCTTGATAGGAATAGGCGAGACCTCATAATAGGTCTTGTTCTCCATGATGCAACAGGGATATGGGTGACGGAGTGATACACGTCACGCAGAAGGCTGAGTGGACGGATAGATACACGTCCCGTGACGGAGAGATACACGTCACGACAGAAACTGGAAAGAGGATGCGTTATTGACGCATCGACAGCCTTCAAACGAGAGGTTCCTAATCACACATGAAGGAGATGTGATTAGGAAGCCACACTGGAAAAGACGAGACCCCCGGGTAGGACTTTAGAAGGCCGTTGTATCAACCGGAGATCCCCGAGCAGCAAGATCGGCGCCCGAAAAAGAAACCGAAAAGGCTGAAAAAGAGCCCGGAGACGTAGACTGAGCCTGTAGAGTGGTGCGACGGGATCTACGGCAGCATGGGACGAGCTACCGAGGATCAGCGGCGCCGCACGGAAGGCCCTTGCCCCTGCCGCACGCCGGCGGCAAGGTGCAGCAGCCGCTGCTGCTGGCTGCGGCGGCGGCCGGCGGCGGGAGAGGCGGCCGGCGCCCGGCGGCTGAAGGAGAGGGGCGGCGGGAGGAAGAGAGAGGAGGGGGGGGGGGCGGCGCTGGGTGGGAGGGCCGGCGGCTGCGGAAGCCTAACCTGCTCTTGATACCATGTAAAAGGAGAGGCGGCTGTGGTGTTGTTGCACGTATGCAACGTGAGCAACCCAATAGGGTTCTCTTCTCTATTTATAGTAAAGGGTAATTTACATGTAGGTACAGCAGTAATATGAAATAGGAAATAAATACAAAGTGAAGATATATTAACAAAACATAAACATATCTTTATGCTCCCCCTCAAGCTGGAGTGTGGATGTCGAACATATCCAGCTTGTTTACTAGAGTCTGGAAGCGAGCCTTTGGAAGAATTTTGGTGAAGATGTCCGCTACTTGTTGCTCAGTGCTGAGATATGGAGTACAAATACGACCAGAAAAAACAGTCTCGCGGACAAAGTGGCAATCGACCTCTATATGTTTTGTCTTTTCATGAAATGTCGGGTTGCTCGCAATAAAAATAGAAGCCTTGTTGTCACAAAACATCGGTATAGGACTGGAGTAAGATATGTCAAACTCCTTGAGAAGACTTTGGACCCACAAAAGTTCACATGCAGTGTGGGTCATGGCTCGATATTCTGCCTCTGCACTGGATCTGGCTACTGCAGTCTGCTTTTTGCTTCGCCAAGTAACTAGATTGCCACCCACAAATTTGCAATAGCCAGATGTAGATTTACGATCAAATCGACTTCCTGCATAGTCAGAATCTGAAAAACCTGAGAGATTGCAATGGTCGTGCTTCTTATATAATAAGACTTTGCCTGAAGAGCTTTTGAGATAGCGCAGAATGTGACATACAGCCATGGTTTAAAATTTCGATTTCGACGCCATTTCCGATGGCTCAGAAACAGAAATTTACAGAAATTTCGATGGAAATTTTGAGATTTTACGCTTATTTCGACACAAGATTTCGACAACCAAATAAAGGAATTAAGTCACAAAATTTTATCAGGATGATGTACATACATAAATACACCTATTTATGCAATAACATCATATATTGATCTTGGTGAGGGGTCCTACATGTGTGAAAAGATCAAAAACTGTTTCGAACGAGATTTCGATGACTTTTTAATATAATGAAGGAATTAGTTTATAGGTCATCACGTTAATAATTGATTTCAATTGATACTTTCTAGCTTATACACTATGGAAGTATGGATCATCAAAGAGTAAAAATACTAAAAGTATTCTCAATCTAGGCCTAAAATTCTTCATAAAATTGGAACAAATTACTAAAATGTGCTGATACTAATAGTCTAATGTATTGAATACATTTAACTATATATTATACCCAGTAGTAGTTGAAATTTGATGTATGTAACAAAACATTATACACAACAATTCTAAATAGTTTTAGTTTTTTTTCATTTTAAAAGTCTAAATTATAGATAATTAATATTCAAAGTATTACATAGTTGTAAATTATTGTTACAAAATTCATCTTTAATATAAGATATTTATTTATAAATTGAACATTTGTTAAGTGTTACATAATATATATGAATATAACATTACAAAAACTTCAAAAAAAGCTCATTTGAAAACTATTTTATCCATTGTTATGACAAATAGGATATATATATATATACACATTAAGTTAGATTTACAAAATCATTGTAGTTATATGTAATTTATAGCATAATTTCATAAATCATCAAGTATAAATTTGAGTGTTCTAAAGTAGAATTCTCATTTTTGTTGCTGCCAACAAAGATGGCCCCTATTTCAGTTAGATGCCGAAAATGCATTTTGCATGGAGACTTGCAGGAAGAAGTTTACATGGAGCAACCACCGAGATTTGTTGCTCAGGGGGAGTGTTCCTCGTGAGTTTGTAAACTGAGAAAGGCCATCTACAGCCTAAAACAAACCCTCGTGCTTGGTTCGACAAGCTTAGTCAGATCTTAGTAAATTTTGGCTTTTGTCTTTCCCATTCAAATCATTCTGTGTTTATTCGTAAAACTATGGTCGGGCTTGTCATTCTTATTGTCTATGTTGATGATATTATCTTATCTGGCAGTGATACCTTGGGCATTCACGCTACTAAAACTTGGAAAAACACTTTGTTACCAAGGATCTCGGAAAGCTGAGATATTTTTTAGGCATTGAGGTATACTGATCATCTGCAGGATTGTGCCTTTCCCAACGGAAATATGTCCTTGATCTTTTGCAGGAAACTGGTATGCTTGGCTGTAAACCAGCCAACAACCCTTTTGACCCAAATACGGACTGGGACGATGAAACCTCTCCACCTTATGTTGATCACCACCAATTCAGAAGACTTGTTGGCAAGCTTATTTATCTCACTATCACGCAAGGAAGAAGATACCGACGATATCGGCGGTATACCGCTCGGTTTACCGATACCGAGCCAACCTGGCATCGGTTTACGCATATCTGCCGTTGTTCTCGCAAATTTCGGTAAACCGGTGGGTTTACCGGTAAAACCGACCGGTTTTCGGCGGTAAGGGGGGGGGGGTTCAGTGCAAAATACCCGACTTATGGGCGATATGGGCGGTATACCGCCCCGGTATGCCGTCATTTGCGAACGTGAGCCTGCTGCTGCTGTTGGAGTGAAAAAACTTACTCATTTGAGGCGATTTTCTTCGTTGGAGCTCAAATCAGCTGTAATCAAGGTATGTTTTCTTGATTTCTTGCATTCTTCATCATTTCCAACCCATCTCCTATCTATTTCCTTCTATTTTCACTATAAAATCTCTCCAAAAATCTCTAAATACACCCAAATCTTAGATCTACTTCAAAAAACTTAGGATTAATGCTATTTAACATTAGATCTATGAATATTATATGTAGATCTACTAATGTATAACTAGATCTACTACTTTTAATTAGTATTAACATATAATTTCACTAATTAATATTAAATTCGTAATAATACAATAAGTACTAGAAATAGTAGGTATCTAACTTAGGTTTAGTAGAAGAAGTTGTACCAAATAGCAATGTGAACAAATACAAACAAAAATATAGTAAAAATATTTATATTTTTCGTTTTTTTATTTATTTAAAATGCTGAAAATAAAAAAAAATCATTTTTTTTTGTTTTTTCTACAGAAATGTATGCGTTAGTGTTATGTAAGATGGAATGAGTAAAGTTGTAATACATCACTTAACTTAATACTAGATAATTATTAGATTTTATAATTTTAAAATTAATTTCAGACTTAAATTTTTTATTTAAGCCTTTTTTCTTGTTAATAAAAATCTTAAAAAATATTGTGTTTGATTCTATAAATACATTTAACATTTATACGCCTAAAAGTGTTGTGTTTGATTCTATAATACATAAAATAGATTAATTTCTTGCAACTTAATGGGTTATAGATTTCATACACCTAATTTTTATTTGTCTTTGTCTTTTTGCAGTGTGACAGTGTCCACTTTTGACTTTTGAGAAGATGTCTTCAAGCGATGGTGAGGGTTCTGGGGCCGGTAATGTTGGTGGAGCTAAGAATGTGATGGATTTTGCATGGAATCACTGCACGCCTCTTGAAGGCAATAGGGCAAAGATAGTTTGCAATTACTGCAACAAGACAATTGGTGGAGGGGGGATTACTAGATTCAAACGTCACATTACTGGCGGTGACAAAAATGTGGCAATGTGCACAAGGTGTCCCCAAAGTGTTAGGGATGATTTTAGAAATATTATGGGTGCAAAGAAACACAAACAACAAAAGATGAAGGAGGCTGACAGGGGTTACACAGATACATTATTCAATGTTAGGGGCACAGGTTCTTCTGCAGAATCAGATGATGACATTGCATATCCTCCTGATTGTGACACAACTTATTCACGTCGTGCGTATAGGCGTGCCCTTAGAGATTCCCGCAGAGATGAGTGGGAAAGAGAGGAGGCAGATCGAATTACAAGGAGGTATGGGCCATCTGGTGCAGGTGGAGGCAGTGGTACTGCACGTATTCCTGTTGTTGATGTAGATGATGATGAAGACAGAGCTGGTCATGGAAAAAGGAAGAAAGGTGGCATTGATACACTTTTCCGTTCTGCTAGTACGAGATTGAGGCATGTTGATGAGCCAGGGGTTAGGAGGCCTGAAGCTAGGCAAAAAGGCATTAAAGCAATGTTCACTGGTGCAAAAGATAAGGTCGGCAAGGCAGTGGGTAAGTTCTTCTTTGCTCATGGTATACCTGCACATGTTGCAACTGAACCGTATCTGCAACATATGGTAGATGTGATAGGGGATTCTGGGAGGGGCGTCAAGGCCCCCACTTCATATGAATTAATGAACAAGTATCTTCCCCTAGAGAAGAAGGATCTACAAGTCTGGATTTCAGGCCAAAAAAATATGTGGGCTGAATATGGTGTCACACTTATGTGTGACGGGTGGACTAGTGGCAACAGAAGACAAATTATCAACTTTCTTGCACATTGTCGTGGATCCACAATTTTTTTGGACTCTGTTGATGCTTCAGGTGAGGTCAGGAACCACAGGTTCATAAAGAAACTAATGAAGACATACATGAAGCAGGTTGGTGTGGAAAATGTGGTGCAGATAGTTACTGATAATGGTTCTGCCTTCAAGAAGGCCGGGGACAGTTTAATGAAGAAATATCCCATATACTGGACACCATGTGCTGCCCACTGCATAGATCTCATTCTCAAGGACATTGGCTCAATTGAATTCATTAAATCTGTTATCATTGATGGTAGGTTGATCACAGGATTCATCTACAACCATTCTTTTCTATTGAATGCAATGAGGCGACGTGAGTATTGTGGAGGTGATTTGATTAGAACAGGTGCAACTAGATTTGCAACAAACTTTCTTGCCTTACAATCATTAAAGTCCAAAAAGGATGGACTTAGGAGGCTCTTCAATGGAGTGGAGTGGACCTCCATGAAGGAGCACAATACCCCAGTTGGCAGTAGAATTGAGCAGTTGATTGCCAGCAGACCTTTTTGGGATAAGGTTACTAGGGTGTTGCGAATAATGGAACCAATTGTCAAGGTATTGAGGCTGGTAGATGGTGACAAAACTGCAACAATGCCTTTTTTATATGATGCAATGACCTCAATGGTGGACCGCATCAAAGAAGCAGCTCCTAAGTCCAATGAGCAATACATCAGAATTTATGAGTCTCGTTGGACAAATATGCTTTTGCATCCATTGCATAAAGCAGGTATATATCTCAATCAATTATGTTCTAAGTTTCTAACTTCTGAGTTATTTGTCTAACTCATAGTCTACCTATTAAAATGTCATTCTAATTTCCTTATTTATATTTGTGACAGCTTACTATTTGAATCCGAGGTTCCAATACTCACGAACGCTTGGATTGAATCCGACTCTAATGACTGCAGTGAGAGAAGTCACCAACAAGTTCATTACCTCTCCAGAAGAGCGATTGCTAGTACTGGATGAGGTATAAGATAACTATATTACTTACATTCTTAATGTCTCATTAGTCATTACTCATTAGTCATCACTTTGATTTCATCATCTAAATATCGTAAATGATGTTTTTTTTTGCAGTTGCGCCATTTCCGTGAAGGCACTGGATGTTTTGGACATCCAAATGCGGTTTCTGATCGTGAGGCAGGTGATCCTTGTGAGTGGTGGGTTTGGAATGGAACGGGTGCCCCCCATTTAAGAAAAGTGGCTGTTCGTCTCCTTGCTCAAACAACATCTGCAGGGGGTTGTGAAAGAAATTGGAGCACATTCAATCTGATACACTCAAAGAGAAGGAACAAGCTTGGGGCAAACAGGTTGAGGGACCTTGTCTACGTTCACTACAACATGCGGTTGAGGGCTAGAGCAATACGAGATGCCAACTATAGGGAAGTGGATTTTGCTGTTGTCCACGATCCCATTGACACCGCATACACTTTCAGCACTGACAGACGTAGAGGGCTGGAGGAAGATTCAGAAAATCCTTTAGAGGAATGGATGAATGAGATAGGTCGTCCTGTTCTTGATAATTTAGATGGGCGTCCAGATCCATACATAGAAGATCAATTTGAGCCAAACAACGGTGATGATATTATTCTTGATAATCCGCCTGAAAGACTTGAGCCTGAAGCTGCACATGTAAATGTTGATATGGAAATAGATAGAAGAGTACAAGAGCAGTTAGGTAGCTCAAATTCTTCTTCTTCAACTGGTTCTAAATCTAAGTCTGATGATAGTGACAATGATAATGATGGTGGTAATCAAAGTCAACGCTCTCCAGAATATCCTCCAGCTGTGGATCCTGAACATGATGATCGGCCTTATGTTACTAGGGGTGCACCTCCACAACAACAAGAATATCCCATGCCTGAAAAAAATTTTCAAAGAAGAAAAACTCGAACTGGGAAAGATTACAGCGGTGCACCTCCACCAAATGCCGCAATGCCCACAACTCCAAGCCCCTACCCCTACTCCTACCCATCTAATCCACAACCACAACCACAATACCGGAGTCCAAGTGATTATCATTCTGATGTTGCTGAATCAATGGATGCATTGAGTATATCTGACTCTCAATCTCAATCTCAAGAACATTCATTTGGAGATATGTTATTTGGGCAGACACTTCCATACCCATCTCAGACTTCTCAACATGGGTATTCTGGATATCAAGTTGAACCACAAGGCCCACAACCAAGGTTACAATTAGAACTTGGACCTGGTATGGGATATCATGAAGCATACTCTGTCCGTAGCCCTTATGGATGCTTTCGGGTGAACACCGAAGCATACTCTGGTGATTTCGGGCAAACATGGAGTGGTGGGCATACAATTTATCCTATTGCCGGACATCCATTACAACCTCCTTTTCCTCAACCTCCAGCTCCTCAAGCAAGGGCACCCGCACCTCCTCCCGCTTCTTCTCAGCCTCCCAGGAATTCAGCAAACAAGGCTCAATATCTCAAAGATTTACAAGAACATTTTCCAAAGATTGGGATGATGCAGTATGTGAATCCTGAAGTATATGAGGAGCATGTTGTCACATACAACAAATCGTATAGAACTTTCATGACATGGGAACAATATGTAGAACAACAATATCCTTATCAGCAGCCGGCGCGCCACTCAACGTACAACTGATGTGAGTTAGTACTTAGTAATTTACTATGTTGTTATATGTTTGTTGTAAGTTGAATATTATTGCATAAGTGTGTAAACATGCGTTTATGGATTGTGCTACTAAAATTTCAGATCTTAATTCTTATATTTTGTCATCGAAATCCTTCATCGAAATCTCAAAAAAGCAGGATTGATTCCTTACCTCCCACATGATTGACCCCCCCCCCAACATACCCAATATAGAATTTTATTGCATAAAACGTTGCATCTAGGTGTTGAGACCACGCCTGTAAAATTTTATGATTTAATTCGTTCATTTAGGCGTCGATAAGTCCAGGATTGCATCTGTCGATATTTCCGTCGGTATACCTGTAAATATCTATTTCCACGCCGTCGATAAGTTGTCGGTATCGGCATTTAATTCCTTGCTATCACGAGAGCTGACCTTACTACTGTTGTAGGATTCATAAGCGGGTATCTTGACAAATCACGATAGTGTCCTTGGGACGCTGTATGCATGGTTCGAAATTTCGGTCGAAATTTCGGTTTCGACGGGAATCAGACATAGAAATACAACGGTCCAGAATAGTTAAGTAAAATTTCAAAATTTCGATAGAAATTTCGCAAAGGGGGGCGAAATTTCGGCAAAATACAACAATTTCGTTGAAAAAAGGCCAGTTTGGGCATTCATTTCGCGAAACAGAACTGAAATTGGTTTACAATTTCAAAAATCAACGGTTCAGAATAATATGGCATATGCTTAAAAAATACTACATCAGCACTCACAAACCATTGCTTCAGAATAGGATCAAAACAGTGATAACCTTTCTGGGTCCTAGAATATCCCAAAAAGATACACTTAGTAGAGCGAGGATCAAGTTTCGTTAATCCCGGACGTAGGTTTTTGACAAAGCAGGTACACCCAAAAATGTGAGGAGGGACAGAAGAAAGTTGGGCATCAGGAAAAAGAATGTTGTAAGGAATTTGATTGTGCAAAACAAAAGATGGCATGCGATTGATAAGATAGCATGTCGTAGAGACAGCCCCAGGCCAGAAACATTGAGGAACTTTATAATGAAGGAGTATAGTGCGAGCAACCTCTAACAAGCGGCGGTTTTTCCTTTCAGCAACTCCATTTTGTTTAGGAGTGTAGGGGCAGGTAGTTTGGTGTAGAGTGCCACGGATAGAACAAAAAGATGTTATCGGTTTTTGCATAAATTCAAGGGCATTATCAGTGCGGAAAATTTTAATGGGTTTGTTGAATTGTGTCCGTACTTCAGAGAAGAAAATGCTAATATTATCCAAAACTGTGATGCGATCTTTTAGTAAAAACAGCCAAGTAGCACGAGAGTAATCATCAATGAAGGTCAAAGTATTTAACTCCAGAATGGCTAGGAACATAACACGGGCCCCAAATATCCGCATGAACAATATCAAAAATGCCTTTAGAGCCAAAATCTTTCTTAGCAGGAAACGCAGTACGAGTTTGTTTACCCAACTGGCAAGATTCACAAGAAAATGTTTTTTCAGATAAAGCAGGGAATAAATGCTCCAGTTTTGCAGCAGAGGGGTGACCAAGCCGGTAGTGCCACTGGAGACCCGTTACTAACGTTGACAGAAGAGCAGACGTCGTTGGTGGTCCATCCAAATAGTAGAGTCTGTCTGGTCCCTCATGGCCCGAACCAATCCTCGTCTTCGTGCGAAGATCCTTCAAAACACAACCAGAAGGATCAAATTTAATGGAGCACTGAAGATTTTTACAGTCTTCTTGACAAAAAGCAGGTTAACATGAAATTTTGGGATATAGAAAACAGATTTCAGGTGCAGTTTACGAGCAAGGGAACAATGCCAATGCCATGAATGGAAGTTTTAGAACCATCCTCTACAGTAACATGTGGAATCTGAGTAGTTTTAGTAAGAGCAGAAAATAAGTTGATATCATCGGCCATATGAACCGATGCACCAGAGTCAATGCACCATTTATTATTACAAGCAGGAGAGGCCAACAAAGCAGAAGATCCAGCAGCGGACATAGAGGGAAGCTGAGATATGCGTTCTTGAAAATATTTCTCGAACTCGGAGCAAAGCCACTCAGTTGAAGGCATAGCATGTGGCTATTCAGGTGTAGTATCAGTCGAAGTCTCTGCAGATGCTTGGTTTCCCCAAGCAGGTTTATCGTGCTTGATCTAGCAGTGGTCTTCATTGTGATTGTCGTGGCCACAGAAGTTGTAGAAGCGAGGACCAACAAATTGTCCTCGACCAGTAGCAGTAGAAGATGTGCGTCCACCGTTAGTAGGAAGACGTCCTCCACGACCACGTCTGCGACCGCAGTCACTGTCGGAATCAGCGGTGCGAACAGCCGGAGCAGGGTGTTCGATTGCAGAGGTGGAGGTCATAGATGGAAGTCTTTGAACACGCTTGAGGACATCCCAAAGAGTTGACAGTGGATCACATGATAGTATCTGGTCGACCACCCCAGAAAAGGAAGCTAGAAGGGCGGCCAAAAATTGGACAAGTTGCAGTTCATTGCATTGCTTCTGGGCTTTTTTGATGTCGGCGGTCGAAGGATGATAAATCTCGTATTCATTCCAGAGGGCAGAGCATTAATAATAGAAATCCTCACCAGAAGTTTCAGATGAAAATTCCTTCTTGACCAAATTTTTGAATATTTCAAAGACTTGTTTGCGATTTTGCTATGAGAATATACGTGAGATAGTTGATCCCACATTGCCTTAGCATCATGAAGACAGAGTAACGACTGGTTGATTCGTGGCTCGGTGCTATTAAGAATCCAGGACATAACACCGAAGTCATCTTTTGACCACTGTGCATAAGCATGCTTGCTTTGCTCATCCGCCGTAGCAGCAGGGGCAGCCGGAGGGTTAGTGGTAATATGAGAATGGCGGCCTTGAGCTTTGACATACAAGACAAAGGACGCCGACCAAAGATGATAGTTGGAGCCATCAAGTTTAACTGTGGTAACAAACAGGGAACGAGGAGGCTCAACAGACGTCATGGCGAACAGATCTGAAGCAGAACAAGTAGAAAAGATTGTCGGTGCAGCAGCAGTAGAACCCACTAACAGAGATCAGCAGATCCGAAGAAACCCGCTATGGGGCAGTAGAGCACAGTTGTAAATCTGACACATCAGATCAGAAGAGACCCGCTATGGGAAGAAAAAAATTGATAAACGAACCTACATCGTCACAAGGAGAATCAAGATCCCACCATGAGGTGTAGGCAGAAGAAGTCGAAGATCCGGGGGACTCTCAACGTGCAATGACGATGGTTGTCCAGAGACGTCAAAGACGTAGAGGAGTAGAGTTAGGAAGGTTGGATGTTAGATGAGAAGGGTAATGGGTGATAGGATTGGGGGGAGGGGAAAGGGAGGTGGATCGGGCTAGGGAGGTCGTGGTGAGAGCAATAGTAGGAGAGAGGAGTGGGCGGGAGGAGGAAGAGGGGGTGGGGGCGGCGGCGGGCAGGGGAGGGGCAACAGCAGGCGGTGGGGTTGTGGCATCGGGGGACGGCGGCATAGGTCGTGAAGGGGGTCAGGGTTAGGGTGGGAACTTGCACGGGAGAAAAAGAACCTGCTCTTGATACCATATAGAAGGTTGAATAGAAATGTATTGGATGATTAAAAGGTTTACAGTGCATTCTCTTATATAGGATAAGAGAGGGACAAAGACAAGGATGAGCAATATGGATTAAACCACACAAGTAAAAACATAAGTGAGGCACATGCTAGGCACATGACGCTTAGTGAAACATAAACAGATCTCTATAACAGGCTCTGGAGATTCGGGCTCAATAGGAACAGGAAGTGGGGTATCAACAAGCAAATCCGTAGACACAGCCGAACCCAAAGTAGAAAAATACAATGTCTCCTCAAAACAATACGACATCCGTACTAACATACCATTTCTTAGTTCACGGGTCATAACATGTGTACCCCTTCTGAGTTCTTGGGTACCCCAAGAACATGGACCTTGTAGATCTTGGATCAAGTTTGGTTAAACCGACCTACAAAACAAGTATCGCCAAAAATTCTAGGGGGCTCCGGAGTACAGAATACTATACAGGACTTGGTTGTTCAAAATAGAAGAGGGCATTCTATTTATCAGAAAACAAGCAGTGGAGACGACATTAGCCTGAAAAGGTTTAGCGACATGATAGTGAAACATAAGAGTTTTAGCAACTTCAAGAAGATGGCAATTCTTATGCTCGGCAACACCATTTTTTAAAGGAGTGTAAGAATAGGAGGTTTGATGAATGCTGCCAAGGTTTTTACAGAAAAGACTAATAGACTGTCGCATGAATTCAAGGGCATCGTTTGTCTGGAAATATTTGATGGGCTTATTAAATTGAGTCTTAATTTCTGCAAAGGGAGTTATAGTGTCAAGAGCATGTACCCTATCTTTTAGTAAAAATAACCAAGTAGCCCGAAAGAAATCATCAATAAAGGCCTAAAGTAACGATATCCAGTTACACTTGTGACAGAACATGGTCCCCATATATCAACATGGGCAACATCAAAAAGAGATTTTTAAGACAGAGTCATTTTTCTAGAAAAACACATCGAGTTTGCTTTCTTAATTGGCAAGCTTAAGTTTTAGATACAGAAGGAATCAAATGCTTGAGATTTGATGTTGATGGATGTCCCAACCAGTAGTGCCACTGAAGTCCCGAAATAGCTGAAGAGAGAAGTGCAGCAAGAAAATGGAGCATCAAGATAATATAAATCGTCTATTCCCTAATGGCCTGGACCAATCCTCATCCTCGGATAAACCAAGCCCATACAAGAAATTTCTCCCCCTCAATTTTACAATTAAAGCACTCAAACACTCATACACTCCCCCTCAAGTAGATACTCCAAGCAAGCAGGCAAGCAGGTCACAGAAGCTTCTCAATCATCTGGAGCAGAAATAAGCAGCAACACAATCATCTGGAGCAAAAGACAAAATAGTTGATAGGCACCAAGGTTTTCATCAAAGTCGTCGTCGTAGTAGCCAGAGAGTGTTGGGTCACAGTGGCAGAGTAGCAGAGCCCAGAGAGTGTTGGATCACAGTAGCAATAATAGTCAACGTACAAATAAAGTACGGACGGGTCAACGTGCGAAACAGGACACGGACGAGCCAGAGAATGTTGGCACACAGAAGTAGAGAGTCGACGTGCAAACAAGGTACGGACATGCCAGAGAGTGCTGGCGCACAGTAGAAAAATCGACGACATAGGAAGATAGAAGACCAGTAGGCAGAGTAGCAAATAAATAAATAACTCCAGTAGACGAAGCTCCATGTAAAGTCAGCAACAAATGTCTTCATCATCTTACCTCTTCATAAAGTATCCATCACGGTAGCAGACGTCAAAGTCCAGATAGTGCCAGTCCACGGAGTCCAGAGAGTGTTGGTCCACAGAAGAAAGTCAATGTGCAAATAAAGCACGGATAGCAGAAAGTGCAAAAGCACAAAGCAGCAAACACAACGTGCTAATCATAGCACAAGTAGTAAGAACGACGTCCGAATATGTAACTTCATAGCAGTAGTCGAGGTAGATGACGAATAAGCAATAATAGCAGCAGCAAGCATCACATAGCAGCAGAAGAAACCATATAACAGCAGAAGAAACCATATAACAGCAGAAGAAACCAAATAACAGCAGAAGAAACAATATATCAACAGTAAATGTGGCATGAAGTCCAATAGAACAGCATAATAAAATTATTCTTCTTCCCCCCATCTCATCTCTTCCCTCTACTCTTCATCCTCTATTCTCCCCCTCACGCCAAGCACGGAAGGAGTCAAAGAGTGGTTCGCGTGGAGAGTCAAAAGAATGGTAGAGGCAAGGTTTGTGTAGGCAAATATGTGGAGGAGGTAACCGACAACACAAGCAAGGTAGAAAACGACCCAAATAGGCAGATCCGAATAGAAAAATAAATGGATCTTTTGTTGATCCGAAAAGGGGATTTGTTTGGCCCGGTAGGGCAACAAATCCGGGGGTGCGGGGGCGGAGCCCCGTGAAAATCCGATTAGGCAAAAAATTGGATCTGATTAGCACAAATATGTAGAGTGTATATGGGTGGGGGCAGTAGAAAAATATGTAGAGGAGAGATAAGCCATGTATGTGGGGTTGTTTGGTTGCGGTGAAGAGCAGTGGCTAGTCTCAGTTTGGTTAGGCAACAAGCAGTAGAAGGCGAAGATGGCGGCTTATTGCAGCGGCGGTGATAAGGCAGCAACACGGTTTGGTGACAACAAACATCATGTGGCGGCAGCTTCAAGTAGAGATCAGGGCGGCAGAGCAGCATGGGCGCATCACGTAGGGCAGCAGGCAGCGGCGGACTCAGACGGGGTTAGGTTGGCGGCGAGGAGCAACATGGCAGCGTGCGACGTTGCGCGGCACCCGTACAGAGGACCAGCGGCGGTGGGACAACATGGCGTGGGGGCTAAAAACATGTAGTAGCAGTGGCAAGGAGTGGTTGGGCGGCGGGCAACAACATAGCTGCTTAGCGGCGGCGGCAAGGGCCAATAGCCAGGGATCAGCGACACGATTAGGAGTGATAGTGAATGGCGGCTGGCAGTTTTGTAGTCGGCGTTGGCTGTTCTGGTGGCAGCAGTGAGCGGCCAGTAGTTGATGGTGGCAGGAGTGGAGGGGGTTGGTTGTTGCGTCGGCAGTGCGTAGAGAAGCAGTAGACATAGAAGACAGAGAGGTAGGATCAGCAGATAAAAAGAAAGGAGAAGGTAGAGTCACGAAGGCCATGGAACAGCCTGCGGGCAGCCAACCCACAAGGAAAAAGGGTGGCCGCCCGTAGGCTACATCTCGCTAAGGTTTCTCTCTCTCACGTACGGCGGTGGCTCAAGGATCGCTGCTCTAATACCATCTGAAATAATAGAAGACGGCTAGATGTTGTATTGAATAGAAGAAATCCTGCTCCTATAAATAGGAGGACATGGAAGCATATAGACATAAGACCAACCCTAATGGGCCAAGACACTTGGGCCCATATAACAAAGACACTAATAACAATAATAAACAGACTCTCTAACAAGGAGTTGAGGATGCTAAAAAGGCAGAATCACCATCCGAGCGTGTAGCTGATGTTGGAACTAGGAGTCGTTCTTGGAAAAGTTTTTCAAATTCAGCTTGGACTCAATTCACAGAAGCAGTGGAGGTTTGGGTCGCTTCTTCCTCAGTGTAGTCAATAGACGCTTATATAGCCCATGTGTTGGGGTAACCATGTTTCACCCAGCATCGATCTTCACTGTGATTGTTTCGCCCACAAAAGTTACAATGACGAGATCCAGGAGGGGGATCGTTGCTAGGTCCAGTGGAGGGTTAACCACATCCCGCTCCAAAAGGGGGTCGGCCACGTCCAAGTTTTAATGGTCCAAAACGACCACATCCTCTACCAAGGCCACGGCCAGAGTCACCATAACATATTGCAAGGGTCGACGCCTCAGAGGAACCAACAGGAGAAGAAACCAACGGTAGGTGTTAGACTCTTTTTAGGACATCACAAATTTTAGGTAGAGGATCACTACACAAGATCTGATCACGAATCTTATAAAGGAAGCAGGTAGTCCAGCGAGGAATTAAACCAGCTGTAGTTCATGTCGTCAGAAGTCAGAGAATGGTAAACTTCAAACTCATTGCAAAGGGCACAACATTGATAATAATTATCGTCAACTGAGGCATCATTAGAGAATTCCTTTTTAGCCATATTTTTTGAAGATTTTAAACACCTTTTTAGGATTTTGTAGATGGAAATACTCATGAGATAACTAATCCCACATGGCCTTAGCCATTCAAAGTCTTAAAAGAGATTGAATTATTTTTTGTTCTGCACTGTTGAGCATCCATGTCATCACTCACGAGTCATCCTTGACCCACAAGTCATAGGACTGCTTAGTTTTCTCATCAGCAGTCTCAGTAGGAGTAGCATGTGCTTTAGTAATAAGGTGAGAGTACCAACCTTGGGCCTTAACGTACAACTCAAAAGAAGTTGATCACATATGGTAGTTAGAACCATCCAATTTTATTGTTGTCACACACAGAGTTCTTAAGTCATCATTAGAGGCCATGTCAAAATTCAATTCATGCTCAGACCACAAAAGATCCAAAAGATGTGGCAGAGCAATAGTTTAGTTCAGAGGGGTGTGAAAAATCACCCCAAATAACAGCAGCATAGTTCAAAAACCCAAATCATGGGTTGTAAGACTTTTAATTAAGAAATGAACACCTCGTGTCAATTAGACCAACATGTGACGAAGGTTAATGCGAGGGAGCAACTCCCTCATGAGAAAGAAAGATAAACCGAGTCAAAGATCTACTATACTAGACTGGTGAATCAAAGCGGGAACAAAGGGACAGAAAGGGTGATAGACGGATGAGGATGGGATGGAGGGTTATGGGTAGCAGGGGGTTGTTACTGAGAATAAGTGGTGGTGATTTAGTTGCATGTGGTTGGGTGTGGCAGGTAGAGGGGGTAGGGGCGGGGTGGCGGGAAGGTGGATAGGCGGTAGCAAGCTTTGTTGAAGGTGGCATGACTACAGGCAAGGAATGAAGTATCACATTTTGATACCGTTTCGACAAAACATGGAAACTAAAATTTATTGAAATTTTGACAGAAATTTTGATAAATGCAATTGTGCCTGTTTCGATGCCAAAATGAACGAATTAAGCCATGAAATTTTACAAGCGTGATCTCTACACCTAAATGCATCATTTCATGCAATAAAATTTGATATGGGGATAGGTGGGGGCCTTCATGTGGGAGGAAAGGAGACTTTCTTGTTCCTAGGGGAAATTTTAAAATTTGGGCAAAAACATTGTTGATTTTGACATAGCAGCATAGTGGCAAGATTTCGTAGTGGATGGCGTCGAAATTGAAATTTTTTACAAAATTTCGTCGATTTCGACGAAAGCTCATTCCATGACTACGGGTTGCTAAACAGGTGGAGGGCGGCGGGGAAAAGCAAGAGGGTGGTGGCGAGCGATAGAGGCTGGAGGGCAACGGGGTGAGGTGATGGTGAGGTGACTGTTAGAGGGGTGGCAGTAGCGAGCGGGATGGGGAGAGGACTAGGGCCGACGAGTTCGCAGGAGGATCGAGAGGGGGACGACGGGTGAATCGCAACAGCACGTGTGGGACTGTAAGCTACTACAGAGAAGCTATAGTGGTGTGGGTTGTTGAGCGGGATGGTGGCTGGGGAAGGGGAAAGCGGCGGGTTGACGGCTAAGGCGGGATGGTTGTGGGGCGGGATGGCAGCTGGGAAAGGTGGTTCGCAGCAGAAGGGAAGAGGGAAAGGTAGGGAGGAAGGTGGCTAGGTCGGAGAGAAGGAAGGCGTTAGGATTAGAGAGGTTTAGGGGTGGCGTGTTGTGCGGAAGGGCAGGGGTTAGGCGTCGGTTGGCTGGGTGACGGACAAGAGCCGGGCAGCGAGTGGTGAAGCTTATGGCAAAGGGTGGTAGCTATAGGGAATGAAAAAAAGGGCAGGGAATATCATGGCGACACAAGGATTTGGGGAGGAGACATGCGGTAGTAGAGATGCAGGGGATGAACAGTTGAGGCAACATGGAGTATTTGGAAAGATGAATTTGTTTCCTCTCCGAAAGAAGAAATGCGCTCGGCGGGCAGCCAAGCCAAGGGGCGGTGGTTGCCCGCATGTGGAAGAAAGTTTTTTTTCTCCTCTTAGATTAGGGTTTTAGGATCTCTGCTTTGTTACCATGTCAGATAGTAAGTAAAAGGTTACTCGATATATTGAAAAGAGACAACCCTGCTCCTATATATAGGAAAATAGGGAAGCACGCGGACTCAACCTAAACCCTAATGGGCCAAGACGTACTTGGTCCCATAATACAAAGAAACTAAATAACATAAGTAAACAGACTATCTAGCTAGGGCGATCAAACCGCTCTATACCGTGTGAAATAGCAAAGGAGTTTATTATTGAGATGTTGAATGCAAGTATAGACCCCCTCCTTATATAGGATACGAGTCAACGAAAACAAAGTTCACCAATATGGGATAAAAGACAAGATACTAAAGAGGACAAAATAAATAACATAAAAATATATATGTTAACATAATACTCCCGCCACCACTGACTCTTATATAGCATTGTCGACACCTTGTTTCTTCACCGCCCAACATTAACACTTAGATAGCGTGGTTGGTCGTATAACTGTTCTATAAAACTTCCTTTTTTAATCTGAGGGGATCTTCCAGACTCCCAATCACATAATACCCCAGTTGCACTCCTCCATTTCAACCATTTATTAGTGATCTTGTGATAAACATCATCTTGAACACCCCATTTTTATGAATTATAGAACCCAAATAATAAAATTTATCACATTTTGGTACATCCACCCCGTATAACTTGACCTCACCTTTCACAATTTTATATTTGCAAAAATTGCAATGTATATACTCAGTTTTGCTTCTACTAATCATCAATCCATTTGATTCCAACGCATTTCTCCAAAGTTCAACTTTATTATTCAATCCATCTTTAGTTTTGTCACTAACACAATATCATCATCAAATACATGCCCCAAGGAGTATCCGCATAAATATGATTTGTCAACTCATCCATAAGAACAACGAATACATATGGGTTGAGTGATTATTCTTGATGTACCCCAACTGATGTCGGCATCTCTCCTCCAGGAGTCTTCACACTTGCAGTTGAGGTATCATACATGCCTTTAATCAAGTCAATGTATTAGATTGGAACATCTTTTTTCTCCAAAACCCTCTATAACACTTCCATGGGTACTCGATCATTAGCCTTATCCAAATCAATAAAAACCATACAAAGATCTTTTTGCCTCTCTATGCTTCTCTGTAAACCTATTTATTAGAAATACAACAATTGTTGTTGATCTTCCGCATATGAAATTGCAATGCATATACTTAGTTTTGCTTCTACTAATCATCAATCCATTTTATTCCCACGCATTTCTCCAAATTTCAACTTTATCATTCAATCCATCTTTGGTTTCATCATCAAATACATGCACCAAGGAATATCAACATGAACATGCTTTGTCAACTCATGCATAAGAATAATGAATAGATATTGGTTGAGTGATGATCCTTGATGTAGCCCAACTATCACAGGAAATGTTAGCATCTCTCCTCCAGGAGTCTTCATACTTGCAGTTGAGGTATCATACATGTCTTTAATCAAGTCAATGTATTGGATTGGAATATCTTTTTTCTCTAAAACCCTATAAAACACTTCCCTAGGTACTCGATCAGTCGCCTTTTCCAAATCAATAAAAACCATATAAAGATCTTTTTGACTCTCTATGCTTCTCTGTAATCCTCCTTATCAAAAATATAACAATTGTTGTTGATCTTCCACACATGAAATCAAACGTGTACGACATACCGTTTTTAAAACATTGTCTAAAACTAGTACTTATCTGATGTCACAAATAGAGGTGAGATCAAAGAGATTAATTGATGTTAGATCAACACCAAATCATGTAGAACTTGTGGTGGTCTAGTAGAGGTGTAAATTTTCTACTTTCTATGCTGAAAAGAAAAGGGAAACTAGTTATCTCAAGTTCAAAAATGTTTTCCTCCCATATTTTTTTAAGCCATAATTATATGTGCATTGCACAACAGTGATTGTAGACTTGTTCAATTTGTCCACAAGTTGAACTATAAGTTGGGCTGAAATCAAAATGGGTCAACAAGAGACAAGAAGGTGGACAATGGAAGTTTGCTAGGTTATGTTGACACCTATAGAAATACACAACATTGAGGATTGATGCAGCCCTATTTTAGGGTTTCATCTTGTGTCACATTGCATTCCAATCACATCTATACATGTTAGATTACATGTTATTTTCCCTAATATGAATATTTGTGTAAAATACACTTATGAACATTATTTGTACGTTTTTCAAACATTCGGACTACGCTTGGATGGAAGAGAGAGAGAACGAGTGATCCTATGGTTTCTCTACCCTTAGAGAGGCTCAAAGTAAAGTCCAAGGCTCCCTCAACCTACCCCTAGTGGACAAAGCTCTATTGAAGCAAAGATGTCCAAGAATGAACAAAGATCCAAGTCAAAGTGATGATTCAAAGACCAGCACAGTTGTGGTACCATAGAACGGTCGTGCTAGCTCACTCCAAAATCAACAGAGTCAACTTCAAGCAATGCAAGAATCACCATGGCCGTGCCACTCAGGATGACCGTGGTAGATGGACCCAGAATGGCCGTGCCACCTTGCACGGCCATGTGGCAGCTGATGCAGAACGGCCGTGGAGTCAAGAACATGCAGAGCATTCCAAGCCACCACGCCTGTGGTGATCACCACGGTCGTGCTACCCTTGCTCCACCACGGGCGTGGTGACCACCACGGCCGTGCCGCTTTCAGTTCAAAACCACCAATGTTACTGTGATTTTTTCGCATTTCTCACCACGGTCATTCTACTACACCACGACCATTCTCACCCCACTTCACCACACGGTCGTACTACTCATAAAAACCTAGCTACTTTTCCACTGCATTTCCCACTTTACCCCTACTTGACCTATTGCTTCCTCCACACTTATATATATGTGGGTGGCGGCTGGAGCACGAGGTTAGCCACCCCTAGCTACCTTCCATCACCCCATTTTCTCATTCCACCCATTCCACTCCATTTCCACCTCCATTCCACTCCATTTCACCATTTCCACTACCAAAACCTAGTTTCCTAGTGTTTTGACCCTATTCCACCATCATTCCATACCCCTTACACCTTGGAGGAGGGAAAAGGACGTCCTGCAGCAGCTGAAGAGGAGGATTACTCCATCTACACCGAGCTTCATGGCTTCTTCTATCTCTTTCTCTCTTCTTTTTGTATTTTGCATTTCTATGAGTAGCTAGGCCCCTTTGGTGGGTTGTTTGGGGCCAAAAATGTTACTTTGATAGCATGCTGGGGGAAAATAAAATGTAAATGTGAACGTATGCCGCAAAGTTGCTTGCAAAGCAGTGTGTGTGTGAGGGTTTAAGACCCCTCACCCTTTTATTAACAGAAACTGGAGAAATTACATAAGAGGTTTAGCAATATATAGAAATTACAAATAATAGGATATAAAGAGATATATTAACACTCCCCCTCAAGCTGGAGCGTATACATCGTGTATGCTCAGCTTGTTGCAAAAGCTCTAAAATGTTGCTGGACTCAAAGGCTTTGTAAGGACATCTGCAAGTTAATCTTCAGATTTGACATGTAGAGTCACCACATTGCCATTCTTGATCTGATCTCTGATGAAGTGGCAGTCAACCTCTATATGTTTAGTGCGCTCATGGAAGACTGGATTCTTGGCAATGTATATAGCAGCCTGATTGTCACATCTGAGCTCTATGGGAGAAGAAACAGAAATCTTTAACTCAAAAAGTACAGATTGAATCCACTGCAACTCGCAACAAGCATGAGCCTTTGCTCGATACTCAGCTTTCGTGCTTGATCTAGCCACAACATTCTGCTTTTTATTTTCCAGGTGATAAGGTGATTTCCCAGAAACATGCAATACCCAGAAGTAGACCTCCTGTCATTCAGATTACCAGCCCAGTCTGCATCTGCATCACCAGTAAGAACAAGAGTAGACACAGGAGTCTTGGGTCTATAGTAGGTGATCCCCTTACCGGGTGCACCCTTCAGATATCTCAGAATACGGTAGAATGTCATCCAGTGTGACTGTTGTGGTGAGCTCATATGCTGACTCACCACACCCACAGCAAAAGAAATGTCAGGGCGAGTAACTGTCAGATATATCAGTTTCCCAACAATTTTCCTGTAGTATCCTAGATCTGGATAATCAGTATCATCAGTCATCTCCTTCACTTGATAGTCTATAGGAGTAGACACCGACTTGGATTCACTCATGCCAGCTTCCTGCAGTAAATCTAGCACAATTTTCTCTGAGACAAATTAGTACTTGCATGAGACCTAAGTACTTCAATGCCCAAAAAATATCTCAGTTTGCCCAGATCCTTTGTATGAAAGTGTCCCTGCAATCCTTCCTTCACACGTGATATACCTGTAGAATCACAGCCAGTGATAACTATATCATCAACATATACAACAATAATGATGGATCCAACAAAAGAGCTAGAATAAAATAAGGAGTGATCAGTCACAGAACGAGAGAAGCCCATCTTTAGTACAACATCACTGAACTTGTTAAACCAAGCTCTAGGAGATTGTTTCAACCCGTAGATGGCTTTCTTCAATCTACACACCTTCTGACACTCCCCCCGAGCAACAAAACCAGGAGGTTGCTCCATGTACACCTCTTCTTGTAGATCACCATGGAGAAAGGTACTCTTGACATCAAGCTGAAATAGAGGCCAGTCAAAGGTAGTAGCCAGAGAAATAAGGATCCGTACTGAGTTCAGAGGAGCCACTGGTGAAAAGGTCTCAAAGAAGTTAACTCCATATGTCTGAGTATAACCCTTTGCCACCAGTCTAGCCTTCAACCTCTCAACTGAACCATCTGGATTATGTTCTACAGTGAATACCCATCTGCAGCCCACAACATTTTCCCCTGGAGGTAAGTCAATAAGATCTCGTGTTGTTTTGTAGAAGAGCAGACATTTTCATATGCATCGCCTGTTTCCAGCCAGTATCTTTCATAGCATCAAGATGAGTTCTTGGATTGACCAGAGAATCAATCCCAAGAGCAAATGGCCGGTCCTGCTTGGATAATTTCGACAAACACACATTTACAATAGGATGTCGAATAGTACATGAACGAGTACCTTTGCGAACAGTAATGGGAACATCAAGGTCAGATGGTTCTATAGAAATCTCTTGAGTAGAGGAAGATGGGGAAGGCTCAGAGACTGGAGTCGCTACCTCCTCTGGATCCTGCCTGCCTCGTCTGCTATAAACATGTTGATATTGTTGAATTAATGGATCACTTGCTGGCTGCTCTTCCTGAATGACAGTTAAGTCAGGAAAGATAGGTGGCACTCTCTCACTGATGTCTGATGGTGGCACTCTCACTTTCACACAATTGCTCCCCCTTACTGGGAACACTCGAGAAATATGGTGTGGATTCATGGAAAGTTACATCCCAAGACACAAACATACGGCGGAGACTGGGACAATAACACTTGTATCCTTTGCTAGTGTTGAGTACCCAAGAAAGAGAGTCCTAATAGACCTAGGAGATAACTTATCAGCCTTAGGATCAAAATTGTGGACAAAAGAAGTACACCTAAACACTCTGAGAAGAACAAGGAAAGGTTGATCTTTTGGACGTAAGACAGAAAAGGGAGTACGTCCTTGAAGCACCAAAGAGAGTTGCATGTTGATCAGAAAACAGGCAGTAAGTAAAGCATCAGACCAGAACCTCTTAGGGACATTGGATTGAAACATAATAGTCTTGGTAATATGAAGAAGATGACGATGTTTACGCTCAGCTACTCCATTTTGTTGAGGAGTGTGAGGACAAGACGTACGATGAATCATCCCAACAGAGCTACAAAAATCAGTCATAGCATGAACATATTCCAAGGCATTATCAGATTGAAGAATTTTAATATTGCAATCAAATTGAACTTTTATTTCTTGATGAAAATGCTTGACAATAGATAACACAGACTCTCGACTCTTTAATAAATAAATCCATGTCATGCAAGAAAAACCATCCACAAAGGAAATAAAATAGCGGAAACCATTATAACTATTGGTCTTTACAGGACCTCAAACATCACTGTGGACTAACTCAAAGGGACAAAGATGCCCGTTTATTGACACGATTGGGATAAGACGGTCTATGATGTTTTCCCAATTGACATGAATGACACTCTACTGAAGACATTTGGGATAACTCAGGTTCTAACTTTCTCAAGCTCTCTAATGATGAATGTCCATATATGTAGTGCCACAGTAAGGGAGAACCACTCAAAAGGATAGCCGGAGCAGGAGCAGATACTTGGCAAGGCAGACTGTCACCGTGGAAGAGGTAGAGATCACCTTTCCTAGGCCCCCCACCAATCATCCTCATACTCTTGAAATCCTGTAATACAAAGCAAGAAGGCCCAAACGTCACTGTACAGTTCACAGTATCAACTAATTATGCAACAGAGAAAAGATTAAAAGGAAATGCAGGCACATAGTGAACAGATTTAAGATTAATTTTAGGAGTCAGAGAAACAGATCCACTTGCTAACACTCTCCTCACCAAACCATCTGCTATGGTCACAGATGTGTTAGGAATATGTGAGTCAATGGAGTGAAGTAGTCTCCTCATACCGGTCATATGATGTGACACCCCAGAATCAACCACCCATGAAGAAGTCGAACCAGAAGTCAGTAGGGAGGTAGCCTGATTACCAGTGGTAGAAGCCAGATTGGCTGAGGAAGAAGAGGATCCTACACTCATATGTTGTGTAGCCAGAATAAATATATGATATTCTTCCTTTGTGAGTGTGATATGCAGACGGCTCAGAAGACTCAACAGTACTTGCATAGTTTGTTGCCCCAACAGGTGGTGCGGCAGGTCTTCCATGCTTCTTCCAGTATTTCTCAACAGTATATCCAGGTTTGTCACAGAAGGTGCATTTGGGACGTGCTCCACGTCCTCGTCCCATACCTATACGGCCTCCTCAAACTGCAGCGGCTACAGATGCATGAGAATCTCCAGAAGCCGAGAAGTAAGTAGAATCAACTAGTTCAAAATTTGATTGTAGAATTCTCGAGTAGGCTTTTTCCAGGCTGGGAAGTTTGTCAGAAGCATGGATGACACTGTGAGTTGAACTGCAAGACAAATTCAGACCCGATAGAAACTTTGCAGTAATCAAGTCATCTCTGTATTTGACTTGTTCTTGGACAGTCACTGGATGATAGAAGCTCAGCTCTTGAGCAATACCTTGGATCACTCCGAAATATTCTTCTAAAGGCTTGTCTCTCTGCCGTTCGGCGAAGAGGCGATCATATATCATAAACTGACGAAGAGCATTCTTTTCCTAAGAGTAATGCTTCTTCACAACATCCCATATATCTTTGACAGTAGTATAGAACATGAACCTAGCAGCAATAGTAGGTTCCATGCTCCCCCATAGCCATGTCTTCACAAGACTATTATGACGGTTCCATTCAGCATAGCCTTTGTCAGTAGAAGCAGGAAGATCCGAGTCAAAATGCCTTGCTTTATCTCGGGATTCTAACACCGTATGGACAGCATTCATCCACAAGAGATAATTTTTCCCATTAAACTTGATGGAGGGGATAGGCGACATCTCGTTGTAGATAGTAGATGCCTCGGTATCCTCCATGATTCAACGGAGAGATAGAGTGACGGAGAGATACACGTCATAGAAGAATAGAGAGTGACGGAGAGACACGTCACGTCAAATGATTAGATGCGTTGTTGACGCATCCACAGCCCCCAATTGAAAAAATTCCCTAATCACACATGGAGGAGATGAGATTAGGAATTTCCTACGTACGGACAAAGCCTCTGGTATGAATTTTAACGAGTCGTCTTACGTAGACGCTGCCTTTGGAATCAACTGGAGGAACCGAGGGGCAGCTGATGGGCGGTGGGCCTGCCCGGAGCCGGCGGTTACAGTGTTGCCATGCCCTGACCGGTGGCTGTTGCGGCCGCAAGACTAGCGGCGACGGTTGCCCCTTGGGCCAGCAACATTTGCTACCCTCCTAGGCGGCGGCGGCGGCGGTGGTTGCTGCCAGTGGAGCGGCGCGGTGCTGCCCGGCGGCGGCGGCGCGAAGGAGAGGAGAGAGAGAGGAGAGGCGGAGCCCTAGATGAAACCCTAGGAGCAACCTTGCTCTGGTACCATGTGAACGTATGCCGCAAAGCTGCTTGCAATGCAGCGTGTGTGTGAGGGTTCAAGATCTCTCACCCTTTTATTAATAGATACTGGAGAAATTACATAGAGGTCCAGCAATATATAGAAATTACAAATAATAGAATATAAAGAGATATATTAACAGTAAACATTGTAATTTCGTTTGCTAATGATTATGTTCTATTTCTATCTCACTCTTCATGAATTGCTTGTTGGTTTGTGTTTGAAATCATCTAGAAATCTAGGGAAATTGCTTATGTGTGAATTTTGAGATTTGTTCCTAGGTCCAATTCATGGATCCCTAGCTAGCCACCCATCTTCCTACATGCTAATCTCCTAACCCTAGTTGAGAGATCTAAGTAGCTAGTTTAGGTGAATTTAGTGTGCTTAGAATGGAGCTTTCTCAAGGCTAGAATGTGGGTGATGTGAGGCCTAAAACCTCACTTCCACTCCCATTACTAACGTCAACCCCTAATCATCCTAAGATCATCTAACCTAGAAACCTAGGCTTGTTTAGACTCTAATTGAATTGCACCTAGATCCTAACTCAATTGAGCCTCGTAAGGGTAGTAGGAGGTGTTAGGGACTAGTTCCCCTATACACAACCTACCCCTATACACAACCTATCTTATCCATGGCCAGTTAGTAGTCCAGGGCAATTCATTAGACTCTAGCTTGTTGTTTGGTTTGGTAATTTAAATGAAATCATTACGTTCACATGTCACCCCCCAACCTAATTGATAAGTGCATCCCCCAAACAGCCCACACATCCCTTTATTGTTTTAAAACCCTAATTGTCTTCTTGCTTAGCTAGTGTTAGCTTAGCTTAGTTAGCTCTTTACTTGCTTAGTTTGCTTCTTGCCTTGTTCTTGCTTTGTTCTTTCTAGTTTAGGTCTTTAATCGCTCTTTTGCCTTGTTTGCTAGCTCAGTGTAGTGTAGATCTCTTCTTTCTTGCTTTAGTGTAGCTTGCTCTTTTCCTTGCTTGCCTTGTCCTTTCTTGTTCATTAGAATTAACTGTCTAGAGTTAACTTAGGTTTTGATCTTGCTTGTCTTCCTTTAATCGCTTTCTTGTTCAACCCTTAAATGTAATCAACAAAACAACCTTTAAACCCTTCAACTCTAGACTCCGCAGTAGGAACCTAGCCCAAAAACTAACTTAGCGCTAGTGCCCCCTTTTCTCCATGTGGATCGAGACCGTATACTTGCTGCTCTCCTATACTACGACACGACCCCATGCGTTTGCGGGTGTAGTGTTTTCGTAGAAGTAGGTGTGTTGGTTTAGGTCATTATAAATTTTGAAAGTTATCCCACCGTGTGTTCCGATCTCGTGGGGTGCATCTAGTGAAATCCCAATTGATTAGTGTGTGCACCTCTGGTGGGACGCACCAAGGACTAATCACCAGATGTCGAGGATGTTTAGAACTATACTCTAGAGTCCACTTCTACTCGCTCACAACATTTAGAGATGATGTGTCCTTTCTTATACAAAGCATTCTATATGGTCTCCCACCGCATCCTTCATCTCTTCTCTATTTTGGTTATTGTCCAAGCAAAGCTCTCATAGATGAGGATGGTCTTATGTTTCCCCCTGATTGACTACTCCTACACGGCTTCTATCCACTTCAATCCGCATCTTAAATTTCTCTACGAGGCCCAAGATGTAAAGTCTCACTTTTCACTTCATACATGTAACACCATCTATCCATCAACACCTCTAAAAGACTCAACATGGAATTGTGGCATTCTATAATGGACCCAAGTCTAATGGACCAATCAGAAGAAAGTTCCTTGTTGGAGTTAACTGGTCCTTTTTGTGCCAACTTACTTATCTTGTTTCTTCATTCTTATATTATTCTCGTGGTACATTGTACCCCTGCATATATCCCTATTATTATATAAAGGGTTCTTGTGATCCATTTCTAATTACGTTGCATAATCCTAATCACTAGCAAAAGTTGCAATGTGGTATCATAGTGAGCCAAACTTTGATCTTCTCCCTTCATCCCTCAGCCTAAAAGAAAGGGGGACGAGTCCCTCTTTCAATTAGAACCAGCACAACCAAGTGCTTCCTCCACACCCTAGTAGCTAGTACTGGGGAAGAAAGTTGACCCCATGCCGACTAGGGGTGGTGATACCCCTCTATTTGGGGCATCATATTCTAGGGGAGCTAATGTCCAAGGTTACTTTGTTCAACCATGTAGAGTTCTTTCCCCTCAAATCCTCCTCGAGGCTACTAAAGGGGTTACGTCCCATCCCTTAAGCACTTTATGTCATCATATTAGGGGAGAGTAGGTTGTTGCTCCTCTTTCTTCTTTGCATGTTATAGTTATTGTGGCAAGCCATTGGAACCCTTCGCTAGGGCATGCAGACATCATCTTTAAGTGTGTCTCTATCTCAAAATCTCTCTAATTCCCATTCTTCACCGAGGATCTCACCTTAAGCGTCATCGTCCCCAGTCCCCACAGAGATTGCATGTGTGGATGAGTGTCTCAATAATTAGGGGCTTTATGTTCTTCCTCCAATTACACTGCGTCATTCTAATAGTAGCAAGTGTTTCTCTCTACAATGCATAATTTTTTATAGCCTATCTTATAAGATGAGTTCTTTTCACCATGGAAAACATAACAAAAAATGGTTGACTATAAAATAAAATAGACCAAACTATTTGTTATGGGTGAATGTGGTTTCTATCACCTTGAATACCAAATTAAATTTTTGGACTTACCACCGCCCGCTGACAAAAAATTAGACTCAAAAGAAATGACAGTTGGGTCAAATTATAGTTATTAAAAAGTATGGCACCCCAAATCACAACTTAATTAATGTAATATTCTACTGCAAAGGATATTTAGAGTACCAAGTTGTTTTCTAAGAATCATCACATTTGCAACATTAATGATTACTCATTCTATTCAAGCCATATCACAAACAACTCATCTATCCCTAACCTCTGATGATCAAACTAGACAATGGGAGGGTTGCATTACTAACAAGTTCTTTTCTAGGTTGCATTCCAAGGTTGTTCCTACACGAAATGTTAATATGTCTACTAATCAAATACATGTTCTAGAAGAGGCTTGTGAATTTAGTAGTGTGCGCTTGAATCTATGTCAGTGTTTAGTTATCCATCTAAAGTTTAAGCATCTTTTGTCATTACCACCAGAGGACGTGGTTGAGGAAGCCATCTCCGAAATGCACATTTTGTGCAAGGATTAAGCACACTAAAAATCATTGCTCCAATAAGCACAAGAACCAACTCATCCTCTTCCTTCACCTCTATGTGCTCTACCTTGAGTCCTTGGGCGTCATTTCATCCAATACTTAATCTAGTTATTGAGCAACGGCACAAGCTGGTGTCACTTGGCAGTGGCCTTGAAGAGGAAAGAGAGCATATGTTTGGGCTTCTCTTAGACTTCCTCCTATCTCCCACATGCAATGTTCCAACCTGGTCTTCGTCGATGCCTCTAGTCCTGCTTAAGCCAGGTTGATTCTATTGTAGCCACCACTGCAATTGTGTCTCATCCTCTAATCCTCCATCTTGTTGCACCTGGCATGTCTACTACCCCCCCCCTCGCGGTTGTTTAATCAAGGACGAGAAGGAGGTCAAGCGAGAAGCCTCCATCTTTGAAGTCGTAGACGGAGGCAGGGAGTGATGCCTTGGTATGCAGGTATTGACTAACACTATAGGGGTTGCCACCACCAGCCTTAATAGCTCGATATTCATTGAAAAGTGGTGCACGGCAAATCCACAACCAACATTTCCTTCGAAGGTAGTCTAGGAACATGCTTCGAGCATTAGACTCCCCACTTTGGACATGAGAGTCTATCAAGTCATGCCTCGCATAGTCGCATGTTGACTGATGCTCCATCATTAGGAAGTGCATATCTCTAAAGTTGATTGAGTAGTACAACTTGTTGTCGGAACCTTAGTTATCAAGGCGCCCAGCCTATTAAATGCATTAAGTTGGTGTCTAAGGCCTTTTAGGCCCAAATTAAGCGATTTAAAGGATAAATTAGCATGAATCGAGTCTAGAATTAGTCAAATTAGATTACCTAGAGTCATTTTATGGTTGAAAACTTGAATATGACTGATTTAAGCCAAATCATGTCAAATTTTTGCAAATTAGGTCTGATCTGGGGGAAAACATGTCTGATTTGAGGAAATTAGGTCTGATTTGGGCCAAATTGGTAAGTCCTCATAGTGTTGTTTGTTAAAAAAAATCTAATTCCTCATGTGTATTGTTCTTGCTTCTTTTTCTTTTCTTTTTTTATTTTTTCTCCTGCATTTTATTCCTAAATCCTACTGTTACTGTGTTTTTTTTAGTTATTCCTCCTATGTCCCCTCCTACTACTATGAGAGTATGTGCATATGTCTTATCTCAAATTTGCCCTATATCTCCTGCTACCAAATCTACTACTGCTATTTGCATATATTTGTTCTTCTTTTTCTAATTTCTTCCTCCTAAATCTCCTCTCACGACTATTGTTGTTTGCATGTTTCCATTTATTTTCATTGACTTATTCTTCCTTCCTCTATATTTTCTATTTCAGCACCTAATACTGTTGTTTTTAATATTGTTTTGTTGAATTCATCCTCCTCTTCCAATCTCCTTTTATTGTCCTTGTGTTTGTCTTATTCTGACTTCCTCCTACACAACTATTATTTGCACGTTTCTTTTTATCTCATTTTCCCGCTCCAATTCCTACTTATCTTCCCCTTACTATTGTTTCTTTTTCTTCCTCTAATTCTCTTGCCACTAATTCTCCTATAGTTATCAATCCAAATTAGACTTAAAATAACATTTGAATAAAAATTATCACATATATAATCATGTGTACAAACATTTAAATATGTAACTGAAAAACAAGGTAAAAGAACGCCCAGAAAAGTCTAAGCGCCCCTTAGCTTAAACCCACCACCTAGACGCCTTGATAAGAATGATTGGAACCGAAAATTTTGGGATGGAAAGGCAAAGCACGCGAGATAGGATTAGAAATTGGTCAATTGTCACCTTACAACTTTATCTTGTGTTCCCCTTAACCACCATTACGGGATCCCCGAACTCAAGGGCTCCATGAACCTAGTGAGAGATTTTCAATCAGGACACTTCGACGATGTTGAGAAATGTTGATCCAACTGCATACTATTATGACCTTCCCGATCCATCCTACCGTAGCAGGTATGACTCCCTGATGGATGAGTCGACAGAAGGACATGCCTTTTCCTCCCATGGTACGGTTATGGTTGGCATAGCTCATGTTTGACCACCTGGATCCATACTAGTTAAGGCACGCGCCTATGCACGCCTAGGCAGCTAGGCACCCCAGGGAGATGTGTCTTGCCCATATTACCAGTTGGCATTATTTTGTAGGTCTTGGTGGATACATACTATTGAATTTGAAAGATCTGTTTTCTTGTTCTAATGTTCGAAACATAATTTATTGTCCTTGTTATGTGCCATATAAATTTTTCTTTTAGATTTATACTCTCATTTCATGTTTATTCATTTTTCTAGTTCTACACCTTGCTAACTTTATTGAAGACTTGTGGCTGTTTTGAATTTAAAGATTGAGTTATTGTATTTTTTATCATTTATCTCTTACATTATTTAGAATGATTCTTTTCTCGTTTCCAAAATTGTTAATTATAAATGGTTGGAAATACAGTTGATTTTTTTTTACCTTAAAATATAAGTTTATGACGGGATTAACAATAAATTTATGTATATACATACATATAGAAATATGAAATATATGTATATAAGGAGGAAAATATACATAAAAGTCATAGAATGTATGATTACATATATAAAAAATGTATGGAAGTTTTAATATTTAAAAGTTGCCTAGTGCACCATAGCACAAGGCACCCAACCTTGGTGCATTAACAAGTATTCCAGGATCACAGACGGATCATTAACGGCCAAGCGGTCTATGGCCGTGGTGGTAGTGGTGATGGTGGTGGTAGTGTTGCTAGTCAGTCCTAGGTCCCCAACTACCGCGATGCGGTGTGAGTGGTGTTGACCTAACAGTTATACATTGTCCATATTTTGATGATGACTTAACCATTCCATTCATATGTATCTAATATGTCTATTTGAGATTGATTTCAAGTATTAGGTACAAGAAAAGGATCAATTCAATCAAGTCCTATCTTGACCAAATACAATCCAAAGTCAATGCAAATGCACTTTTGTGGAATATACCCTAAAACCCTTAGGACAATTTTTGTAATCATTTGTATTGATGTTATGACTTGTAATTAAGATGAGAAAAAATTAGGAGCACTTAAAATGAATGCTTAAGCACTCTAATGACAATTTCTAAAATTCATTACAGGGTGTTTAGTCGGCTGAGTTTCATCCTTGATGAACTCGACCAACACCCTTGATGGATTTTGGGAAATGTCAGGGTCGGCCGAGCTTCCTCGGGACAAATTCGACCGACATCTTACACTATTATGTTGTTGCTAGCAAATAGCACTCTTTTTCGTTTTGGATCTTCCAAATCATTCCCGCAGTGGATCCGGACATTCTCCTCGTGGGACTATAATTCGGGATTATCAAATTTAAGCCGTCGGTCGAGTTTCATCTAGGATAAACTCGACTGACACTTCAATTTTGCTTTGTCGCATAGTGTTGCGGTCGAGTTTGCTTTATTTAAACTCGATCAACTGCACTATACGAAGTGTGCAGAAAAAATATTTCTAGTCGTTGGAGTGTTGCAAATATCAAAAATAGATCTATTGCAACACCCCAAACAATTAGGATTCATTCTCAAGTGCTTCTAGTGGCTAGTAGACATCCCGAATTATAAATAGGGACCCTTGGGCTTCATCTCAAGTTTGTTTCTTATGCTCCTAGCCATAGTTGAGTAAATTTGTCTACTAAGAGCCCCTTGCTCTCTCTTGCTTACTAATCAAAACGTCATTATGAGTGAGATAGGCTATGTGCGAGAGAGCTAGTCCATTGTACTCTTGTAAAGCTCTCAAATCTTCCCTTTCCAAATCCCTTTCTCAAGAGCAAAGTTGGTGAAAGCTTCTCCAAGGTGAAGGAGAAGGTGAATGTTCAAGATCCTTGAGAAAAATGGATAATTCCTTCAAGGTGGAAGACTTGTTGCAAAAAAGGGAGCTCCTCGGTGAAGGTGTCCAGTTTCTTGCAAAAGTGGGTAAACCCTTGTAGAGGTTGAAGACTCTTGCTCGAAGGATAGGTCAAACCTTGTAAGATTTATTGGCTCCTTTTGATCCTTAAAAAAGAAGGCTATTTATCTTTTCCCTACAAAAGAAATGTCTTATTGTATGTCTTGTAATGAAATATAAGTATGTAATGGTTGCAAAATCCTAGAGGTTGACCGCTCTAGGTAGTGGATGTACACTCCTAGTTTGGAGTTTGGAACCACTATACATACCTTGTTCCGGATCTCATTCAATCTCTTTTATCCTTACTATGTATGTTTAGTTGCACATCAAATTCCATATTTGCAATCTTATCCATTGAAGTAATTTGAAGGTCTAATGAATCTTATTTAAGTATTTAAGCTCTATTCAACCCCCCTTCTAGAGCCCATTTGATCCAACAAGTGGATGATATTTTTGAGTGAAACTATTAGTTAAATGAACAGTGATGCTTTTGCACAACTTTGGTGCGGATGTCCACATCAAACGAACCATAAACATGTATGCCCATAACCGAACACCGCTGACGTTAAAGAATTCTCCACAAAATGGGATGGTTTGGTTTGGGGGCTGGTTAGGGTGCTGGGAATTGGTTATTATCATCATCCCTAGCTGGATGTCAAGTAATCAGTGGTCTTCTCTGTTTACTCAACAAACTAGATACTGTAGAATTCACAGTGGGTTTATTTCGGAGAATATTTCAGGAGACTGCAACACTACAATGGAGTTATTACTGGTTTGCTCTATTCAAGTCATAATCTGCAGGGCTAAAACTCGATCTCTTGTAAAACAAAAAATTACAAGGCATCAGCTAGAAACCAGAGAGATGAGTATAAATATTTACCTGATTATGGATGCACTTTCCAAACTGCAGGGCTCCAGCATGCGCACATGCCAGCATGACGCTAGAAAATGTCACAGCATCACGACTAGCAGAACCAGTACCCACCATCTTCACATACAAACTTAATGCCTCAACTGAGTGGCCATTCTGAGCATATACAGCAACCATTGTATTCCACGACACAGTATCCCTCTCCTCTATCCCATCAAACACCGTCCCTGCACCTTGCATATCTCCACACTTTGCGTACGCGTCAATCAAGGTGTTGGCAACACTCACGTCCGTACCGAACCCCATCTTCAGAAAAAGTCCATGCATCGTGCCAGTGGCCCCCTTGTCAGCTATCCGAGTGCAAGCTGATACAGCAGCCACAGCCACCACGCGGTCAATAGAATCACATCCCTCCCTGCTAACTCCCGCCATGAATTCTTTGAACAAATGAATGGCTGAAAACGATTCCTCGTTGTACACATATCCGACTATCATTGACGTCCAGGAGACGGCGTTCTTGCCAGGTGTTTCCTCGAACGCCCTACGGGCATCATGCGGTTGGCCGCACTTGGAGTACATGTCGACCAGTGAGGAGGAAACAAAGAGGTCAGGCTGGAGTCCCGAGACGAAGGCAAGGAGATGAAGCTGCCTACCGGACCGCAACTCGCGGAGTGCGGCGCAGGATTTGATGGCGCAGGGGAAGGAGGACCTGTCTGGCCGCAGAGAGCGAGCCAGCATGGATCGGAAGGCGCGAAGGGACTCGGTCGGGTGGCCATCCCGGGCGAGGTCGGCGATGATGGCATTCCAAGAGAAGACGGAGTTTGGGTCGAGCACGCGGCGGAAGTGCGCCGCGAGAGAGGAGTCGAGTTCTGCTGTTGAGGAGGCGTAAGCTGCTCGTGTATGGAATCGGCGCGTAAGAGAGGGTTTGAACTTCCACATTCATCGGCGGTGTTATATATGATGAATAAAAAGTAAGGCGCGCTTGAGTCTTATATAAGCAATAAAGTCATGTTACTGCGTACTCAGGCTGAGTGCCATGCCGCAACATACGCATTTAAAAATGTATTATTAGCATCTCACTCTTGGTGTTGTGAGTGCTATGTTTTGAAGGCCTCTCTTTTATTAGGTTGTAAATCAAAATATGTCGTTGCAAATAAATTTAATTTTAAAACGCATACGTTTGGTTAGGAGTGAATCGAATGATTCTTGGGTTCAACGGACAAGTCAGATTTTTTACTTAGCTGCATGTTAAGATTCGATATCCAATTGGAACACCCAAATAGAAGATATATAATAACAACTAAAAGCATTTATTCGCGATTGTGTAAGACTGGATTACACAGTAAATTCACGGTTTGCTATTCAATTTCACCCAACCAAATAGTCTACGAGGAAACAAAGTGAGTGCATTGTGTCTTGCCTCTACTAGATGAGAAAATTGATTGCTCTAAGATAGGGCATATGTCCATTTTCCGCGTGTGCCACAAGACGCGGCCTATATTCGCACCAAGTTTACTCTCATGTATACCATCCAGGTTTTCTTTTGTAAATGCATGCTCTCGCAATTTAAGTGGCAGATGCATACACCATATCATTAACTGTATAAAGTACCTCTAGTGAGAGACATATAAAAAGATTCTTAGATTCAAACTATTATGGTCGTGTTTGATTTTTAGGAAAAGATTCAAATTCGATGTGTTAAAGTGTATGATATAGTAGTGTTTGGGAAAATAATTGCATTTGTCACCAATTTTTCATCATTTATCAGTCATCATAATGAATTTTTAGGATGAGAAATGAGTTATTGGCAAAGTTTGTCTATTATTGTAGATTAGACTTGTCAAACTAGGTCAAAATCCACATATGCCTGCAGGTCGACCCGTTTAAATTGGGTTTGGATGATTAAATTTCTCACCTGCAAAAAATCACTCAAACTTATACCCCAAGCGTTTAATTAGCAGATTCCACAGACGACCCATGGAAACCTACGCTCGGTGAACTAAAACAAATGTATTTAGTTAAGTATAATACATGCATGGAAGATGAGAACAAAAGAAGGGAGAGGAACCCAACCAGTTCCCAACAGGGAGGGTGAGGAGGATCAGGGCTTTACGTTGGGGCCATGGAAGAGGAGGACGAGCAGGATGAGGTTTTTCAGAGATGACAGAGATGAGACTTCTCTATAAGATGGTGATTCATCACGCATAAGAATCTATAAGATGGTGATTCGTCACACATAAGAATAACCACAATATGTATGGACTTTGTGTAAGGAAGTATATGTGTATATGATAATCCGACAGTCTGTGATGTTGACAAAGCCACGAGGCATTCCTCTTTTGTTGCAATGACCCCTTCTCTAGAAGAAGTATTGCATCAAATAGAACCAAAACTGCAAGATGAACAGTTGCCTATAATTACAACTGAAAAGAAGACTTGCACATTTGCAGTGACTAGTTCCACTAATTATCACGGTAACTCTTTCATCCTTGATGATGAACTAAATTTCTTAGACCCTGATGATATGTGTATTGTCAACAGCACATTTTCCCTACATTATTGATTGCTCTAGAAGCATATTTAATTCTGCATAAACCTTGGTAGTATACCGTCATGGTTAGGCTCTTTGGTAAATTGATAGGTTATTTGTCACTGTGAGATCAAATTCATCTATTGTGGACACCTATAACATGGTGGAGGATCTATGACCATTTTTTTGTTCAACTAACACATGAACAACGTTGTCTAAAAGTCCTAACTAGAGGCCCTTGGGTGATTTTCATATGTTGTCTCGTGGTTATATGTTGGAACAAAAATGTTGTTACTAGTTTAGGGCTTCCTTTAAACATAGTTACTTGGATTTGTATTAAAGATTTGCCACTACATCTTTATAACCATGTCAACTTTGGAAAAGATGGATCCGCGGTAGGAAAGTTTATTAAGGTTAATGAATATACATATCAATGTACACAAAGCCACTTTGCAAAACTTGTCACTGAAGTTGACACCTTCAAACTTTTGCAACCACAATCATTATCAATAGTTTTGTGTTCAAGATAGAGTATGAGTCCTTGCAGCTTGCACTATCTCGCACTTGTGGTATATTGGGGCATGATGATGGGAACTTGTAACGCTCTCCCTAAGCACACACATACACATAGCAGAAGCAACACTGAGTTATCTATAACTCGTACCCTCAAGGGGGCATTCCATAAAATTGGCATTCATAACAACAATATAGGGAATCACAAAACTGAAAATATTTGACATTCTCATAATTATTCTTACAAACGAAACATAATGCCTATCACATGGAAAACTAACTTAACATCTTGATACATAGTCCCTACTCTAAAGTTCTAAACATTGGATCATATAGCTGAGTCTATAAGCATGTGGATCATCTTATAGTTGGCAATCTACCAGATCTTATTTTGCTCTATCCTCGTGCTCTAAGTCTTTGGGATATATTTTGCTCATGCTCCTCACGTAGGACATCTCGTCCTCAGCCATGTATTAGAAAAACAGTTGTTAGTGTAAGTGGCATGAGTATTCTAGTATATAGATTACTGAAGAAATAAACAACTACAAAATATCTTGAACATTATAAGTATGAAAACAATATTAAACTCTATAAAATCTGAAACATAATTATCTCTTCTTACTTTAACTTTGTTCTTATATTTCTATTTTATCTTTCTCTAGAGACTTGTACTCTAGTACATGGGTCTCATGATGTGCACCAAAGTGCTTGGGTCACAATTATCTTGTCTAAATCTATCTCATCATACTAGAGATGAGATTATGGATATGCTCTAAATTAAGGTACATTTTACTTATGTTTTTTTTTCAGATTGTGGCCACCATTATACAGCAAGTCAAGTCCTCCTTTGTTGACACTAAAGTGCCCTCTATGGTGCAATGCACCCTCAGCTGGCATTATGTGCCCTCTGTTGACACTGAAGTGTCCTCTATGGTACAACACACCCTCTATTGGTATCGAAGTACCTCTAAAATGGACTAATTGCTCCTTTTAATTGGCAACATATGCCTCTTAATCGTCCTAGGACTCTGTGAATGAGGATTTATCATATAATGTATTATTTGAAGGTTTTGAAATAATTGTCTTAAGTCTAAGCTTATTAAATTTTGAATTTGAACTTATGTGAAATGGAATACTAAGTATTGAACATGTATTTAATTCGAAATCTGAATCTCTACTCTTGAATTCTGAACTGAATCTACATCTAAATATAAATATGAATCTCAATTACTACATAATTGAGATTGGGTCCAAAACCCTTATCATGTATCTTTAATCAATATTTGGCTACTCACACAATGAGTAACCTAATTCTGAATGTAAATATGATATTCTTATTATTTGGGTAACCTTATTCTAAAACCATGTTTTAATAGAATGATTTCATTGAAAAATATAAGACAATTGAGCCTAAGGGCTTAGGAAAAAGGATTTGAACTGAATGTATAAATACTAAGTATACGAAAGTGACTAAATTAAAGTATATGAAAGTAACTTAAGTATAAAATATCTAAAAACATACTTTCTGACAAGATGATCCAATCTCTATAAAATCTCATTCAATCTGATCTTGTCCTGAATCTGAATGTATTCATATGAACTTACATCTTCAACCTTAAGTCTCAAAATAGAAATCCTATAAAATATTATCTAACAACTGCATCATAATCTTATAATATTATCATGAACTCAGTTTATAGTACATTTTACTCCTAATAGTATCTTTATTTTGAAAAAACTGGACCATGTTTTAGTATGTTCAAAACTTATATTCTCATAGTCTTACTCTTATGACTCGAATCATGTATCTTAGTAAAATCTTATTTTGGAACTTAATTATAACTTAGAACATCCTAATCTTACAATATTACATTGAACTTTATTCTCAATACGTTATGTTCTTGATATAATCTTTATCCTGAAAACTTACATTCGTATATTGCACTTAACTCTTACATATTAATCAGTCTAAGGAATCTCAATGATTTCTTAGTTATCATATCTCAATCTATATAAGAAATCCTAATAGTATGTTTCTACTTGAAAATCTTACGTACATGGTTATATGGAATATGACAATCTTACCTACATTTCTTATCTCGTAGTCTTGGGCATTAACATGAATTATTACTAAGAACTCTTATATGAACATGATCCTTTAACTTTCTCATGAACACCTCATTCATGAATCCTAAACATTCTAACATATCTCAACTTGAGATATTGGGTATATGTGACAACATAATAATGTATGAAAACTTTAAATACATATCTTACTTAAAATCTTAGAACATTAGGACACATAAATCATATTTTCTTATATGAGAAACATGTAAAGGTATTGGTCTTAATAAATATGAATACTCATGGTCATGAATCACTTACCTCGGTTGGAGAGAATAAAACTATTATCTTTTTATTCTCTGGTCAGGTTTAAAACCTCCTAAAAAACTGTGTAGATCCTTAAAAGTTCACACCTACATCATCAATCTACTAACATATCAACATATACACTCTTAACTCATTTATCCAACATCATGTCAATAAAAAAGACACTAAAAAGATCTTACCAAGTTCTGGAACCTATTCGCATGCGTTCTCCATCTCACAACCTCTCTAGTGAGCCCTTATTCATCCAATTCTTGACAACCAAAGCTAACTATATGACCTTTTGAAGTATGTAAAAATTTAACATTTTCTTTTTCTAACAACTACCTTGCCTTCTTTTTCCCCTCGAGGCAGATTGGGCCTCATGGATTGCGGCCCATTGTTGGACTAGTAGTGTAACGACCCTAACTTGGGTTATGAGGTAACCCTATTTGTTTTGGCTAATAAAGTTGCTTATAACTTTAATATAATCCTCTAAGGTGTTTTGTTATCGTGTGACACACTTATGTTTCATGTTTGGTCCCGATTGAATGTTGTTTGAGCAATGTTCATTTGTTTTGGACCAAAGTGCAATTTACCCAAGTTGAGGGGTTATATTGTAAAATGTCACATGTTGAATGTACCCCATGTGTTTTAGAATCATAATAGAGAAAATGATGCTAAGTGGTCGCTTATGTAAAGCCTAAATTCCAAGTTTGAACTTCTTTGAATAATGTTGGTGCATTGTGCACCAATTTTGGTACAAATTGTAATTTACCCAAAACATAGGGTTGATATGAAAATTACCACCTCTAGAGTATTCCTACTTCCTCTATGTATCATTTAGAGGAGATATAACGAATGATACACCATGTTTGAATCGACTATGAGTGATGGCATTTTTGGTGATGAAATGACCAAGAAAAGAGGGTTGAATATGAAAGCTTAACTTGAGTTGTATCAAGTTGAAAAGCTTATATATCAGTTCCTATCGGCCAAGGAGCCATATGAGGAGCCTCATATCATTTTTTGAACTCTTGGAAAAGGCAATATCATGCAAGGAACATCAAGGAGGTGATTTGTGTCGAGTTGCAACTCCCTTGGTAAAGTTGTGACGGGTTGTGAATAAAGTGATGATTTAATTGATATATTTTATTCAAAGGGATAAGTAATAGATGAATTTGCATCTCTAGATGATCCACAACCGTTTTTCAAGACAAGATAAATGTTTATGCATGCATTTACATGTGTCACCATGCATGGACACGTGGCACCTACTAGCTCAAAATGATGACACCTCATTTTTACCTTCTTTCATGAACAACAAGTATATATACCCCTAGTTTCAACCCTTGGTGCAATTTTGCGACCCTTACCACCATCCTACCCTAAGTTATCGTGCATAGAGCTCCTATATCATGAAGGGATGTTGTGGTATCGTGCATGGGCCTTGAGGTATCGCCCATGGCAAGACCATATCGCCCAAGTAGGGTGATATCGGCCATGAGAGTGAGATATCGGACATGAGAGTGAGATATCAGCCACAAGCAAAGTTGTATCGGCCAAGAGGAAGTCCATATCACCCAAGAGTGGTAGGGTGTTGGCCAAGGTGCTCAGGGGCTCAAATCTTAACTCTAAGGTGAGCCATAGTTGTCTTCAAGCTTGAATTGAAGCATGGAACTTGGGTTATGATCTACCTTTCTTTTCTTCTCCACCAATTGCTTATCCATGGTGATTCCTTATATATGAAGGAGTTGTGAACGAGCCTTGGACCTTTGATAATTCATCTTCAACCTTAGGAACGTGGAGATTTGGAGATTGGATCTTTGAAGTTGTTCTTAAGGCGTGTTATATAACTTGAACTCAGCCATGTTATTATTCATCACCTAAATTGCTATATTTAATGAATTACTTTTAATTCCGAAATTTCCTGAAATAGTTGATGAAATTATGAGTTCTAGTAATTTCTTAGATCTGTTGCCATGAATTATATCAGTTAGAACAAAGGTTTAGAGCTTGAAGAAGATGGTGTCACTTTGTAAAAGTGATATTAGATTCAAATGTCACTACTACAGAAATGGCTTATAACGTCACTTTTCAAGGTGTCGGTTGTATAAATACACCGACACCTAAACTCTACAGTGTCATTTGATAACATAAACCGACATACAATCTACGAAGGACGACCAGACACGGGTACCACTTTTATTCAGTGTCGGTTACTTAATAAAAAACTGACGCCTAAAACTAACCGCCAAATCCAAAATTTCCAGCGAAAAAATTACCTCCAAAATTTAACATATGGCGTCGGTTGATAAACAATAAACCGACGACTAAAGGTTATTCGCGAGACAGAAATTAGACACATTTTAGTCGTCGGTTTTATTACATTGACCGATGCTTATGAGTTTTCCCGCGCTGTCCGCGGGGAATTTTTCACACCATTTAATCGTCAGTTTTTGGAAGACACCGACGATTATGGTCATGTATATAGACGTCAGTTGTTTTGTAGTTAAAACCGACGACTATAATTGAGAATAGGTGTCAGTTTTTGTGGAGAACCGACACCTTTAATTTTATGTGTCGGTTTTTATGAATAACCGACGCCTATGGTACAATTAATAGCCCCGCGAAATAGACTTTCCCCATTGTCTCTGTTCCATTGTGAATTCTCTGCTAGGTCTGGCGATTCTTGCCGCCGGTGCTCCCCGCACGCCGTCATTGCCCCCGCCGCCTCCCCTGCGCCGCCACCACTCCTGGTTGACACCCTCGTCGCCTCTCCTGCTGCTCTCCCTTCCACCGTCGCTCCTCGCCGGCACCGCTCCTCTCCTCACCGCCGCCCCCGCCGGTGGCTGCTGTCCTCTCCTCGCCGCCCTCGCCGCCGCTCCTCTCCTCTCCTCGCTGCCGGCACCGGCTGCCAGCTGCTGCTAGGTCTTGCTCCGGCCGCTGCTCTCCTCTGCCCTCAAGGTATGCCCACCCTGCCTTCTTCCTTCTTCCTCTGCTCTGGCGGCTGCTTTGGCGGTGCCAAGGCACGCCTCGGCTGCTGTTGGGCATTTTTTTATTTTTTTTAAGTTATTTACTTATTTGTGTTTATTTATGTACTGATTTTGTTATGATTTAATCATCTACTTAATAAAATTTATTTATCAACTGATTTAACTTTATTTTTCAATTGATCTATATGTATTCATCTAATGTTTGTATTTACTTATGTACTGGTTCAACAATTAATTGATCATCATCTACTGATTTATATTAGTTTATCAATAGACTTGTATTTATTCATCTACTTATTTGTATTTTTTTGTCTACTGTTTTTATTTATTCATCTATATGTTAATGATGTACTGTAATGCACACATGTGACATGCTTGGAATGTAAATGATGAACTTTTCCCTAAATTTCCAATCATGCTTTTAAAGACATCAATAATCACCCTAACTTGAAGAACTAGGATTTTAGGTATAAGAATGACAACACATGTATTTTTTGGCCTAGAAACCCGTCTAAGATTTACTCATTAGGAGTAAATCTTGGATAGTCCCGGTTTGGGACTGTTCTTGAACACCTGATCTCGCTTAGGATGTAAGTGTATAATGTGTATTGGGTTTTCAAGAAAATTTCGACAACATTTCCCCGTTTGTTCTCTAAGTACATATGTACTTGGAGAACATCGGGGAAATGCTGCCGAAATTTTCTTGAAAACCCAATACACATTATACACTTACTAGTGAGATTAGGTGTTCAAGAATGGGATAGGTGGTACACATTTATTATATATAATAATGACATCACATGTATTTGTTAACCCTAGACCCTAATCTTGTTGTAATATATACTTGTTTTCTCTTTGATCATAGAATGGATAGATCATTGATGTCCATTCGCAATCGCTGCACCCCAGAGTTTATTTCTGGTCTTAACCAGTTTATTAGATTTTCCGAGGAACATAGGAAAAAACCTGGAGATAGGTTCTACTGTCCATGTAGGCATTGCGGTAACAACTTGAAAGTCAGCACTGGTGACGAAATCAAAAGTCATGTCATGTGCAACATGATTATACAAGGCTATACATAATGGCACTGGCATGGAGAGATTTCAAACATGAAACCAGTGGATGTTGATAGCAGTGCTTGTGTGGAAGAAGAAATTGCCTACGATGACGTAGATGTGAATGAACCAGTTCCAATAGACATCATTGATGTGATGTTGGATAGTTGTGGAGTAGAGAACACCGATCCACCTCCCATTTTTAGAAACATTGTGCATGATGCTGAGATATCGTTACACACAGGTTGTACTAAGTTTACGAAGCTTAGCGCTGTGTTGAGATTGTATAAGCTGAAAGCTAACAATAGATGGAGCGACAAAAGCTTCACGTCATTGTTGTCTTTGTTGAAAGAAATGCTTCCTAAAGGAAACGAGTTGCCAATCTCAACATACCAGGTAAAGAAATTGTTGTGCCGAATGGGAATGGATGCCAAGAAGATACACGCATGCCCGAATGATTGTGTATTATTTCAAAAGGACTATGTGGATTTGAAAGATTATCCAAAATTTGGTGTGTCACGGTATAAATTGACGACTTCGGGGGAGTCCAAAACTGGTTCTCCTACCAAGGTGATGTGGTATCTACCTATAATATCACGGTTTCAACACTTGTTTGCCAATCCGATAGATGCAAAGAATTTGAGGTGGCATGCAGATATTAAGAAAAATAATGATGGGATCCTACGACATGCGTCTGATTCCCCATAGTGGAAGAAGATTGATCTATTATACCCTGAATTTGGTGAAGAAGTCAGGAATCTAAGACTTGGGATTTGTACAGACGGGATGAATCCGCACGGGACATTGAGCAGCCAACATAGCACTTGGCCAGTCATGCTTGTTATATACAATCTTCCTCCCTGGCTGTGTATGAAAAATAAGTACGTAATGTTGTCGTTGTTGATATCAGGCCCTAAACAACCTGGAAATGACATCGATGTTTATCTTGAACCTCTGATTGATTACTTAAAGAAACTCTGGGGTGAAGGTGTGATGACCTATGATGCTTCATGAAGAGAGACATTTCGTTTGCATGCTATGTTGTTTTTCACTATTAATGACTTTCCAGCATATGGGAATTTGTCTGGATATAGTGTCAAAGGAGCTAAAGCGTGTCCTATATGTGAAGAGAATACTGATTCAACAAGACTAAAACATGGCGGTAAGACTGTATATCTCAGTCATCAAAGGTTTCTTACAAAATTCCATATGTATCGTAGGAAGCGCAAAGCATTCAACGGATTGAATGAGGAACGGAGTGCACCTAAACCTATACCAGGGGAGGTTGTTTATGAAAGAGTAAAAGACATTTATTAAGTGGTTTGAAGATAAAGTCTTACGTCAACTATCTCAAACACCAGATGATATTACTAAAATTATCAAATGCCTCGCCTTTAAACCAAAATTGACTATTATGTCTTATGAAGGGTATGACACTAATGGATTCACATATTACACAAAGCGCCAAGATGATAAGAGTGTCGTCCAAAATAGTGGGGTCACCCTTCAAGCATCGACTATGTTTTTTACAAGTGCAAAGGATAAGAGTCCACGTGAAGCTAAAATGTCATATTACGGTGTCATTGAAGACATATGGGAGTTTGACTACATAGATTTTAGAATTCCGCTCTTCAAATGTAATTGGGTTGATAACACCAAAGGAGTTATAGTGGATGAATTGGGTTTCACTTTAGTGAACTTTGAAAAGATTGGCGAGAAGGGTGAACCATTCATATTGGCATCACAGGCGAAACAAGTATTTTATATCGATGATCCTGCAAATGATAAATGGTCGGTTGTTCTTCATGGTAAAAGACAGTTCATTGAAGATCCTATAGATGAAGAATAGTACTATGATAAGTATGATGACTCCAGTCCATTCTCAGTTGGGTTGCCAACACTAGCAAATATTGAAGGTAATGATGACTTGTATGTGTGCGGAGATCACAATGAAGGATTGTTAATTGATAAAAAAAATCGCAATATTAGAGGCATGTTTATATTTTTTTTATATGTTTTATTTTTCTGAATATGTGAACTTTACAATGTGAATGTGAACTTTACAATGTGAATTTTACAGTGTGAATTACTTTATAATGTGAACTTTACAATGTGAGCTTTACAATTTGAATTACTTTACAATGTGAACTTTATAATGTCAATGTGAATTTTCAGATGGTTGAGCATTCTCCTGATGACCATGCTGATGATTACCGTGAGGGTGAGGACATCAATGCGCCGCCTCACAATGTAAGTTTTAAAAATATATCATATATTTATATCTATATGTCCATTTATAGTTATAACTTGTAAATGTGTTTATTTTGTCAAATTTTAGGTTGATGATGCACATGTACCATCTGAAGCACTTGAGGCACTTGATCAGCAGCACCAAAAAGTTGACAAGAGAAGGGGCATCACTATGATGAAGAAGTTAATAGCGCAAAAGGGCAATGGACCCAAACTTGTTGTGGATTTTGATAATACAGGAAATGCATCTGGTGTGAATCGCAATTTGTTTGTTTCATATCTTGGGTATGTTACTCATAGACATTGCGGTTGTAAGATAGATTCTTGGCATAAAGTTCCTAAGGAGAAGAAAGACGTAATATGGAAGGATTTATGCGTGAGTTATTATTAATTTGCAATTCTATTTTGTAGATTACTAATTTTTTGGATACTAGTTAATAACAATTATATTTTGTAGAGTATATTTGAATTGGATGAAAAGTTGCATCGTAAATGCGTGATGCAACGTTGTGGGAGAGTCCTAAGGAACTATAAGACAAATCTCACCCGAGAATACATAAAAGAAGGTGACAAGAGGAAGAAGACAACCACTGAATAGTGGAACTTCCTGGACAAAGAAGAATGGGATGCGTTTGTTGCTTCAAGACAAACTGATGAATTCAAGGTATTAGGCGTCAGTCCCAATCTCAATAATATATGTTGTATTCACCTATTCAAGATTAACATTGAGTGTTACTAACCAAATCATTAATGTACATACTAACTAGGCCCTCAGTGAGGCACAAAAATCAAGGCGTGCACTGAATGTGCATGACCACACAATGGGTCCAAAGGGGTATGCAGGCATTCACCAAAGACTACAGTCTGAGGCTACTGCTCAGTCTGCTGCTACTCAGGAGTCCTCTACTATAGGTAGCACACCTCTGCCTCGCCATGATGTCTGGATAGCTGGGAGGCAAAATAAGAAGGGATAAATAACGAAGCCCGCAACTGCTGAGGCAGCTGCAAAAATGGTAAAATACAACTCTTACAGCAATCGTTCGAATATTGATTATTTGTGGTGTTTACTTAATTACAATTTTTTGTTTTGGCGATTAGCGGGAGCTGCACGAGGTGAGGAAACAAGGCAAGTTCATCCCTGAGGGCACAAGGGATGAATTGACAGTTGTTCTGGGTAACCCAGAGCATCCTGGATGTGTTAGGGCTGCAGGCGTTGGTGTGGGCATCAAAGCTTTTTTTGGGCCATCCCAGCGCAAACATGTCCCAAAAGCGGGACTTTCACAAGAAGAGGTAACCTATTTTTTCCTTGTAGATGTTATTGTAAAAGAGAATTCAATAATTAGAATTTGACGTTTCTTTTATCCATGTATAGGTAGATAAGCTATTTGATAGGAAACCCGATGAAACAATGAAAAAGTGGTAGGCATCTCAGACTGCCACTTACCAGACAGTACCTATGGTGTCTCCTACTGCAGGCTCTACTCCTACTACAGAGGTTGGGAGTAATCCTGTGGACCCATCACCTAGCAAATCCGTTGTAAGTATTTTTATGACATAGTAACTAGTTTTTTAATTCAAGATGATATGTTTTCAAGACGATATGTATATATGAAATTGTATTTGTTTTAAAAAAAGATGATATGTATATATGTATATAACATTCTTTACACAAAAATTTGTAGGGGTTGAAGCCATGCCGTCTAAAAGTTAATGAATATGGCGTTGCAGAGGCGTCGGCTTACCCATCCCTACCAGGGGAAATGTTTCACGGGTCTCCATTACCAGCTGGTTGGATTCGTGTGAGCCTGGTACATATATTCCCCAAGTGGATGGATCTTCCATTGCCATTTGCCCACCTAGATTGTGAAACGCTTGGTGAGGCAGAAGGCAGAGTGATATTGTGGTTAAAAGCAGATGTCCTCTTTACTGAAAATGTATGGTAAATTTACATTATGTTAAATTGTTAGTGTGTGTATATGATGTCAGTTTATCTGAAATTATTATATATATATATACAGGTTAAAAAGAAGACACCCACAGCATCTAGGCCTCCACTTCCACCTCCTACATTACCCAGTTGGGTTCCACAGGATCTACCTGTCCCGTTAGGTCCTAACTGTAGGGGTATGGCAATATGGTTAGGTGAACATGATATAAATTGCCCTATAACTGTTTCTATAGATTCAGATACTGTAGGTCAATCATACGAAAGCAAACTATTTATACAAGATATTTTGGAGTTGTTTCGATATGATTGGCTAAATATATCTGTGATAGAGCTATGGATAAGGTGAGATCTTCTTTATACATCCATATACCTTGGGTAGGATCTAGTGATCTGGTTTCTTATTTATTAATGCATGCATAATTAATACATATTTTGCAGCTAGTTAGACAAGATATGTGCAGATTTTGCATTCGAACATGTAGGATTTTTGATTCCATCTTTGATTAGTCTAGTAGTTAAAGACCCTCCGTCAGTTCAACAATACTGCTGTGAGTCTTTTACAATTTTTTCTCAAAATAAGAAGATGGTGATAATGGCTCCATTCAATGTAGAGTAAGTTTACTTTGCTTATTATAATTTGGACTTATGAAAATTACATTTTTATTGTGGATTTTGAGTTATTAATTTTTAACTTTTTTACCTCTAGTGGTATGCATTGGGAGTTACTGGTTATTGTCCCCGAAACGTTAACTGTCTATTATCTAGATCCTAAGGGGAGTAAATTGAATACAAAATATGGACACATAATGAAAATGGCATTATTCTGGTGAGAAATATTTCATTTTCATATACGTTAACATATGTTATTACATTACTATTTAACTATGCAATGTACTGTGTTACATTAACATGTAGGGGTTTTGATGAGTTCAAAAAGGTTGGAGGAAAGGTCCCCTCGAAAAAGAACCAGCTAATAATTTGGAAGAACGTGAAAGTAAGTTCCCGACTGCAATATATGTATATATTATTTATGTGAACAGTGCTTAATTAGTTGTATTTTTTAATATTTTGTATGTTTGAATTTATAGTGTGCTACACAAGACAACGGATGGGCATGTGGATACTATGTGATGCGATTTATGCACATGATTATCAAATATGCCGTAATGGACATCGGTTGTATTGTTGAGGTATTATATAGTCTCATTAGATAATATGAAATATATCAATCTTATTTATAGCTCATTAATTATATATATACATCATTCTCTTTACATGTGTTTAAAACTGACCACACTACAGGAACGGCCTTACCAGATGTACATGCTCCCTATACGATGGGAGAATTAAATGAAGTAAGAGAAGAATGGGCAACAACCATACAAGCAGTGGGGTTTTTAAAATATAATTGGGATGTTGATAGCGAATAATGACTAAAGAATGATATTTTGTAAATGAATTTCTAAATTATAATATATGTGTGAATGTTTCTACATGTGTCTGAGTGAAAATGAATGAAACTATTGGTTGCTATATGAATGTTTCTGCATGTGTGAATGTGAAAATGAATGGAACTACAGATTGCTAGCTACATGAATGTTTCTAAATGTGTGAAAATCAAATGGAACTGCAGGTTGCATTGCTAAATGTGTGAATATTTTTGTTGTTAATTTTGCAGGTTTGTGGCTTTTTGTTGGCTGATATCAATGGATGTCGTAAAACCTACAGTTCATAACTGAACTGTAGGTTTCTCATCCTGCGACCAGCCACAGTAGGTCTGCAGACTGATAGAAAACAACAAAATAATAGGCGTCGGTTATTTGTATAAAACTGACACACATAGTTATAGTGTCGGTTTACCTACTCGTAACCGACGTCTATTTCCTTAACACCACGGCCGTGGCACCTGACCAGACAACACGTAGTTACAGTGTCGGTTTCCCTACTGGTAACCGTCGTCTATTTCCTTAACACCATGGCTGTGATGGCCAGCACGGCCGTGGCAGCTGGCCGTGCTGGGAGTGATATGGTGTCAGTTTCTTATCTAATAACCGACACTGATAGTGCCCAAGATGGCGCCCTTTCTGTGGCGTGAAGGTATATGGCGTCGGTTTCTTATCTAATAACTGACGCCTATAGTCCCCTGATGGCACGTTTTCGGTGGTGCGCAAAGGGTTTTGGCGTCTGTTTTGGAACCGACGCATAATGGTTGGGCTTTTAGTGTCTCCCACATAGGTGTCGCTTAGAAACCAACACTAAAGGCCTTAAATAACCGACACTAAAGGTCGGTTATGTACTAGTGTGTATAAACAAGATGTTGCACGATATGTCTTGCACAAGATGTTGCACGATATGTCTTGCACAAGATGTTGCACGATATGCTTGCACAATATGCTTGCACAATAGGAAGTCTAGAATAGACTCCATACATGATACAAGGGTTAATTGTATACTTGAAAGTTGACAAGAAACCCTAATTTGGACAACCCGACATAAGTGAAGAGTAACAAATGCTATTGCACGATATGATCATATAATATATCATTGGCACTTGGTATCATGAAGCATACATATCTGGTGAATGATATGAACATTTAAGTAAACCATATTGCACGATATGGTAACCTGATACACAACCCTAGTTGATGTCTAACTCGACATGGTGATGAGTTGATACCTTTTAAGCATCATGGGTGACACATATATGTACCATATGCCCATCAAAATCAACCCTAATCCGACATGGGTGTTGCAACCTAATGTTTGATGGTGTAGCCCAATATGGTTTGGTGCCCTACACTCCTATCGACTTGTATATTGGGTTAAGCCCGATATGGCAAACCCTAACCCATCACGGCCAACCCTAGGTGGTGAGCCACCCGATATGGTGATTGAATGCACCTCTAGCCCAATATGGATGATGGTCATATACCTCTAGCCTGATATGGATGATGGTCATATACCTCTAGCCCAATATGGATGATGGTCATATATCTCCAACCCGATATGGTGGTGCTTATACACCTACAACCCGATATGGTGAATATATGCACACCTTTAACCCTAGACACCTTGTAAAGGTGAGAGTAAGACACTCTTAGAGGTGATGAGTGTAACACCAAGTAATAGTGTGGCTAATACCTTGATAGGTGAAACACCAAAAGTGGTTGATAATGGACAACCTTATATCAACAATGCCTTAACCCGAGATGAGCCCATATCATTAAAGATCGTTGGGCAATTCAAATGTGTGACTTATGGCCTATACACTCCATGATAAATGTGATGAGCTAGTGCATAAATTATTAGGATGGGAAATACCCTAATACAGGATAAGTTGATGAACTTAAGTAAATTAAAAGTGATGAGGGAAGTGATACATCCAGGCATGATAAATATCACATCTAACACCTCAAGGTTGATACACCTTGATGTACCCTAAATCCAATATACTTGGATAAGTTACACATGAAGTGTGTCATGTCAATTGTTACATTGAGATGTAATGCACTTTGATAAGTGTAGGCTAAACACCTTAAGAAAAGGTTAAGCCAAGTTTATAAAGTATGTTGTATTCATACTCTGGCAAGGATGAGAGAGAAACTCATACCTTGTGTTGATAATCATTTAATGATAAATGATGAGAATAAATAAGTATGATTGAATACTTATGATAACAATGTTGGCTCCTAGATGTGTGGAGCAATGAATTAGGGTTTTATTATTGATATTATGATTTTGAAAACCTAAATTGGTTAATAATGGAAAACCCTAACCCTAATGAAGGGTGATGATATGTAAGAGAAACCCTAATTGATAAGAAAGGGAAACCCTAACCCTAATGATGGGAAGGTTGTAATTCTTTTATTGCATAAGCCTTGTAAGGCATGTTAAATGCTTGTATAAAAGTATAATGATCAATGGCCTTGTGAGCCATATGAATAAGTCGTTGCCTAGTGAGAGGTGACAAGATGTGCAATGGCCTTGTGAGCCATATGAATAAGTTGTTGCCTAGTGAGAGGTGACAAGATGTGCAATGACCTTGTGAGCCATATGAATAAGTTGTTGCTTAGTGAGAGGTGACAAGATGTGTAATGGCCTTGTGTAGGGTTGTATACGGTGCGGGTATGACCATACCCAGAACCATACCCTTTATAATTTAGCGGGTACGGGTACGGGTCCAGACCCGCAATACTTAAATCAGACCCGCACCATACCTGGACCCGCATATCATTGGGGTATACGATGTGGGTCTATGGGTATACGACTCTAAGTAAATAATTATATTTATCATTACAGAAGAACGTTTTGTTTGCTTGAAGACTGGTTACTGATTTGTTTAGATATTGGGATACAAGTACATTCATTTAAACTTTTAATTACAGAGTGCACAATGACACAGATTACAAAAGAACCGTCAAACAAAAAATTTATTAGTGACAGCCAACACAACAACAATGACTATAACATATACCAAATCAATGGCATCGCACATGAAATAAAAGAAAAAGGCCTAAAAGCCTAAAGTATGAGGAAGTAAATATCTAAAATAGTACCTATCGTAACATCTTTGTAATCGCAATCTTTATGATCAAGTAAACTTGCTACTAGATTAGGAAGGGAGGTAGAGAAACGTAGGCTGAAGTTGTATGATAAGGGGAACCACATGGACACGTCGCCACCCAGATCTAAGCTCCTAGATTAGGAAGACAATGTGTTTTGGGTTGGATGTCACTGCTTCCAAGATCCAAGTTGTTAGGAAGCAAGCATGATTTCAACACTTGGACGCCGTCGGGATATGGAAGCGGGTGGGAAATCGAATCCTTGACAAGGTTTGGATCAGGGCCTGCAGTGGCTATTGCCTTAGTGGGTGGCCCCTAGAGTCCTTTGCGCCTAGAGTTGGAGGCTGCTGAAGTCAGAGACGGTAGGGGTGTCACTGGTGAAGGTTGGTGGCTGGATCTGGACGGAAGTGGTTGGGATTGATGATTGGTAGCCGGAGGCATTTGGTGGGCACATGTACTCGAAGTAGCTGGGTGCGGATGACATTTTCTCAGAGGACCAAGAGTTGGAGGCGTCGCGTCCCGCTTCCTCTTGTTTTCCCAACTGAAACCGGAGTCGAATGTTGTGAAAGACGATTCTAGTTCATTAGGGTTTAGGTCATCAGTCTTCAATTCACATTAGATACCAACCATTAGATCATAGGATAAGAGGGGCTTGTAGCGATTAGATATAAAATGATATATCTATTTATAATATTTTATTATTTATTAATTTGACAATGCAGGTATATGGGTCTAACGGGTACGGGTATAGATGTACCCATGAGTAGTGACACTTAATTACGGGTCCACGGGTCTGTGGGTACAAAAATATGGACCCATTATGGGTTTTATAGGGTAAAGATTTGCGGGTAAGCGGGTATACCCGAACCCATTTACAACCCTAGCCTTGTGAGCCATGTGAATAAGTTGTTACCTAGTGAGAGGTGACAAGATGTAATGGCCTTGTGAGCCATGTGATAATTTGTTTCCTAGTGAGAGGTGACAAGATACTTAATGGGCCTTGTGAGCCATGTGAGATGCTTGCGTAACAAGTATTAAATATACCTTGGTCCTAAGACCTATAGGTATTAATAATGTTCTGTGATGAACTAAGGGTTTGAATAACCAGATCCAGTAAACATGATGATGGTATTATTGAGGGATGTGAATTCCCAGTAATCAGATAAGGGATTGAGATACCAATGTTTTATAAAGTTTTGAAAAGTACTTGATAGAAGTATTACATGTTTCTTTGTAGCATTTGTCATAATAATTCATGTTTGAAAACTTGACTGATGCTAAAAGAATATGGTAATGCACTTAATTAATCAAGTGGAATCTTATCATGTAGTGTCCTGACCATAGATCCATTCAGCGTCATGTCTCATTCTGAATGGTGAAACAGGTTGCTCTGTGGCATAACCCGGAGATCACATATTTTTTAATATGCAGGGGTGATGGGCGAATATATCCTTATGCCTCATAGGAATGACTGCGGGCCATATCCTATGCACAGGAATGGTTATGGACTATATCCCAATAAGAGTATGGTTATAGGCCATGACTCCACAATACCAGGCATTGGCTATAGGCCATATCATGAAGAGAGTATATGCTATGGGATATAACTCTATAGCGAAGTTGCCAGTATACCCTGGAAAGCTATTTTAGCAAGAAACATGAGATGTCCTACATGTGGTCTCACACTAACCGAGACAGATGAGGTGATGGAGTCTGTCTCTTCCATTGAACTATGTATGGAACCGATGCTTTACGCCATCGTGGTCGGTTGGAGTATGAGCGGTATATCTCATCTCCTCAGGGCATAAGTGTGATTATAAAATATAATCAGCCGTATGGCATGTTTGCTTAAGGATTGAATATGAAAATCATTGGTTGATGTTACATTTCTTTTATGCATCTTTATTTGATAGATGATATATATGTTTCTTTACATTCCTTGCAAAGTAGATAGATGATTTATAACTCTACCATGGGTAGATGCAATGTTCTCCTTAAGAAAGGAGATTATCTTATTCTGATCATACAATGATTAATACTTCCTGTTAATATAAAAGAACCTCTGCTCAGTTTATAAATGCTTAATCTGTGATAATAATATGGTCGGCGGAGAGTTATATCTCTCGCTGGGACAATTGTCTCACCCCGTGGGATCCACATTTTTTTAGGTGGACATGCATGAGGTGGTGAAGATCTTTTTGCAGAGGTACAATAACAACAGCAGGGACAACAATGACAACTCAGGTTGAGTGTACTGTCTGTCATGTCTTGTAGATAGAAGTCCTATGTGTCGTCTCTATACTCTCAGGTCCTTGGAGTTGGTTTGTACTGGTTTTATGAACAATCTAAGATTTTGGCTTGTATGCCTCAAGGATTGATGTTGCTTTAAGTATATGTTTTGAGAAAGCAACTGTTATATGTTATCCTCGAGAAGAGATGGTACAACTATGTACAATGTGAAAAATGATGTATATAAAGCTTTGGTTCTGTCTTAAAGAGTTTTCCTAGAAATGGATCTCTTTGCAAAAATGATTTAAATTTTTAGTGATTTTTGTTAATCCGCTATTTATGTTTATTCTACTTAATTAGTAACAATTTGTTTGTCGGTCGTTATAAGTGGGAAGGCACTCAGACCCCACCCCTTCCTCTCTCTCTCTCTCTCTGGTCACTACTACAGAAATGGCTTATAACGTCACTTTTAAAGGCATCAGTTGTATAAATACACCGACACCTAAAACCTAAAGCGTCGGTTTAATAAAAAAACGACATCTATCTGTGAAGGGTGACCATACACGAGTATCACTTTTATTCAATGTCGGTTCCATAATAATAAACTGACGCCTAAAATTAACCGCCAAATCCAAAATTTCCAGTGAAAAAAATTACCTCCAAAATTTGACATATGGCGTCGGTTATTAACTATTAAACCGACGACGAAAGGTTATTCGCAAGACAGAAACTGGGCACATTTTGGTCGTCGGTTTTACTACAATAACCGAAACTTATGGGTTTTCCCGCGTTGTTCCCAGGAAATGTTTCACACCCTTTGCGCATCGGTTTTCGAAAGAAACTGACGACTATGGTCATTAATCGAGAACAATTTTTTTAATCGGCATATGTAGATAGATGTCAGTTTTTTTGTAGTAAAAACCGACAACTATAATTGAGAATAGGTGTCGGTGTGTTTGTAGAACCGACACCTTTAGTTTTATGTGTCGGTTGTATTTAAAAACTGCCACCTATTATTAACTTAACAACACCCGCGCGAGCCAGACTCTGCCCCTTTCTCTGTTTCATTCATCTCGATTGAGGGTTTAAGGTCCGGCGGTGATTCCTTTGCTCACCGCTCCTGTGTCGTTGCTCGCCTCCACCGCCACCATTTGCTGGTCCTCTGGCTGCTGCGCTCCAGGCCGGCCGCCGCCCTAGCTCGATCAGCTACTCGCCCCCCTCTCTGCTCGCCGCGCCTTCTCTGCACCTAGCTGCTGGTCGGCGCCGCCGCTCTGATCTGGAGATCCTCACTGGCTGCCGGAGCCTACACCTGCTCCTGCTCCTTCTCCTGCTCGCCGTGGTTCTCGTGTTGCTCCGGCGCCTGCCCCTTCTCTCCAAACCGCTGCTTTCCTGCCCAGGTAGGCCGCTGCCCTTCTTTTTCCTCCACCTCTTCTTCTGCTTCCTGCTCCCTCTCCTTACCAAATGGATTAAAGCAAGGCCACGACCGTGGCCAGCCCACACGGTCGTGGCCTTTCTTTTATCCATTTGGTAAGGAGGGAGCAGGATACATTTGCAATTGAATACTAATGTTTGACCTAATTCTATAAATTTTGATGCATGTTGAATTAAGATATTAAAACCCTAATACACATTTCACCATAATCTTGAATTAACTATATTGCTGAAATCTTGTGATCAATCTATGTAAGATATTAAAACCCTAATGTTAAATCTCTGATTTTGTAGTGATGTGTCACCCTAACATCTACATGAATCCATATTGTATGATGTATATTGATGATAATGCATGAGCTAGTTTGAAATTTTGAAATCAATTATGAATCTCTCCATCCCTAGGTCATACTAATTTATGTGTAATCTTTATCTTGATGATGAACATGCATGGACACTCGAAATGTTGAAATGAATGTTATAGAATGACAACACATGTATTTGTTGGCCTAGAAACCTGTCCAATATTTACTCATTAGGAGTAAATCTTGGATAGTCCCCGGTTTTGGACTGTTCTTGAACACCTAATCTCACTTAGGATGTAAGTGTATAATGTGTATTGGGTTTTCAAGAAAATTTCGGCAGCATTCCCCATTTGTTCTCTAAGTACATATGTACTTGGAGAACAACAGGGAAATATTGCCGAAAATTTCTTGAAAACCCAATACACATTATAGACTTACTAGTGAGATTAGGTGTTCAAGAATGGGATAGGTAATACACATTTATTATATATAAGAATGACATCACATGTATTTGTTGGCCTAAAGTTTTAACCATGCAAAAACTCTAATATGTTAACCCTATACCCTAATCTTGTTGTAATATATACTTGTTTTCTCTTTGATCATAAAATGGATAGATCATAGATGTCCATTCGCAATCGCTGCACCCCATAATTAATATCTGGTCTTGACCAGTTTATTAGATTTGCCGAGGAACATAGGAAACAACCTCGAGATAGGTTTTATTGTCCATGTAGGCATTGCGGTAACAACTTGAAAGTCAGCACTGGTGACGAAATCAAAAGTCATGTCATGTGCAACGGGATTATACAAGGCTATAGAGAATGGCATTGGCATGGAGAGATTTCAAACTCGAAACCAATGGATGTCGATAGCAGTACTTGTGTGGAAGAAGAAATTTCCTCCATTGACGTAGATGTGAATGAACCAGTTCTAGTAGACATCGTTGATGCGATGCTGGATAGTTGTGGGGTAGAGCACACCAATCCACCTCCCATTTTTAGAAACATTGTGCATGATGCTGAGATATCGTTATACACATGTTTTACTAAGTTTATGAAGCTTAGCATTGTGTTGAGATTGCATAAGCTAAAAGCTAACAATAGATAGAGCGACAAAAGCTTCACGTCATTGTTGTCTTTGTTGAAAGAAATGCTTCCTGAAGGAAACGAGTTGCCAATCTCAACATACCAGGTAAAGAAATTGTTGTGCCCAATGGGAATGGATGCCAAGAAGATACACGCATGCCCGAATGATTGTGTATTATTTCAAAAGGACTATGTGGATTTGAAAGATTGTCCAAAATGTGTTGCGTCACGGTATAAATTGACGAATTCGGGGGGAGTCTAAAACCGGTTCTCCTGCCAAGGTAATATGGTATCTACCTATAATATCACAGTTTCAACGCTTCTTTGCCAATCCGATAGATGCGAAGAATTTGAGGTGGCATGCAAATGTTAAGAAAAATAATGATGGGATCCTAAGACGTGTCTGATTCTCCACAGTGGAAGAAGATTGATCTATTATACCCTAAATTTGATGAAGAAGTCAGGAATCTAAGACTTGGGCTTTGTACAGATGGGATGAATCCATACGGGACATTGAGCAGCCAACATAGCACTTGGCCAGTCATGCTTGTTATATACAATCTTCCTCCCTAGCTGTGTATGAAAAATAAGTACGTAATAGGAATCTCGAAGAAGCAATGAGCTAATGTTTCTTTTATCCATGTATAGGTAGATAAGATAGTTGATAGGAAACTCGAAGAAGCAATCAGAAAGTGGCAGGCATCTCTGACTTTCACTCAGCAGACAGTACCTATGGCATCTCGCTCTACTCCTACTGTAGAGGTTGGGAGTAATCCTATAGACCCACCACCTAGCACATCCGTTGTAAGTATTTTTATGACATAGTAACTAGTCTTTTCAAGATGATATGTATATATGTATATAACATTCTTTACACAAAAATTTGTAGGGGTTGAAGCCATGTCGTCTAAAAAGTAAATAATTTGTCATTGCAGAGGCGTCGGCTTACCCATCCCTACCAGTGGAAATGTTTCATGGGTTTCCATTACCAGCTGATTGGGTTCGTGTGAGCCTGGTACGTATATTCCCCAATTGGATGTATCTTCCATTGTCATATGCCCACCCAGATTGTGAAACGCTTGGTGAGGCAGAAGGCGGAGTGATATTGTGGCCAAAAGCAGATGTCCTCTATACTGAAACTGTATGGTAAATTTACATTATGTTAAATTATTAGTGTGTGTATATGATGTCAATTGATCTGAAATTATATATATACAGGTTAAAAAGAAGACACCCAGAGCATCTAGGCCTCCACCTCCACCTCCTAGTGTGTGATATAGGGATCTGATGCCCTGTTGCACTGTCGTGAAATAGAGTTGTTCGTGGGAGTGCTCTCCTATGAAGATTGCTCATGCCTTGGCCAGCCGCATACCAATGGATGAATCAAACACGTCCTTCCCTGATGTTCTCACACTCAAATCTAGTTAGAGGTCTTGTGTAAGGAGCCCTCAATCCCCCCTTTGCAGCTGCTGCTTCTCCTGATTCAGAAGGCAAGAATAGGGCAGGTGCTTGATACTCCTCGGAGAGCCCTGATTGTTGCTTATCCACAAAGATTGTGTGGGATTTCCTGACTGACATCCCTGTAGTGCCTTGGAACTCTGATGGTCGGCGTTCAGGCACCAAGAGGCATTGATGGTTGCCTCATCTCAACATTATCAGCCTCTTCTCATTTCCAAATTCTTCTTCTCAATATTTTCTAAGGCAAACATTAATTGATTTTGGCTTCCCTTCTAGTCCAATATGCATTCCTTTTATAGCCTCCTTCCTTTCTTGTTATAAAAAAGAGATCAAATCCCTTTGGTTTATGATTGAATCCCAAAAGCAAATGGACCGTGAAACTTTAGTTTTCTTTCTCTTAAACGTTCACCCATACAATAAATGGTCTTGTACTTAATCGAACCAGTGGGTTGTCCATGGACCAATGATTGGGCCCTCAATTTCCTTGGTTTGATGATATAAAGGGACTTAACATTATATATTCCTTCTAATTCATTTTAAAATTTCTACACACTATCCCTTGCAACCAATTGGTGCTAGAATTTGGCCAACACATCATACAAGTATTATATTCTTATAGAAAATTCTCAGGACCTAGTTTATTACTAAAACTACTCTACAATGGTGTTTGTAATTTCGCTTGTCCCACAAATTACATCAGGAAATTGAATCACCAAAACAACTCTAAACTTCACCAAAGTTGTACCACCTCTTATATATGCTCAATAACACAATATCGATCCTAAAATTCATCACTACAAGCATCTAGAATCCTCACATAACAAATGCCTAATATACTTCCAAGTATGGTATCTAATCCTTTGATAATTAGATCATCATTGAGTTCTATAAGAGCCCTAGTATTACCTTATAAATCAAATATAGATTTTTCTTGTGCGTGATATAGCATCACATGGTGGTAAATTTATTAGAGTATCCTCAGGCTTTATATATGCATAACAAGACTCCAATATGGATTGAAACGTGTAAAAATTGAATTGTTCTTGATCCTGCACAACTAGGGTTTTTCTTAGCAATATTACATTCACACTGATACTTATCAAAATTTGGGGTGTGACAAAATTGTACCTTGTCTTATCCACCAGACATTGAACAATTGACTCATCAATCTAATGATGCATGAGTTACTTGGAACTGAGAAAATGAATGTTGGAACATCTACTATGGCAGAAACATTCATACCCAAAGGTAAAGTAGGAAGGATAGTATTAGATCAACTTCCAAGAAGAACTCTAAGAGAAACAACAATATGTTTGCAATACTACATAAATATGAAGATCCAATGGATGAGATGCATATTGCCAATGCAAATATTCCTATTACCATTAACACTTATGCTTTAGGTCAAAAAGTATGGACTCATAAGAGAAAGCAAAACACATCAGAAACTAAAGAGTTTTACTAGTATACACATGGAAATGATAATGAAATGTCAATTGATATACAACATGCAACAGTTGGAAATGTGGAAATTACTATTTAGAAGACATATCAAAGTAGGGTTATGAATACCGATGCATGTCACACAATCGTAGATCCTAAAGGGGTGAAGTTATTACTCATTAATCTTCTATCAAAATTCTTAACCAAGTTACTGATAATAGTGATATAGCATAGATCTGCCTGGTCCAAAGTTTCCATCTATTCCATATCTAAATCTAAGTCTTGCTTAAAGAAAGATGGGTTGTGAGACATGTAGATCTGTTGGTAACATGAAAAGTAGCCCTTATCTTACTCATATCTAGGCTAGAAAACTTGCACATTCTAAGATCATTGAAGATAATACAAAAGAAAATAATGGATAAAGATATTATGCCTAGGGTTTGCTTTGAATAACATTTGTTTCTAGTAAAATCCATGCAAGTTAGACTTCGTATTGGATGTCATTCATCTTGTAACTTGTGTGCTACAGTTCACTACCCTTCTTGAGTAGTTCCATTAATAAATGGTCAGTGCCTTTTCAAAAGAAGAAAAAATAAAACATGCCACAGCCACACAATTATAAACCAACTAAATGGTTGATATGTGATGTATATAATGTAAAAATACAAATCCTCAAGGCCGTGATAGTTATGTTTTTATCAAATTTTTATGCTAATGAAAACAAAGCAATTATGTTCTACATTGTTGTTTATGTTCGTGAACATATAGTGTTGCATGCTTATATTCGTCCCATCAATGATGTATTTTTATGTTCACTTTGTGTAGTAGATAACCATAACAACATGATATGTTAGTAATTCTAGTGTTATATGATATTTTTATAGTGATGTAATATACTATATGCAACTTCTATATCATTTATTTTTGAAAATTACATAACAAAAGTTGTTGTTTTTTCTTTTTTCTGACAATTTCATGTTTAAAAAAAATCATGGGTAGTACGTTGTGTTTGACATCAAACACAATCGACGGTTTCTCTTATTATCCTATATTTGTACCAAATTTATTAATGAACCATTCTACTTTTTTTTTTAAGAGAGGAAATTGGCAACATCTTTTGTATTGTACACATATTACATGGGCACCCGTAGGTGGACCCGCAACTTGTTGTGTTACAACCCCAACTTTTGGGTTTCTTTGGTGAGAAATGTAATTTCTTATATTAGAGATATTGGAATAAATGATGATATAATTTGTGTTGAATAAATGAGTTTTGTTTACAATAGCCTTGATGTTTGTGTTGTGGGCTTTATTGGCTATTGGGCCTAATAACAAAGAAAGGACAAAAGAAACTCTATTATTGAGTAAATAAGAAAATAGAGGAAAGAAAGATGTGGAAACCTCTAGAAGGAAAAAGAATGTAATCCTAGGATGAATTTCGTGCCTTTAGGTTCCTTGGGTGCCAAGGAATCTAAGATTGTGAAGAAAAGACAATAATAAAAGAAAAGATCAAATAAATATTTCTTTATTAAGAAAGAAATTGAAAACATTGATAAAATGTGGAAAACAAGTGAAAAGAGGTATAATTAGGTTATCCTTAGTGGAATTTCATATTCCAAGGATTCCTAATGATAAGAGGAATACTAATGAGGAAAATAAAAGAGAAATAAAGAGAAATCCTCAAAAAGAAATATTTTAATAAGAAATACACATGATAGTGAAGAATAATGCATATAGATGCATCTAGAAGGATAATGAATATCCAATAAAAGGATTTCGAAATAATAGAGTTTCTTGGGATCCGAGGAGTCCCAATGAAGAAAGAGGAAAGAGAAAATACCTATAAAAAAGAAAATAAGAATATCATGTGAATACATTATTAATGGATTATGTGGTATTGCTAAAAAGAAAGTATTTTCTATTAAAGGAAAGTAGGATTTCGTGTCAATGAGTTAAAAAGCAAAAACAAAGAAAATAAGAGAGATGTTTTTCGAAATCCTAATGTCAAAGGAAGAAGGAATATTATAGAAATATGAGAGAGAGAGAAACTAACTTCTTGATGAAGGAATCACTTTCCTATTGGTAGAGGGATTGGTTGCTTCATGGGCAAGCACCCCAGGGTAGTACTACACTCCCCTATATAAGGGATAAGACCTGGGGGCCGAGTCCAGAAGATCCCCCACATATCCCTTCTTCTTCTTCCATGGTTTTATCCATAAACCCTAACCAATGTAAAGTTGGGTGTTTTTGGGGCCACGAGGCTACATGAGAGAGTCGCGAGGGAGCCTTGATGCTTCCACGACGGCCTGAAGAGCTTGGGAGGGTATCCCTTCGCCCATGCTGGTCGTGGCAGCAGCAACATAGCTGCATTGGGCAGCCATGTTGCAGGTCTGCCAGGCCGTGTTTCAGTCATCCTGGACACATAACGGGGCACCTTCGCCTACGGTAAGGGAGGACGGAGGCAAGGAAAGAAGTTCTAGCGTGATCCGAGCCCTGAGGTGGTGGGATGCAGTCGCGGAACTCTGCCAATCGCCGGCTAGGGCGGCGGCCTGGAGCTCGCGCAAGGAAGAAGAAGCAAGGGTAACGTTGGACGATTCTACCCCTCTAGGGAAAGAAGAAGAAATGACTTACGCGGGGGCAAAAATAGGATTTCATTATGTTTCCCAAAGTAACCAAGCATCGTTGCATGTCAAGGCCTACGTGGCAGCCTCCAATTGGCCTAGAGTAAGTGAATTTCATTAAATTCGTATCTCCTCAACCGTAGCTTGGATAGATGCACATTATACATGAATTTTTCTCAGAAAAATGAGGGGAATCCATTAAAAATATAATTAAATACTAATTCTACTTGCAATTCGAAAAGTAATGGAAGTTGTTAACTTTAGTGTAATATTGATTAAGAAACCCCTATTTGAATATGATTAATGTAATTAGTAGGGTTTAATTGATGATTAAAGTTGATATTAGTCTGTTATTGATAAAAGGGAACATTAGGAACAAAAAGGATGAGTTTTGCACATAATTGATTTAATTTAGAGTTTCATGTGCATGAATAATACTTTAATCGGCATTGAAACCCTAATGTTGGTAAATTTGACTCTTAATAGCTTTAATGATTCAAGGTAGTGGATAAAGATGAGATATAATGATTCTAAGCTGTTTCGAGCATTAAAGTTCCTAATTTGTGGATAAATAACCTTAATATAGAAATTAGGGTTTTTGAATGAATCAAGGTAGAATTAATGATAAAAAACGTTCATATGAGTATTAGAGCATAATGAACTACAAATTGATGATAAATTAGTGTAATGAATTTGTCATGGATTTAAAAGGATAAAAATAGTAGCTTTGATGTAAAAGAATCTTAATGAAATTAATTGATGGTTAATGGTGCCTTTAAATCTGAGAATAGGGTTATATGTCGTTAAGATAACCTTAATGTTGAAGAATAGATGAAATAATAAGGGTTTATGAGTAATGGTATAAAATTAGGGTTTGAAATAGTAAAAGATGAAGGGAAACCCTAATTGCAATAGAAACCCTAAAAGTGAAACCCTAGGAAGCGAGCTAGGTTTAATGGATCTTGATGACTTGAATAATAAAAAGGGAATTACATGATTATTTCAGGATCTTGTTGAAAATGCTTGCTTGCTTGGATTCTTATTTGCATGGATATTTCTATTCAAATCGCCAGATCAGGTATGTGGTTAATTATGAATAACCGCCTTAGTTTCTTGAGGATTTTTCGGATGGTTAATCGCATTGAATGCAAATTATCAGTTTGGATGTTCATACTTGCAAACTATAAAGTCACTATGATTATCACATTAATAATAGAAGTATGGATTCTCGCACTTACATGCCACCTTGATGGATGATGCCAAAGGTCAGGCCCAGATGGGTAGACCAATGGACACCTTGAGTGGTGACCCCAGGCACCAAGCTTGGGAATGAGAAGGTGACCTATGATATTGCATGACTAGTGGGCACCATGAGTGGTGACCCCCAGGCACCAAGCTCGGGATTGAGAAGGTGGCCTTAAGTCATTGGCAAAGGAAACCCTAAGGTGGGTATGCCAGGGTTAGGGCAAAAGTGGTGGAGAATGTCATACTGAAAAGTGTAAATTGGCTTGTTCATTAACTTGATTGTGATAATTAGTTTGTTAGCCATATTTGCACGATTTTGGTTGTTCCCACATACCAATATATTTTGATATACTGACCGACATTTTGTTTGTCGGCATTTTAGGAACAATAATTGAAAGAACAAACAGTAAAGTGACACATTGTGGAAATAAGAACTAAAGTGCAAGGAGGATTAGATACAATAATTCAAGCTCTGGATAGATAGATTTCCAAAGTTTTCAAAGGTAAGTAAAGTTTTAATTTTATACCAAATTCCAGTTAGTTAGTAGAATTTCATAGTTATTATTGATTATTTGTCGAACATTTGATCGTGTTAATTGAATAACGGCTCTGACCTTTGGGTCTCCCTTAATTGGGGGTTACCGGGAGGCGAGGTCATTACAATTGGTATCAGAGCATATGTTCCTCATCTAATCATTAATAATTATTAAATTTTACAAAACTCCAAAGAACCAAGGGAGTTATTAGAGGAGTGTCCAAAAGATTGAGGTGCTAGAAAAGGATCACTTTTGGGGGCTGGAAATATTTTCCTCCGCACCGCTAGTCAGTATACAAGGACTCCTGGATTGTGTGACTGCCTGGCCGATGTCTTAGGATATGACTCAAAATAAGATACCTTTAGGACTCTCTCATCTTGTTCATCCCTTCTCAACTCAAATTCTATTAAGGACCTTAAGGATTAGGGTTTTCTCTCTTCTCCTCACCCTCTTGAGGTATGGGAAAGGTTAATAAGGTCTAAGGAATCCTCCACCAAATTAATGAAAAGCATGTAAATAAGATGTCATGGACATAAGCTTAATAGATTAAGCGCAAACTGAAGAATAGATGCATGCTTAGGTCGTATGACACGAGTTGTCATTGCACTTAGGAGAAACCTGAGGATAGACCTCCTTGTCAGGAGGATGTGCAGATAGAGTTAGTCTTGGAGGTAGAGACCTCCGTTAAAAGTAGAGACCTAGCACATCCTCTGAGGATGATGTTAACCCTAACCCTAAGTGAAGGCATGAGACAGATGACATGATACGTTAGATGTCATGGTTGGTCGAGTGTTTGGATGGGTACACCTTGGGATGTTCTACGAGCCATGAGAGGTTAGATGACCTAGTACCTTTGGCGACCCAACCCTGGGAAGGGTCGTGCATGTTAGAGTGAAGGATTGCTCCTTCATTGATGAGGTTAGTGAAGAACCTATAGAAACTTGATGGGTTGTTGCAAGTAGGATATAGCTTACACCCAGAGTACATTAGTAGTATGAGCATTAAGTTAAAACCCTGGCCAAGAGAGCATGTTAGATGGCTTATGAGATAAGCATAAAGAGATACAGATAAACATGAGCAAACATAAGCGTGAACATAGGCTTCACCAGGTAGGGATATGCTTGTGATATTGATCTAACTTCATGGAGAGAGGACCTCTCGTTGTAAGGCTGAATGTGGAGTTAGCTCTGGAGAGAGAACGTAGGACCCGAACAAAAAGGTTGGAAACTTAGATTCCAAGACATGAGGAACAATGGGGAGCTGAGGATGATGCAACCTAAGTGGATGGTAGTGGTTGCCTTATGTTTGACCTTTGGAGGCTAATGATATCTTGGTGGCCTTTAGAGGAACCAAACCCTTGAGAGAGGATGAGACTTCTGGTACGTATGTGCCTATAGTATAGATGTTTACCTTCTGAGATAGGAAGAAGGGTTCTTTAGACCTAGAAAGGTTTAGTAACAGGTTGTGAGGCCTTATACCTAGTTGGTTGTCCGTGAGGAGGACTCAACTCTGAGGTGTTGCTCATATAAAAGGATCATGGGAGTACATGACATACTTTAGACATGCTTGATTCGTGGTTAAGAGATTGAGCATGCAGTTGGATACCCAAAGGAGAATCTCGGGTTCCTAGGCCTAAGAAGGGAAGTGGTGTACTTTATGCTCATGACGAGGTTTTTGTTTTAATAGATTCGAGCATGGTACTTCTCATGTGTAAAGGTAAAAGAAACCCCTTAAGTTAAGGGTATTGTTACAACCCCAATTTTGGGTTCATTTGCTGAGAAATGTAATTTCTCATATTAAAGATAAATGAACAAATAATGATTGAATGCATGAATTTCGTTACAATAGCCTTGGTGATTGCTTTGTGGGCTTTGTTGGCTATTGGGCCCAATAACAAGGAAATTCAATTAATTAATGAATTATTGAGAAAATAGAGGAAAGGAAAAGTGTGGAAACCTCTAGAAGGCAAATCCAAATAGGGATTTCGTGCCACATGAGTTCCTTAAGTTCCAAAGAGTCAAAAGTTGTTTGATAATGAAAAAAGAAAAGAAAAAGATCAATTAAGTATTTCTTTATTAAGAAAGAAATTGGAAATAATGGTAAAATATGGAAAATAAGTGAAAAGAGGTGTAATTGAGTTATCCTTGGTGGAATTTTGTATCCCAAGGATTCCTAATAATAAAAGGAATATTGATGAGGAAAATAAAAGAGAAATAAAGAGAAATACTAACAAAAAAGGGATATTTTAATAAGAAATCAACCTAATAATGAGAAATAAACAAGACAATGTAAAATAATGCATATTGATGCATTTAAGGATAATGAGTATTCCTTAAAAAGTAATTTCGAATTCTTTGAGTTTCTTGGGGTCCAAGGAGCCCCAATAAAGAGGAAAGAAAGAGAAAATACCAAGTTTGCAAAATAAGAGCATAATGTGATATATTATTGATGAATTTGGTAATATTGATACAAGGAAGTATTTTCTATTAAAAGAAAACATAATTTCGTGCCATATATATATAAGGAAAGTACAAGGAAGATAAGGGTGGTAATTTTCGAAATCTTAATAATTAAAGGAAAAGAAATATCAAAAGGATAAGGAGGACTTTTAAAAGAGAGAAACTTGTATTTCATGATGGAAATTGTTCCTAGTAGGGAAGGGACTTGTTTCCCCTTGAAAGGACATTTTGAGGCGTGGTTGCCCACCCCTATATAAGGGGTAGAGCCCTTGGCCGAGATCAAAGAGTTCCACACACTCTTCTCTCTCTCTTTCCTTTAGCTTTCGACCAGCAACCCTAATCAAGAAGGGAAGCGCGACCCTGGTGCCATGAGGAGCTATTAAACTGTCTTGACGGGTGCGAGATACCTCTACAACAACCCTTACATAGTCGACTACCATCCCAACACCCTCGACTACACACAGCTCTCGCCGAAGGACTGCAGACGTGCAACCGGCCACAGGTTTGGCGCACCTAGGGGAAGGCATCTCGGCCATGACCTGTGGGCGCCCCGCGTGCGCAGGGGCAAGGTAGGTCCAGGGCGGCCATGGCAGGTGACCGTGGGACCCTAGGGAGGAGAGGAGGACGACCACAAGA